>JARHVA010000795.1:4127500-4212500 GCA_037957365.1 Torreya grandis
ATGGATTAAGTCTAAGTATAAAACCTTAAGAAACTCATGAGTCACACAATAGTGGCATGATAATGGGCATGTCTCATCTCATAGTCTCACAAACACAGAGCTTAGAGAGGTGAGAGAGTTCTAACTTGACATGACCCTACCAATTTGTCATAACTAGCTTTCATGTACATCACTTCTACTTCTTCCCTTGCACCCACTGATATAGACTACAATAGCTTCAGAACACTCCTAGCTATGTTCATGGGTTTTCTATTCACCACAAAACTCACCTTCTAAGTTTCATCCATTACAATGCATGCTCTATGCTGGCATTGACAACAAATAATAGGGGTGTTTATTATCATCTGTGTCACACTCTAGCATCCCATGCTACATTTCCTTGGCCAACAAATATGTCAACACCATGAATTCTAGAAGCAATATAGGTGATTTTTTAGAATCTTTCTAAACATAAAAGCTCATGCATCCCACAATCCACTCATTTTGTCTACCCAAAAATCATCCCTACAAGCGTCCAAATTTGAATGATCTATTATCGTAATAACTTTAAAACTTGGATGCTTCAGCATGAATAAAAAGAAGCTAGTGTGGAGTAAATGGAGACTAGTGACAACTAGTACCAAGCATGGCAAGTCAATGACTGGTATGATGATGAGACACCTAAATCTACAACCATACCAAATTCATTTATTTATGCATGCATGATCAATTAAACTTCCACTATTCTAGTTTCTAATTTATTCCAAATTTCACATTCACTCGACCTAGACAGTGGATTCCCACTACTAATACTGAGTCACCAATGATTTAGTGAATGACAAATTACTAATTACCAAATTCAATGCCCACTCAGACTCCTAATTAGCATCAAAATTCACTATCTTGAATGGTGGACTCCTGACTCTCGAGTCTCGAGCAACAATGCCAATTGGCATAATGATCAAATTATCAAATTCTAATGATGGGAATTTTTAAAGTCAGCCCTTCTTTTATCATTTTAATAATGTTTTAACCCTTCTTAATTGACAAGCACTTTTTTATTTCACTTTTTTTATAAATGTATTTTTTAACCTTCTAGGATAGGTTGGAAGCCCTTTGATGGGCTGTGATGGGTTCAAATTTGGATGCTGACCTCAAGCCAATGTAGTTCACCAAGAAGTAGGAGAGAATGGAATGAGGAATGAATAAAACTGACCAGAGATTGATTTGACTCATGATGTATGCCAAGATATGTATGTCTAAGCATAGAGTCAGAGTGTTAAACCTATTGAGCCTAATTTATGCATAGTGATCTTGAGATCTATTCATCAGAGTTATATTGATGTTAAGACTTAAAACCAAAGCACAAAGTGCTTACTATAACAAGAAGAAATTAGGCATCATAAGTATGAGTAACTTAGAATGACATTGGATTTCAAATGTGCAGACTTGATTCAAATATGAATACATATAACTAAAAATAATGGTAAAGAAATGACCAAGACCAGAGTTACAAGTATTTAGATTTAAACAAAAAATCAAATATATAAAAAAATAAATATAAATGAACCCAACTTAAACTCAAGATATGAGCAATCAAGACTCAAGTAAGAACAAGAATGTTTATTTTCAAAATAAGAACATCTTAACAACATAAGATCAAGATATAAATAATCAAGATCTATGTGGACCATCAAGATGTGCTTGGAAAAGAAAACAAAGAAGCAAGACCAAACAAGGAAATAGAAAGACCAAGAAGAAACAAGGTGAGACAAGAAGTAATGAAAAATGAAGACATAAGAAAACACAACCAAACATCAATAAAACTCAAATAAACACACACAAATGTAAGTGACAATGTTAGTGTGGTTTAAAAATAATTGTTCATGTATGTGGAGTAGAGGCGTTACCTTCCACCACAACGTAACAAAGAATAAGGACACAAAGTTTTTCCCTAATTAAAGAGGAACAATGTGGAAGAGATAGGGTAAGAAAAGAAAAGGAAGGGGTTGGTCGAGCTGACTCTAGATGTACAAGACAAGTGGATGTTACTTACATAGTTTCATAGATGCATGTTCCAATGTAAACTTCAAGCCAAATGTAGTTCTCCTAGAAAGTGGGCTATAATAAAATATGATGATCAAGAAACATATGATTAATGTTGTAGAAGAATAGGAAGACTTGACAAATGAGACTAGTCTTGCAAAAAGGCAAGTTGGTGGGATAAGATGACTGGAAAAATGGCAAGTTAGTGGGATAAATTACTTTCAAAATGGTAAGAGCATGAGACCAAATTACTTACAAAATGGTAAGAGTATTAGATCAAAATGTACAAAAGCATGAGACAATGTTTTTGTTTTTTTGTAGATAATGTTCTAATGTTTTTGGTGATTTTGGGATAAAATATATATAAAACGGGAATAAATAGTCAAGGAGATGCTCGTCCAAGAGTAGAAGTTCTAATAAATAGCTAAGCCAGCTGTAATGACCTATGTTCACAAATCAATGAGAGCAAGGATCTTGTTAAGGCAACAATGCCTACTAAAGAGTAGTAAATAATGATAGATCAATATGCAGTATGAGATAAAATTTGAAAAAAACATCTAGTAGGCAAAGATCTTGAGTTAAAAGGGTATCTGTGTTCACTTGTATGTAGAAGAAGCTACAAAAATACTATTTTGGTTGAATTGATTTAGAGAACTAGTATTGAATGTGTTCATAATGCTGATGAGACATAATCATGATCATAAATGGTCAAGGGATCAAAGTGTTCAGGTTACAACAATCCCAAGACATAATAAAGAATGTGATTCTCAAATAAAATTGTCTAGAAAGAATAGAGTCCAACATTTGGATGGTCTAGGGTGGGATAAATAACATGGTTCTCAAAGAAAAAATGGTTTAAAGAATATCATTCTCATAAGAGTAGTCTAGTGTAGGATAAAATATGTTCAAAGTGTTAATGGTCCAAAGGTTTTCACTATCTAAAATCATGAAAAGAATATGGCTCTCACAAGAGTGGTTAAAGGTAATATAAAATGTGTTTGAAATAAGATAAAATTACATTAGCACAAGTTGACCCCAAGTACAAGGTCTTGTAGACAATGATTCAAAATTGTTCATACATATAACTTATTAAGGTACATAATGTTCATGGGGTCTAGAAGTTCTTCACCATTCAGAGTGGCTATTCGATATGATCTTGATCCATAGTTCATCATGATAACATATGGTCCCAACTAATTAGGTAAGAACTTATTTTTTTCTTGTGTTTAGTGTTTGTGTTCTTTTTTATCTTTCAAGACCAAATCACCAATCTCAAACTCCTGAGGGATAATGCACTTATTTTAGTTTCTCCATAACCTATTCTAATAGGCCTATAAGTTTTCTATGGTAGCCAAATGCTTAACATCAAGATGTTCTAGTTATTTCAACCTTGAGACTTTGTATTCTTCATTGTGTTCAATATGCTCTAGCAATAATCATAATGATGGAAAATCAATCTTAATCAGGATAATAGATTCTGTGCCATAAATAAGGGAGTATGGAGTGGATCCTATTGGTGTTCGATGACTAGTTCTGTAAGCCAAGAGGGTAGGAAATATTTACATGTGCTGATTATGGCCAACGTCATTGAAAATCTTATTTAAAATGACTACAATGGTCTTGTTTGATGCCTTGGATTTTTTATTGCCTTATGGGTTATATGGAGTTGATTTCTTGTGCTTGATTTTGAATTTTTCATAAAGGTCTTTTACATATTTGTTTATAAAGGATCCATCATTATCAAATATAATGCAATTTAGAATACCATATCAACAGATGATATGGTAATGGATGAATTTGGATATCTTCTTCTCAGTGACATAAGTGAGAGGAATGGTCTCAATACACTTAGTAAAGTATTTGGTAGCAATCAAAATGTGTTTATGGCCATCTAAATATGTTGGGTTTATTTTTAGATGGACATAAACACATTTTGACTATAAATGGTGAAGGAATAATTTCTATCTATTATTGAATAGCTCAGTTGGGAAAACGTGATCATGGAAGTAGTTATAAAAGTCTTAGAACCATAGAAGTTTAGGTGGAGGATTGGGACCAACAATGGTGCATACCATTTCTAAATATAATATAATATATGTAGGTTGAAGAAGATTTTAATTTAATAATTGATATTCTTTAGCACTTTCATCCATCTATAGGATGGATCCAATCATTTCCATTAGATCAATGGATCTATTATTTGCTATTGGAATTTGTTTAAACTGCAGAAATTTAAAAATGAACTTTGAGATTATCAATAATTTGCTTGTAAGGAACAAGCTTATCATCTCTATTTTGATGCTGATCAGCTATCTGATTGATGATTAATTATGAATCACCATAAACCTTTAAACTCTGAATATCCCACTGTATGGCAAGACAAATCTCTATAATCAATGCCTCATACTTAGCCATATTGTTCATACAACAAAATTATATATGAAATGCTTTGGGAATCATATCCCCCTGGGGTGTATCAACAATATGTGAGATCTAGATCTATAGGATGTAAAGGAGCCATCAAAATATATCTTCCATTGTTCAGGTTCCTATAATGCTTGTTCTATTGCCATAATAGAATCATCTGGAAAGTTGAATTTGAGAGGTTGATTGTCTATAAGAGGGGCCACTACAAGTTGATCTGTAATAACCTACCCCTTGATTACTTTTTAAATTTGATACTCAATATCAAATTCACTTAGGAGAATGACCCACTTATCCATGCATCCTTCAAAATCTTCTTTAGGTAATAAGAATTTGAAAGGGTCCACCTTGGTGATGATAATTATTTTATTGTTCAGTATATAGTGTCACAACTTTTGGGTAGCAAATACCATAGCTAAACATGACTTCTCAATATGAATATAATTATGTTCATAATCCACCAGAGTGTAGCTTAGATAATAGATTGCATGTTCTTTACCTTGATCATCATGTTGTGCCAAACGTGTCCCTAATGCATGCTTAGTTGATGATATGTAAAGAAGCAATGGTCTTTTAGGTGTTGGTAGTCTTAAGACTGGTGGATTGGATAAATATGTCTTGAGATTCATAAATTCTATCTAATAATATTCATCCCATTGGAAAATAACCCATTTTTTTAAGAGGAGTAAATGGGTGGAAAGTATCTGTCAATTGAGAAATAAACCTACGTATAGATTGGATATTTACTTCCAGGATTCATAAATATTTAAGATTATTTGATGGAGGCATTTTCATAATGGCCTTGACCTTGGAAAGTTGACTTCAATACTTCTTTGTGATATAATGAATCCTAGCAATTTCCATGAAGTTACTCCAAAGACACTCTTCTTAGGATTTAGGTAGAATTTATATTCATAAAGTCTCTCATATATTCTCCATAGAATTTCAGGATGTCCAGCTTTTCTTATTGATTTTGCTATTATTTCATCAACATATTCCTCAACAATATCATGCATCATGTCATGGAAGATGACAATCATGACATGTTGATATGTGGCTCTAGAATTCTTCAAGCCAAATGGCATGACTTGGTAAAAGAATGTTCCACATAGAGTGGTGAATGTAGTATTGTGTTAGTCTTCTTGGGCTATCTTGATTTGGTTGTATCCAAAAAATCCATCCATTAAGGATAGCATCTCATACCTAGCAGTTGATTTGATGATCATGTCGATGTTGGGCATAGGAAAATCATCTTTGGGGCACACATTGTTGATATCTCTAAAATCAATAAAGGTGTATTCCTTGTGGCTTTTTACTCACTAGAGCTATGTTTGAAATCCATTCATAATAGTCTAGTAGTCTAATAAAATCTGCTCTTAGTAACTTTCCTAGCTCTATTTTAACCAATAGGGTGATGTGTGGATGCATCTTCCTCAATTTTTGCTTGACTGGCTTAGCATCAAGATGGATAACAAGGCAATACACAACCAAGTCTAGGTCTAAGCCTGGCATGTTAGAGTATGCCCATGTAAAGATGTCAATATAATCCTTCAAGATGGATATAATATGTTCACATTTTGCTTCAGTAAGGGAATCTCCAAGATAAACAATTTTAGGATCATCATAGGTTCCTAGATTCAATTATGTTTTGTTTTCCATAAAGAGTGTGGGTCCATATTCTATAATTAAAGGCAAGGTGTGATCATGATCATCCTTTTATACTACAAATTTTTTATGTTCCTCCTAAAGCTCTAGATAGTGTGATGAATCAAAATCTACCATCTCAGGTAATGGCCAAGTAATAAATACTTCTATCAAATTAAGAGCGAGATGCTAAAAATATTGGTATTGTTCTAAAGAGATACTTTTACTAGATATAGAGCTAGGACTTGATAGACCTTATACATCCTAAGGGGATGAGAAAAATTTCTTGCTTGAGAGCACATGAAATAGGTTTTCACTCAAAGGCTCATCTTTTCATTTACTTTTTCCCTAATCAACAAGTACCTCAAAGAGGTTTTCACCTAAAGATATTGTTGTTTTATCTTTATTATGACCAAGAATTTTTTCCTAGTCTCTAAAGTAGGAAAAACAATCCAATGAAAAATTAAATCCTTGTTTATGATCATCAATTGATAATCCTTCTCAAAGGCCCATGTATTATGTAATTGATTCTTTATTCTAAAAATCATCAAGCTGTATGACCAAATTTTGTTGGTCCTAATCAATGAGCTTGAGATAGCAAAGGCATAGGGAAAAATGAGTGTTTGCTTCAAGATGGGAAGATCCAATATGATTATAGGGATCTTATTTGGTAGGGAAAACTCCAATGTGGGATATTACTTCAAGATAGGAAGCTCTAATAGTTAAGGTTAAAATGGCATTGGAATAAAAAAGGTCTATGTCAGTAAGCTCATCAAAAAGGATATAATGGGATGTTGTGTCATTGTTAAGAGTCTTGTTGATAGTCAATTAAGAAGAATCACTATTTAAAGTCATGAGGTCACCCCCAATTAGTATAAATTCGAGACCATGATTTTAATTAATTACTATAGCTGATAAGGGTTTCAAGATTCCTTGCACTCATAAGCTAATGCCTTTTCTTGTATAATCAAGATGATCTATAATCTAATTAGGTTGAGGATACTTTAGATTTTGAAATAAATCAACAAGGCCTTTAAAATATAACTATCATCCCTAGGTCAATTTTTTTCAATATTTATTTGGCACAATAGCAAGTACAAAAACCATAGGTGGTTTTCACTGTTTCTTCTTTTGTCTCTAAATCATGGTGGTTTTGTTAGGATTATTTGAAGGTTTAGGCTTACCAAATGTTTTAGGAGATGTTGGATAATTTTTAGCATAGAAGACATCCTTGAGACTATACGTGGAAATGCCTACATATTCAATAATAACCTACTTTTCAAGAGCTACATGAAATGGATCAACCAAAGTGGAAGTGAGATCACTAGGGTTAATATAATTAGATGGAGGTGGATGCAAAACTATAGCCTTATTCTTATTCACAATGAATTCATAACTTGGACAATAGTTATAATTATAGGATTCAGCCTTAAGATGTTTACAATACTGATAAGGCTATTGATCAATAGGAATAGTAACCTCAATCCCATCATGGGAAACTTAAGGCACTGGTGCAAGGTGGAGGGAACAGACTGTATTTCATAGATCCAAAGATGAAAAATAATTATGTTATAATGAAATTTGATGTCCATAATATGAAGCAATGTGTGATGGGAAATAAATCCAACAATGATTGGCAACCAAATAGTACTAGCAGACTCCCTCTTGGCATTGTTGTAAGCCTTAATGGTGATCATCTCTGATTGCATGTCTTTCATAGTGTAGCCTAATATTTGTACCAGCTTAAGAGATATGATGTTTATCCCTGAACCATTATCTATTATAACCCACTTAATCTTATTATTTTCAATGATTACCTCAATGTATAGTGGGTTATTATGGCTTGGTCCAAGTGTAGACATGTCTTTTTGATCAAACGTTACTTGATGAGACAAAGATGAATATCCCACTAGGTTTTGGAATTGCTTAGGATTTGTCATTAAGAATAGTGGATTATTGTAAAAGATTGTTCAAAATATTTCTATGGGCATCAAATTTCCACAAGAGATCCAAAATGGAAATCTATGTAGGGGTTTTGCTTAGTTGGTCTAATAGACTATAAGGCTTTTCAACATTGGGACGAGATGGCTTGGATTTGGCTGGCAAAATAGTCAAGTTTAGATCTATTAGTGCAATGTTCACATTGGGTTTCATGTTGGAAGATGTGGGCAAAGGGCCCTAGAGAGTAACTCATGAGCGTCTAGTTATAATTACATAGCCTAGAGGTGGCAAGGAGTAAATATAATTAGAATACAAAAGCAAAGGGCCTTAGAGGGTAACTCATGGGTGTGTAGCTGCATTGTTGTAGTTTTGAGTTAGCAAGGAGTTATTATAATTAGAGGAAGGGTGTTATCCAAAAATAGTAACTCATGTAAATGGAGTCACAATATAATTATGCAAACTTGATGTAGTATTACTAGAGGGAGAGGGTGATGACCCTATAATAATGGGTCCCATACTATGAGGATCATGAGATGATTCCTGTGGTTTGACAGTAATAGTGGTAATGTGGGTTGCAAAAATGCATCCCAATATGTTGTTATAGTTGTAAGTCATGTTGTTGTAAATTAAGTTATTAGCATGGGTATTATGATCATGATCATGTTGATTATGATTTTAACCCTAATTTTGGTTATGATTCTACCTCTATCATTGGTTTTGATTATTCCTTGGTGGTGGTTGGTTATGTCAAGGAAAGGGGTCTTTATAGATTTCCATATCCTAATTAGTGTCTTGATTAGGGGCCAATTTAATCTCAACTTCACCACTCTCAATGAGATATTGAATAATGTGTCATAATTAGATGCAATGATAGTGTTGACCAATTTTCATCCACAGGCCAAAATTGCCCACCTTCTTTCTTCACTATTCAAAGACAGGTGTTTCAGGTTGCACGGTTCTTGCCATGGTTCTTCAAGCTCAGTTCAACACTTTGGTCAGCGGTCTGAGTCTTTGGTTCAATGCCTAATTCATTGGTTTAGTCTTGGTTCATCAGCCTGGTCCAAGTTCATATCCTTGCGGGGCAGACACTCCAATTGAAATGGACCAGGTAGTTCCCAGCATTGTTTAGAATTCCATGATTCTTAGCCAAGTCTCAGATTTCCTTTAGGCATGACAAATATGAAGGCAAAGGTAGGCGGAATTTTCGTGGACTTTTGTCTGCAGGAAAAGCCTGCAAACAAAAAGCCCACAACTGAATACAAAAAATATAAAGGAAAGGGGAAAGCAAAATTTTTGTAGACTTTTTGTTCGTAGGAAATATCCGCACACAAAGACAGTGGGGAGCACAAGCAAAAAAGTGCAGGTAATACCAAAGGCTTGTGTAGATGAATTTCCATGGACTTTCATCTACAGGAAAACATCCGTAAACATAAAGCCCATAGAAAACATAAAGCCCGCAGGGAAAGCTTGTCATAGCCCAAACAAGTCTACAGAGCCTGTTCAAAAGCCTAACAAAAAATATAAGGCCGCAGACCATCCACGCCAAACATAAAATCTTGACTAGCTAGCTAAGGAGCAGGCTGCATGAAAAGCAAGGAAGACTCATCAGCAATCTGGCCCAGCATGGAAGCCGTCAAGTGCCAAGGAAGGAGTGCCTAGGACGTAATAACAAAGACAAAATAACAGGTCGTGACAATAAAGAAGAATAGCAAGCCAGCAAGGCAAAGCACGAGGACGTCCAGGGAGGACGTCAAGTCAACAAGGGAATAATAGTTTGTTTCAAAAAACATAAAAATGTTAACCAAGAAGCGCTAACCAATCGAAATGACCAGCTAAGATGTTCACCGCTGGGGGCTGAATTGACCAGATGAGACAAAATGGGAAAAAGTCAAGCGACATGCATGGTTCCAGCAAGAGGATGATGCACCAACAGTGTTTTCCCTCTTACCAATGAGATGCGATAGGCCACTTGCAAGCAAAGCACCAAAATGAGTCTTCTTGTCTTTTTCTATATAACATTACGAATTGGTCATTTGTAATAATCTTTTGACAATTTTACAAGGCGCAACCCTACTAAAATTTTCACCTGAGTTAAATACAGACAACTTTTACCTCTTCTTGGATGGATACTCTATGTATGTTCTGTGTGTTTGCTTTGTGTTCAGTGATTGTCTTCTAATGCTCTCACAGGGTCAAGCACCAACACACCAGCAATCCACAAGGTACCATTGTCTGCAGCTGATAGGAGAAGAGTTTAATTTGGAGGTATAGAATAGAGGAGGTCATTTATAGTATGTATTTCATAGAATCTTGGTGAGTCCCTGTTCCTGTGTCTTCATTAGAACTTCCCTACCATTTTCTTGCACCCTGGTCTTTCTGCCAAATCTAAGTGTATGTATGAATTTGTCTGATTCAAGAGTGAGTGTGAGAAGGTCATCTTATTTTGGTGTATCACCTCTTTAGAGTAGGTTGTTTGTTTTCTTGTATCTTTCTCCCTTTCCCCCTAGTTTATCTATATATCTATATATCTATATTTTGCACTGCCTGAAACAAACAATGATACATCAAAGGGAGCTATCCCTTAACTAGAGACTCTCCTCTCCTGCTTCGCCATCCCATAGGTGAGAGAGGAGTTTCCATGTTGCAGAGAAAAGGTAGGAGTTTGACCTCCTTGCCCCGGGTGCAATTTTCTTGCGTCAACAGATAGGCACCATGACCAACAACATGATGAAATTTTCACCACTCATTCTCTTTATACCAATCTGGTTTTGGTTGATCTTGAGGAAATGGCCTTAGAACTTGCCATACAATTAGGTTAGCTTTTAAAAGCTTTTGGAATACTATTTAAATTAGTTCTCCTAAATTTTTAAAGAATCTAAAAATGCTATGGTTTGTTGTTTATGGAGATTGTCTCTATAAATTAGGTGGTGGATTAGGGGGAGCTAATTATACATTTGGGATTGGCAGAGCCTACACCATTTGTACATGTCTTGTTTCAGTCACCCCATTTCCAACCATGTTCTTGTTCTTGTTAAATTACTTAAGCTTATCTTGAAAAACTATTTAAACCAATGATTGGGTTTGATTTGATGTTTGATCATACATAAAAATCTTGATAAGCCCCTTAGTAATACAAACCTTCTCAATCTGTACCCCTTTGTAGATAATTTCCTCAAATGAGTTAGCACGAGATAGTCATAGATTGTGTACAAACTCAAGATGTAAATTCTATGTGAAAAAATTTTAAAACTATTTATCTGGAAAGTTATGTTAAAAATGACATACTAATTCTCTCCACTTCTATAGATATGTAGCGAACCTTTTCGCATCTCATTGTTTGGCTTTGCACAAGTCAACAATGATCAACTCATGATCAATGTTATATGATAAATGGTTGAAGAATTTTTTAGATAAGTTATTCCAATCCATAATTAATCCCTTGGGTAACTTGAGTAGCCAATCTAAAGCTTATCATGCTAAACTTCATGGAAATAATCAAAGTATATGTTACTATATACTACCTCTTAGCATAAGATGAAAAATTCCTAAATATGTTCACATGGGCTACCCTTTCTTTTGTATTTATCAAAATTTGGTACCTTGAAATGAGATGGAAAGGGGATTTGAATAATTCTTAAATCAAATGGATATGGGCATATCTCATCAAATTTATATTTCTTCACTATGTTTTTTGTCTCTAGTTGTGTCATAATCTCTTTCATGGACTTTGACTCTTGCATGTTTGGTGCATTCATGGGTGGAAAAAAATGTTTTTTGGGTGGTATGTTCCCCTTTTATTGTTTTTAGGGTGTAAATTTCCCCTATTATTTATATTAGGGTGAAATGTGCCCCTATTGTTGTTTTTGGGGTAGAATGTGACCTTGTTGTTGTTGTTTTTGTTGGGGTGGACAGTGTCCTTGTTTTTGCATGGATCTATGAGGGATGTATACCATATGCTCTATGACTTAGTTTTGATTCACTCCTAAATTAAATTAAATATGTCGTTGATTCCTTATAATCTATTACCTTGAACTATATGTTCTTTGTTGATTATGGTGAGTTCTTGGTATACTCACCAATGTATGTGTTGGTTTAGATGAACTAGCCAAATTATTTTGAGGGATATCCTCAATTCAAACTAAATGTTTTGGTCTTTGATTTTATAAAGTGATGAGAGGTTCTTGATGGTTAAATAATGTGTGTTATGTGTCAAGTAAAACATTTTGCACTATCTCTTGTGTTTTGCTATATTCATTTGAGACACCTTGATTTATCATTGTGTTCTCAACCAATGTTTGTTTCATAGTTTCAATCAAATTTCCTTATTCCTTGGAAGCATCATTTTGGATTGAAGTAGTAACTAAGGATTAGTTAAGTCTGTAATAATCTGATTGACATACCATTGAATTATTTTCTTAATCTTAGTTACAAGACCTAGATCTGTTAGTTTTGAATCTATAAGTATTTCCTTACCTTTGTTATAAGAAGAAGGTATGTTCATTGTTGTAATGTTTGCAAAAACTTCCTCTTGTTGTTTTTATCCTTCTCTAGCTAAGGTGTGTAATTTTTCCATAGAAAAATCTGAAGGTAGTCTAGCACAAGATTCGATCAAATTTAGAAGGGATTCATCTTTGTCCTCTTGCGGTTGATACTCAAGGTAATCTTCCTTAGATCCTACAGTTGTAGGAATGTCCTCAAAGATAATGAAATTTTATTGACCATCATAAAAGTTCTCATCCTCATAACGAGGGCCATAAGATACCCCACTATGAGTGAACCTTTGAGTTGTGTCTAGAAAGGGTTGTTCTCTACGTTTGACTAGATTTGGATAAATGTTTACAAACATTATAAATAAGGTATGTGATTTTGATCTTTCTATAAATAAATGACTAAGGTGCCAAAGATATTATAAAGGAGGGTGGTATGGAACCACACAATTATAAAAATGTTTTCATGAAATTACTCAACCTTGGGTAGGGTTTAAATCATATAAATCATAAGAGGGTATGATAACTAAAAAATTCAAGGTGAAAACTAGTATACCAAAGCCTAAATTTTTGTGATACATCAATACCATAAAATCGAGTTCAACTTTGATGAGTTGTTACTAGGAAACTAGAAGAAATCCATTTGGATTAGGAAGGAGACAATGTGAATGAATAAATTCAAGATGTAAAAACATGCAAAAATTCTTAAGTATAAAACTAGAACCAAATGGGTAGCACAATGCCGCCACATGGTAATAGGAATGGTATTATACAATATGTTCTAAAACTTACAAGCAATTCACAAGATAATCTAAGTTCACCAATGATGAAAACATGATGATGAGTCTATAAAAGGCCTTCAATTCAAATAAGAAATTAAACCCAAGTTCTCTCAAATTAAATGCAAATGGCAAACCCAATTTAACACATCAACCTAAATTGGAAATAATGAAATAATGTTTAAGATGACAAATTTGAACAATGAAATAATGTTTAAGATGACAAATTTTGAACAATGAAAAATATGATTTTCACTTGGACAATGTAATGCCTCCTTGTTCAATAAATGGTGGACAATGTATTTGGTTATGATGTTTGTTAACAATCAAGTTTTGACTCAAATCAATGACCAAGTAATTTAAGACCAAAAAAAGATAAATACAACTAATTAATTATCTTAAAGCCCTAAACTAATAAGGTTTGCTTTGTATTGTTGAAGTCCATCTTTATACATGTACTTGAGAGGGAATTAAGTGTTCATCCAAAATAAAAGTTCATTATATGGTAGTATATTTTACACCCCCATTCTCTCAAGTGATAATATGATGACATGGACATTGGGGCACACCTCACATCAATAATATTTCCACAGCAAGTGGGGTTTATCTAAAAATTATAAATTTATGACGATCTAGATGATTCCAAGTGTGGTTAACATAAGGAATGCAACACGTCAATAAGATACACATTAAACAACTTGTTGTGAAAAGGTCTAGTCCTTTTCACAACCACTACATCCATAAATTACTTAGTGTAATGTGATGTACTAAATGATCATATTTTTCAATTTGGTTTGCCACTAATGGAGATGGTTTATCTTCTCAAACCACCATCCCAATGGGGTGATCCCAATTTGTATACCTCCCCCCCACATACCCACCCTCCTCGTGGAGAGGGGTTGAAGATAATGTTGGGAGTTGAAGCCCTGGGTCAAAGATTCCTTATAGAACCCATGGGAGGTAATGACATCCCCCTCACAAGCCAAATTTCATGAAATAAAATCTAAGTAAAAAGGCTTTACAGGTTGTTTCTATATCACCTAAACCTTATAGGTTTTGGGTAGAGCCTATTCAACTTACTTTTTATGCCACAGACAAAGGCACAATTACAATGAAAAGGTGATTTTGATCATCCAAATTATCTATAGCGGATGGGAGGAGAGCATACATGCGTAATTCCTCTTTCTTAAATAATTTAAACAATCAAATAATAGATGACTTACATAAAACAAAACACACTTTTTGGAAAAATATCACAACTTTGAAGTGAGTTTGGTTTTAACCACTGAATTGAAGTGTTTAATGATGTTATTAGCCCCTTGGCCTTAGTTTGTAAAAGCATTTAAAAACACTCATAAAACATTCAAATAAAACATGCAAATTTTCCTTTTAAACACCAAAGGGAAGTTTAAAATACTTAAATGTGCTTAATTTATCACTTTTCCATGTAGGTCCTACATAAAAATTTATATAGCCTTGTTTAGCTCTGAAGAACTTTTTCTTTTAAAATAAGCAACCTTGGATTTTTTGCTCTTAGGTCTATGTTTTTTTGAAAACATAGAGACCAATGCCCATCACTATTGACCAGTGTTGATTCTTGCAAGATTGTCTTTGATTGAAAATCAACCATGGATGATAGAAAATGATTGATAACCATCACCTATGAACCCAAAGGCATGAAAAGTTTTTGGAAAAAAGAATGTTAGGATAAAATATCTGAAAGATAAGCTTCTAGATCAATATTATGTTTAGACCATATACTTATAAAAATCAAATTATTATAAACAAACTTGAATAAATCTCTAAAATTAAATTTTTTAGTTGTATTTTCCCCTGCAACCCAATCGACCATGGTTATCCCTAACTAACGGCAGTCATTTAGAACCATTGTTGGTCACTGTGTGACCTGTGTGTGCACAAGAAATGTTAGAAACATGGGAAAATAAGCATAAAAAATGTTGTTAAAGGAATTTTTAATGACTAAAATGGAAATGTAAAATTACCACAATGTCTTCCTTACTTGAATGGACTCAATGGTCCCATCAAGCATTCCAAGATGTAGAGATATATTACAAATATTTTTAGTCAAACATTATTCATGTAAACACAAAGAAAGCATAAAGAACTAATGAGATAGGCTAACCTATTCCAATAGGGTTTGCAAATGATAATGAATAAAAATTGAAAGAAAGCAAATATATATTACCTTCCCAAGTGATTCCACCATCCAAAAGTGGCTCCAAGCATGTTTTTACCCTCGATCTAGTGTTATTATCTTTGTAAACAATGGATGCCAAGCTCCTCCATCATCTCAAGATCACTATGCATAACCTAGGCTCATGATATGAAATCACTAATATGCCTATCAATTGAAGCTAACCTATTACAAATAAAACATTTATCAAAACACAAATGACTTGTGGAGAGAATCTTATATTATAAGTTTACATAATTTAAGCTTAAAAATGATGTTATATGCCCCTCTATTTATAGATTTTTTAGATGGGATAGGATCAACATGGACCATCCATCTCAAGATTGAGATGTGTGACCATGAATTAATCTAATATTTCATAATAAATCCATAAATTTCCTCACAAATGTTTGGGAAAAAGAGGCATTAATTAGGCATGAGTGCCCATAAACTTGATATTTGTTGCATTTATGGCTTAAGGATGCCACCTGATTGATCATGTCATTAGGTGATGCAGATATTTATAATCAATTTAAAATAAATAAATATTTAATTTTCTTTATGGAATTCTTACTTAAGATCATAATTTGGTTTAATTTTTTTAATTAAGATTAATTAATTTTAGTATAATTCTTTGGAAATTGGTGCACAAAATAGTCAGAAAGTCTTATTACTAGGTTGTAATTTGACTCAGGAGGAATTGAAAAGTGATGTTAGATGCATATGAACCATGATCCCATTTAGGATGTTTCTGACACAAAATAACAAAGGTACATGATGTGTACCAACAAATTAGAAAAAAAGAGTGATCCATAGCACCAAAATATGAAATCATCATTTTGACTTGAAATTATTTGAGAAAAGTTAAGAATCACATAAAATGCATTACCCTATTTAGAGATACAGTAGCCTAAATCAAAACTTGTAAACAACAAATCTAAACCATTTAGCACATTTTATAAAATTTGGCCTAAATTGTGTATTTGAGTACAATTTGAGTAAGATTGATAATTTCAACACAAACGGTGTTAGGAATTGGATGTCTACAATAATCATCCTCATCAATGAGATTGAAATTTATCTTGCATAGTTGATCTATTAATTATTTTATATCTTCATTGTCATTATTATATCAACATTCATTTATACCAAAAAAATCTAAATTACCAATAATGGTTGTTCTTGGATAGGTTCTATTATTTTTTTGGAAAGTGGTGTTGGTTGTATCTCTTCTTTAAAAAGTTCCTCTATTATCTTGGAATTTATACTTTGGGCATAGCTTCCTTGATAGGTTCTTCTATTTTCTTGGGAATTTGATCATGTGGTGATATATCATTTATATTTCTTGATTCACCCACTTCATAGGTATGCATTTGTGGCATTGAAATTGGTTGCTCATGTTGTGTAAAGGAGACCTTATCATTGTGACTATGTCATTTTGTAATATCAAAAAGGTACATCATCAATTGGAATTCTATACTAATGCATGTCATATATGAATTTGATACATCTACCAAATGTGGAAGGAATGGTTTTCATGGCATGGATACAAGCCCAAACCAAGAGAAGATTATATTGTAATTGATTGGGTATGACTTGAAAAATAGTAGATACCATTTTAGGACCTATTTGTAAATATAGTGTGATAGTTACAAATATTTTCTTTGGAGTGCTACCAAAACCATATATAAGTTTCTTTACTATGTGAATATTATCCTTATTTAAAACCAATTTCAATATGAATTCATAGCCATAATATTTATTTTGAAACCATTGTCAACTAATGCCCACTTGACTAACTTTCCATGTATTTTAACTTGAATGAACAATGAAATATTTTGTTCACTAATATGTGTGGGAGGTATATATTATTTATTTAAGTTAATATTATTATCAATATCCTTGAATGTGTTCATGATATAAGTGAATGAGGTTGGCTATGTATCCATATAAAGAGTGGTATTTCACAACATGCTATATAAGACATCCTTTTAAGTTGGTGTTTTATTCAATAGCTCTATAATATAAAATTAAATTGTAATATTATGCAATTTCTCAATGAGATCATGGCCCTTACCTTGGAAGAGGTGGACGAACATTATGAGTAGTAGGATTGGGTTGGGAGGTAAAGTTGGTCACCTTCTTCTAGTTTGAAAAACATGGACATGGGGATCTAATATCAGCCTTAGATGAATAATAGGAATAGTCTGAATAATATAAGTAGGTTGAGAAAAAGTGGGAAGAATCAAAAAAGGATGTGCAAATGCTCTTTAGCATCTGGTTGTAATAGGAAATAATTAATATTGTATATTATGATAATAGGAATTTGTAGATGATATTTTATGATTATATATCACCTCAATCTTGCACACTTGACAAACTCAAACCTTGGTTATTCCTCTTAGTTCTTTACCTTTTCCCAATTCCACAAGTTTCACATCTATTCTATCTTTGTTCTCCTTGGCTTATATCTCTTTGTCTGACTAGTCTTATGTGGATGACCCAGGTCTTTTACCTTATCAAAAATGCTTAAAAATGCAATTATCTTCCATCTTTACATGTTTAAAACCTATAAAATATTTCTTGATCCCTAAACACTAATGTTTATGACAGATAGTAGCATCGACACTATTATCCTGTCTTAATACAAGTGTCTAGTTCCCTAAATTCATCTAATTTTTAAATGAAACATATTTACTGGTCAGCCTAAGTGATTTAATGTGAGTTATTACTCCAAAGGGATTGATATAAATACAATATCAACCCTCATTCATTATTCATCAATAAAAATAGCAAAGAGACCAAGGCAACTTATCAAAAACACTCTATCAAGAATTTAATTAAATAAAGTTTCCCTATTTCCATACTAGTCATATGCACAACACATCTACAAGTCTAAAATACTAAAGGAGCATCCCAAGAGCCTGATTTTCCAAGTTACAAGCTAGGTCATTATTGTACTTATTATTCACAATTTTATATGATTCACACACATGACAACACATAGGGGAGAACTACATGATTCTGAGGCCCTCTTCTAGAGTATTGGCTATGTAAGTAATGACCTGTAATAGTGTCATATTTAGGATCATCTCAACACCATGTGTCTATTAGCCCATTTCCCCCAAGATCACTATGAAGGTGAAAAACTAGGGTTTTGCCAGTTTACTAGGTGTGAAAGTTTATGACCCAAATCTAAATGCACTAGAGTGAAGATGAAGCAAAACCTAAAAGCATCCAAGTGGTTACATCATGTTTTAATAGGTATCTATACATGACACTAACATCAAAACTAAATAATAGCATTGACACAACCATCTTAGGTTGATGTTACTATCTAGAATGCCAAAAGCGTCCAATCCATAATTTGATGATTGTTTCAAAATCTCTTTCTAGTCTGATTTCTAAATGTTCTAGATATATAACCATATTATCATAAAAAAAGATAAGTACATCACTTATTTATCATTTCTATATCTAACTAATTGTACTTTCTATATTTATATTATTTTATCATAATAAATTTAGTGTATGCTTATGTCTAAGTTTAACATCTAAATGGCCTACTATAGATCTGATTATCACCCTTGTGCCATTTCATTTCTATATACCCTTTAATGTAAAAAATAATTTTAATGATAAGATAACCTTAAACTAAACATTTTAGGGTTTAAAATTTGGTGAACTCGATTCTTGAATGCCATTATACCTAAACATACCCTATAGGATGATTATTACCTACTTTGTCCTAATATTCATTTAATTCATATCTTTTATTGTGGATGATATTGATTACTTTTATGAATATGATTATGAAACTACCCAACTCAACCTCAAGGAAGGAATTAAAATTGACTATTATTGCATTCATCCAAGTGTTAAAACATGTAATATAAAAGCCTTGAATGGTGGTAGTTGTTATCCATTTAATCAAGCCAATGGTCCCACCACTTCAAGATATGAGTTGACCCATCTTAAGGAAGATAAAAAAAATTATTTATCCCTACTTCTTACACCACCATTGTACAACTTTGGCATCCAATAATTTCAAAAGTATTTATATCAAGGCCAAGGATTGGGAAAACATGAGTAAGGTATAGCCCACCCTATACCTCTTAAACACAACAATAAAAATAGGAAAGGGTTGGGGTTCCCCAAAACATCATTGAGTTACCAACCATTCAATTCAACTAAACATGTACATTTTACCAAAAGAATAGGTAGATATAACCAAGAGATTCCTTCATTTGATCATTAAAAATTTCAACAATTACATAAAGAGATTATGGTTGATTTAAAAAAAACTCATAAGGGGGACATGGTTTCAAGAAAATTGATTAAAACCCCCAAAATTTCTACATTCCCAAACAACACCCCTCTATTCAAGGGTGATGGATTTTTCCTATCTTTACTTAAAACAAATTCTATATAAAAAAAGTGTTCTTACCAAAAATTTTCCCAACATATAATTGTTATATCCTTACCAAAGGAAAATGAAATAGATTATATAAATGGTATAAGCTATTCAAATTATATACCAAATGTACCAAAGTTTAAATATCTCATACCATTACCAAAATATCCTAAATTTAGTGATCATGAACTTGAACTTGTTATACATGAGAATGATGACACTCATATGCCTAGATTAAAAAAATGGATGGGTTGAAACCAATGATAATACCTATGACAAACACATCTATCCCCATATAATATCTAATGTTAATGATACCACTATTGGGGACCTTCAAAAGCAAGTTTATATACTCCAAATTCAAATGGATTTCCATAATGATAATGCACATTTAACCTCATTAAATGATCACCCTCTTATGTAATGTATAACTAAATATACTTATCCATAAGATTTTGAATTATCATATTTACCTCTCTTTTTGAGACACAAGGACCCATTTGATGACATGATTAGCTATGTAATGATGTACATATATATGATTCCTTCATAATTACTCATTCAAAATAACTTAACATATCTCCATCAAAATACAAAATCTCTATCCCTCACAAAAAGGGTAGAGATAGTTTACCTAAGGAGAATTAGTAACAAAAATGTGGTATTCATAATATTTAGACGACCAATTTACAAATGTTACTTAACATGGGGCCAATCCAAAGTACACATACTATGCAAGAATCTCAAGGTGAACAACACAAAAATCATCCATGCCAATTAAGATTTAACAATTACCTTATACATGTGTGGTGCTTATTTTTTGAATAACCATATTGATCTTACACAAGAAAAAATTACTTGAAATATAAGACACTTAAAAAAAATTGGATTCAATATAACAAACTTACAAAACAAAGGAGGTTGATAAGACTCCTTGGGAAACATAATAATACCAATTGATTGGGGTCATAAAGTAATTTAAAAATGGGTTTGGGTTCTGCCTACCACATTTCCATATGCACTTACATGAGGAACTTTTTGGATATAGCAAATGGAAGCAAAAATTGATTCAAATCACCAAGGTATCTCCATTACTCATGAAGGCAAATTAGTATATATTTTAAATTATAACATTAATTTTACACATGCAAAACATGAGGGAAAATGTGCTATGTACCTTTCCAACCTATCCAATCATGATGCAAACAATGTAAAAGATATAACTTAAGGTTTTAAGGTTCACAATGAGGATATATCTATGACCATCCATTAAATGGCATCATAGGATTATATTTCCTATTTAAATATTCTAAAAATAACAAAAAAAATACAAAAATAAAAAAATCCAAAAACATTTTTGGCACCTACATGTTCTATTGACTCCTTGGATCCTATGTTTTAGTTCCATGTTGATACATGGCATATTCAATTACTATTACATACACATATGTTTCAAACATATAATTAAATGTGATACAGATATAAAAAGATACATAATACATTATTATTTTGTATATTGGGCCTTTCCCTCTACTCATACCATATGGAAATTAGGGGCATCCGATTATTTGATCTTGATACACACATGTTATATGATTCGATGATCTATCTACATTATCATGTTTGGGATTACATATGTACTTACACATGACTATTATACATGATTATATCTTACATAGGGTACTTGATATGATACACAGTTTACATAATTTTCCTAACACATTGGATCCTTTGGATACTATGACATGTTTATGTTGGTTTCCTATACTTTGCTCTGTGCACTTCCTTGAGTGTCTTTCTTTGATATTGTACTCATTGTTTGAGCATTTGAATATACTCCTTTGGTTATAGCTCTCATGTCTATGAATTATTTCATTTACATTTTTATGTCATTTTTTTATTTTATGGACATTTTAATATGTCATCCTTGCCTTTATGGACATTTTACTAAGTCGTGTCTGTTTCTACGCTAATTTCGCTTTCACATTCAAAAGATAGAAATGAGAAACTAAGAAATGGTCTAGGGTTAGAAGATACCCAGATATAGTCGTGTGCACCGAAATCAGACATTGGAAGGTACTCCTCTTTGGCTGTGGAGGAATGACACCTGCAAAGAAAAAGAGACTAAACACGAAAAAATGTTAGATGAAGAGACGGTGGGCTGTCAAGCAAACGCTTGATCCCTGAAGTACGAAGAATTCCTTAAGGGATATCAACCCACTAATAAAAAGCAGAATATTTGACTAAAGTAGAAATAATGAAAGATAGAATGAAAGCAAATAAAAGACAAAAAGCAGAATGCGTACCTGATATGCAGCAAACTACTCTGCACAGTCACCGGTGTCGGTCTCTATGTCGGCGTCGGTCAGGGAAGGGAGTCGACGTCGATAGGGGTAATGACCAGCGTCAGTCGGGGCAACAATTTTGGATAGGGTCTGGTCGGGTCTGGACAGGGTCTTAGGATTTGCAGAAAGGTCAGATGTTTTTGTCTGAGGGTTCGGGAAGCCGGTTTAGGAGTTAGAGGGATTGTTTGGGGGTTTATGTGCAAGGGGTATGGACAAAGTTACAGACTGTATATTTTGTAGAGGGTGGATAGAGGTGATACGGGTGGAAGTAAGGTCAGGGCTATAGTCTAAATCTAAATCTGGGTAATGATAGCAATTAAAAACAATAACCAGAGATCAGAATAAAAACACAAAACAAACGCTTACCTGTTATGCGCTAAAAATAAAAGTCAGAGACATGATTGATGTTGTCGCTGTGTCATAGAAGTTTGATGTAGCAGACTTCTAGCAAGATGACTGAAGTAGAATACCTGTATCGGAGAGAGAATGTGAGAGATTGATTGCAGATTGGTTGGATGCAAGAATTGGTTGATCGTTCGAATGAAGAGGTTTGTTGATTGATACAAAGGAAGGTCCGATAACTGATCGAGAAATGGATTGGAAACCAAATGGATAACGGATAACGGTTCCCATGTTTGGGTCGAGAATGCAGTGTTAAAGATAACCGACGTCATCAGGACTACTGATGTCAGCTGATAAGTGACCGACGTCAGTGACATCGGCCGCGTTATGACCATCGTCAGTAGATGCAGAATGGGGACAAAGGCTAACTTTAGCTCTCTGCTCATTTTTACATGCTGCCAGGGTTAAGGCTTGTGGGAAAATGGTCGACAGGGGTTAAATAGGTGTGGAAAACTAAAATGGGTGTTAAGGGGAGGACGACAAGGGTTAGACACAATTACGATGTCTACATTTGCCCCTTTTTGTCTTGTTGGTTGTTTTGGACAAACTGCAAGACAAAAATAGGAGTTGTTTGCCCCAAGTGTGGGATAATGTCGATTCTGTCTTGTTGGTTATTCATGTGAACTGCAAGACAAAAATAGGAGGGTTGGTTGCCCTGATTATGGATGAGGTATTCCCCCTCAAAGCAGGAGTCGAGAGAAGGGAACTTGGAATCGGGTGCTGATTTGATAAAGAGTGGATGAAAAAGGGGTGAGGGTGAACGCTGTAAAAGTCATGATTGCATGCATACCACTTCACGAGATGGTCAGGTCAAATTGTCACAGGTCAAGGGTCGAGGAGTGCCAAAATTGAAGTAACTGGGCCCCAACATTTAGTTGTCTACTGATTGGGTTATTCAATCTAAGCTATATCTCCAAATGGTCATCGTGTTCCAGGTATCCCGGGCTCAGGAAGTGCTCCTAGAAACACGAAAAAGTCACAAGTAGTGCAGATCAATCGGCTTGCAATCCTATACTTGTGAGGGTCTAAAAATAGTCTGTGCACAATTTTGCTAACCAATCATGAGGTAGCATACATGCAAAAACAACCAAGGCAAAATCACTTTGGAAGTAGTCACAGTTAGAGGAGATGGTCATGATCTCCAAGGTCTGGTGGTCGATGGATGGAGGAAAAAGTGATCTCAAGTGTGCCCCAGGGGGCCAAAATGACTTGTACTAGAGGGCTGACTGATTGAGGGCATGATTTTGGGGCAACGTGATGAAAAAAAGAGGTTTGAACGTTGTCAATGTCGGTGATAAAACTGACATCAGAGACATAAAGGGACCAACATCGATAGAATATCGGCCGACATTGGCAGTATAGGGCATGCTTATGCCGACGTCGGCGGCTTGTCAAATCTGACAAAATCGAATTGGCAGCTGACCAGAAGTCATTTGTGATTTAGTTGACTGAGAGAAAAGAGCTCTAGAGCCAAGTGAGTGAAAGTGACACCAGGTTGATCGAGGAGCAGTGTGAGGTGTCAAAGAAGCATTGGTGGAGAGAGAGAGACGCGTGGAGAGAAATTGGAGGCTGCAGAGACGTGTGTGGGCCAAGAGAAGCTTGATGTAGAAGTGATGGCAGAGGGCAGTAGAGGACCTGTGGGAGGTTGACCACCAGTGGCACCCATCGTGCCACCACGCCGATGACACTGAGATGAGGTAGGAGGGTCTCTAAGCCCTATTTAGTTAGATATTTGTTTATATTTGTTTATTGAAATTTTTGTGAATTTAGGCAAAAATTGAGGGGGAGGGTACCTAGGAAGGTGGGGGAGGGATCTAGGATAGGTTAGGAGTTATTGAGAGGGTTTTGGGGGGGGGTTGAGGGGTAGAAATGGGGAAGCCCTAAATTTAGGGCTCTCCCCATTTGGCCCTAGGGCCGAACCAGTCACCGACATCGGCGTGTTCACTGGCGTCAGTCGACCAGTGACCGGCATCAGTCACTAACATGCCGACGTCAGTCACTAAGTGACCGACGTCAGTTAGGTGAGTGTCGTCGCCAGTATGCTAACTGATGTCAGTGGTTGCCTGATCAAAAGAGGGATGAAAAATGGTCAAGTTGAGGGGTCGAAGCTACACCAAGGGCTTCCTGAAGGTCAGGTTAGGCGTAGATGGTCAAATAGGTTGGTCAGAATAGAAAGAGGAGGGAAATTTTTAACATGAGATTGACTTGGGTGGATGCAGGCGAGGCAGACTCTGATGCTGTGAGATCAACTACCGACATTGCTGACATGGATGCGTCAAGACATCACAAGGGAGGAGTGGGTGCAGATGAGCATAGTAGGACTAGGTGAGCTACAATGCTACTATCAGGTGGTGAGGGATGTGAGCCTGATGGTGGCTCTGATTGAGCGGTGGGATCATTCCACCAACACCTTCCACTTGTCGACAGGAGAGATGACAGTGACCATGGAGGATGTATACCAAATTTTGCGGCTGTCGTTACATGGAGCAATATTATATGCATGCTCGAGAGAGGCGCATGATATTTAGATGGTGACATTGTTTGGAGAGCATGTTGCTGAGGCGAGTTATCACTCAGCCAATTTTGCGTATGAGCCCCTTTACGCTGTGAACAAGGATGCACATTGGCTGGTGATCCTGATGATGATAGGCATCATGGTTTACGCGCTGCCAGATGCAGAGGGAGGCAAGTTTTTGGTTGCTATGACCAGAGTTTTGATAGATATGATAGAGTGGTAGACAATGTTCACTTGGGCACCAGTCTTTTTGGCCCAGGTGTATAGAGAGTTGTGGGGCATTAGCAGGCAGTGGCGGTACAACTTATGTGTTGGCCACCTCCTACATTGCTGGGCTTATGAGCACATCATGGTCAGATGACCTCTCGGCCTCCCAGTGGCGATACAGGCTGACTTTAGGGTCAGATTCAAGTGATGGCGTGAGGTGATGGCACAGACACGGGTGGACAGAGTGGTCAAGGATATTGACCACTATCGAGGGGTACTAGAGGCCCTGATCCCTACAGATATCATTTGGAGACCATATCTAGTGTATCTAGCATTCAGAGATCAGGGAGAGCAGCTGGTCAAGACTCAGAGCATGCGATGGGTTAGAGGTAGGCACGTTGGTGAGATTGAGAGGATCCCAGTAGAGAGAGTGTGGCACCAGTATGGGCTGCTACAGGATGTATCTCCCGCATTCCCGTAGTATAGGCGGGATGATATAGAGGCACCGCTCCCACTGCCAGAGGAGACAGAGGGGCCAGATTTTGAGGTGTTGCCAGCAGGACCTAGGATAGCCAACCCAAGATGTTTAGAGGCCTACTCGACATGGTGGGCAGGTCAGTATACAGGGGTATAGGTAGGACCATAGATTGATCTACAGGCAGTGGTCAGGGAGCAGGATGTGGCCTGATAAGAGAGAGATGCTGCCATCCAGGAGAGGGATGCAGCACAAGGATGAGTGACCATTTTGGAGAGTCAGGTCACAAGTTTGCAAGGGGAGATGGCAGGGTTGACAGGTCGAGTGGCTACTTTGATAGGGTAGATCACTATTTTACAGAGTCAGTTGGCCGTAGCTCAGGCACAGGCATCGGTAGGATAGGGCTTGAGAGGACAGGGCTCGATGCAGTATCCACCTCAGTAGCCAGCTCAGCAGCCCACACAGTCAGTGTCAGTGTAGCCATAGCCTTAAGGGTAGATTATGATTTTTATTTTTGATGTATATACTAGCCTACGAGCTGTTGATGCGAGATGTATGAGAGAGAGATAGAGGCACAGATTGTGCGATTGTATAAAACATTGTTATATATATATGATGTGATTTTGATCATGGATGTGTTATGAAAAATATTATGGATGCGTTTATATGTTATTTTGATTTGATATATGTTTTGATATTATGTTTAGGATTATGATGCTAAGATTATGGTGTTTATATGATGATGGATGTATGATTAGGATTAATGATTAATGATATGGATGAAAATGATTAATGTTAATGATTATGAAAATATGTGATTGTTTGTGATGTGATTGGCAGGTGATGAAAGAACGTGATGGAAGAAATGTGATGAAGGAATGGCCAAGCTAACCCTAGAAGACCCCATGTCAACTAAGTGCTACCTACATAGCCCCTGTCATTAGGGCCTCAGGCCAATGTAGTTCTCCCTTCTAGGGAGGAAGGGTCAAAGGGATGGAATTGGTCTTGGTTGAGGGCAAGGTCATGGTCAAAAGGAGGAAAGAATGTTTGTCCATCAGAGAGATGAACAAACGAAGGTGGTCAAGCTAACCCTAGAAGATATCGTATCATCTGAGTGCTGCCTACATAGCCCTTGTGTGAAGGGCCTCAGACCAATGTAGTTCGAAACTAGGAGTCTGAGTGGTAGACAGGTGGTGAAAGTGGTTGATAGACTGGTCTTATTCAAGGTCAAAATGATGAGGAGAAAAAAGATGTGACAGCCTTTTCCAAATGGTGTATGCTGTAACATTGGTGATGTGGTCTTTCATCCTAGCAATTTTCCATAGTTGTGATGGACGTATGCTAAAAAAGAATTGAGGTCTATTTATGCTTCAGCAAGTATTGGTTTATGCTTAACATAAATTACATCTGGGCGATAGTTTCCATGTGTATTGGTGTCCATAGAAACTAGTGTGAATAGGTTATGATGATGTGACAGGTCTGAAAATGTTGGGTTGGCTTGGTTGGGTTTGACAAGTGATGAAGTTGAATGTGACCAAAGTGTAGAAAAAGTGAAAGGCATATTGCTCTTTCATTGACAAGGACCAGAAATGACAGCATAGATAGGGGTTATTAGAACTAAGAGCCCCCTTCATGCATGAGGTCGATGATCATATGTTGTGTTAGAGTGGTAATCAAATCACTTTGACATTAAAGTGAGCTCGAAGTCCCTTGAGCAGGTGATAGGAAGAGGATAGGGTAACCCGTTTTAGAGCAGAGATAACTTTGCCCCTTTTATAGGAGACCCTGAGACAACTACAAGCCAAGTCCATGATTTTTTTTTTGGTGCAGACTAATCAATGCGGGAAGTCTACATAGAGATGTCATTTGCTTGGTGGTCATTTGCGAAGCTGATCAATGCGGGAAGCTGCTAAGAAAGATTGCTGTTGGTAGCAAGAGTTAATCATAGCCATCCTTCGAGGGAGTGGTCTATATTTTGCTTTATATATAAGGGCTTTGAATAGTTGTCCTTCGAGGGAGCAGTCTATTAGCTACAGTAATGATAGTACAACTATCCTTCGAGGGAGCAGTCTGTCTTTTGATGCGATTTGGTGACCTTGGATATTTTTGACATCTTGATTTGTTTTGACAAAAATGTGAGTCATGGACCAGACTATAGAAGGTCAAGGGTTCCCTTTTATTAAGACAAAGCATCCATAATGTATAAAAGAGGTATATAGGATTTGTTAAGGGGAGTAGGGTTGAAAGGAAGGAGGACTAAGAGGATGGGGATTACTCAAGGGACGAGCTCAAGATAAATGTCAAGTGGATGAGTACTCGACTAATAGTAGAATGGTTGCAAATGCAATGCATTAAGAGGCTCAGGTTCTGGTCATCCGTTGAGAGAAGACAAACGATACATCCCTGATCCATACTTGTGTGTGATAATGAAAGGTCTGAGCCAATTAGGGGCAAACTTGCCTCGTTTATTTTGCTCCATATTGGTCACGTGTTGATTCTCTTTGAGGATGAGGTCTCCGATATTGAAATCTCGTTCTCACAGATTTTTGTCATAGGCTCGCTTGATGCGATGTTGATAGACATGGAGATGGTTGAGGGCAGCAAGATGACACTCGTCAAGTAACTCAAGTTGAGCTAAGCGATCTTGATGAAATTCATCGTTAGAAAGAATGTCATGCAGAGAGATGCAGAGAGACGGGATCTATACTTCGAGAGGTAGGACAGCCTCTATTACGTACATGAGAGAGAAAGGGGTAGCACCCATGGAGGTTTGAATGCTAGTGCAGTAGGCCCACAAAGCGAAGGGAATGTGAATATGCCAATCCCTTCCAGTGTCATTGACCACCTTCATGAGAATTTTAGTCAAGATTTTGTTGGAAGCCTTAGCCTACCCATTTGCTTGTGGGTAGTAAGGCGAAGAGAAATTGAGCTTGATGCCAAATGAGTCACAGAGTTTTTGGATAGTCTTGTTTTTGAAGGACTTGCCATTGTTGGTGATGATTTTATGAGGGACACCGAAGCGGCAGATGATGTGGTTGCTGGTGAAGTCAAAAATCTTGTTGGCTTTTGTGGAGATGAGAGGAATGGCTTCTACCCACTTGGTGAAATACTCGATGGCAGTGATGATGGATTGATGACGAAGAGATGAATGAGGGTTAATCTCACCGATGAGATCTATGCCCCACTGAGAAAAAGGCTAAAAATCTTGAGCGACTTGTAAGGCATGACTAGGAAGATGAAACAAGTTAGAGTGCTACTAACACTTGATGCAATGCCCAACATAGTCGCTACAGTCTTGATGAAGGGTGGGCCAATAATAGCCCAAATGAAGGATACGCTTGGAAACCGAATTCCCACTGAAATGTCTGCCTCAAATCCTATCGTGAACTTGCTTAATGGCCTGAGATGCTTCAGTGGAGGTGAGACAGTGAAGAAGGAGGCTGTCGAAGCCTTGCTTATAGAGACGACCCCCTAGCATGGTATAGCAAGCGGTACGCTTGATAAAAGCTCATCGTGCATTGTTAGAGAGGTTGGGAGGTATGACAAAAAAAGATAAGTAGTCCACAAGTTGCTTATACCAAACATCTCATGGGCTAGAGTCTATGGTGTTGACATGATTAATGTTAGGAGAGATATAGGAAGGCAATGGCACACGATGCACCATGACAAAAAGTCTAGATGCATATGAGGAAGATGGGATATGCGAAGCGAGAGAAGCCATGGTGTCAACAAACTTATTCGTGGATCGAGGAACAGTCTGTAAGAGGTAATGGTCGAAAGATGTAAGGAGAATGTCAGCAGGGTTTTTATACCTTTGCAAAATTTCATTTTTACAGAGGTATGAACCGTTGACCTGATTGACGACAAGGTACGAGTCGCTGAAGATGTTGATGGACTTGATGCTGAGAGAGAGGGTGGTCTGAAGTCCCAAAATTAAGGCCTCGTATTCAGCCATATTATTGGTACAATTAAAGTCGAGCTTGAAAGACAAAGGCATGGGCTCACCATCGAGTGGGATGAGAATGACTCCCGCACCCCCACCAAGTTGACATTTGGAGCCGTCGAAGAACATGGTCATTTGGTAGATAGTGTCATCGGTGGAAAGCGCAGCGATAGACTCGTCAGGAAACTCACACTGTGAAGGTTGATTGTTGGGAAGAGGGGCATCTGGCAGTTGATCAACGATGGTTTGCCCCTTGATAGATTTTTGCTAGATGAATTCGAGGTCAAACTCAACAAGTAGCATGAGCCATCGAGCCATACGTTGATGTTGATATGGCTTGGAGTGCATAAACTTAAGAGGGTCAGTGTGAGTGATGACAAAGGTTTTGTGGTTAAGAAGATAGTGGCAGAGCTTGGTAGCAGCAAAGACTAACGCCAAACAGAGTTTCTCGATATGAGTATACCGAGTTTCATATTCGACCAATGTTCGACTGATATAGTAGATCGCTTGCTCACGGTGATGCTCATCTTGGTGCGCGATCATGGCACCTAATGAATGGTTGGTGACAGAGATATAAAGGTAGAAGGGTTGATTGTCTTTAGGTGGAATGAGGACTGGTGGAGAGAACAGATAGCGTTTAAGGGCTTCAAAAGCCTCTTGATAGTCCTTATCCCATGTAAAAGAGACATCCTTCTTAAGGAGATGATGAAAAGGTTGGCAGCGGTCAGAAAGCTACGAGATGAAATGGTGAATGGACTGGAGCTTCCCTTGTAGACTGCGAAGCTGCTTGAGATTGGTCGGGGGCGGCATCTCGAGGATAGCGCGGATCTTGGAGGGATATATCTCAATGCCACGAAAAGAAATGATAAAGCCGAGAAGCTTGCCGGAGAGGACCCCAAAGACACATTTCTTGGGGTTAAGGTGGACATTATATTGAAGAAGGTGAGAGAAGATGATTTTGAGAATGGTTAAATGGTCACGGTGAAGCTTGGACTTGCTGAGAAGGTCGTCCACATAGTCCTCCATGATTTTATGGAGGAGATCATGGAAAATGTAGGTCATGGCACACTGATATGTGGTGCCAGCATTCTTCAAGCCAAAAGGCATGACTCGATAGCAGAAAGTCCCCCATGGGGTAATGAAAGTGGTCTTGTGTTGATCTTTCAGAGCAATTAGGATTTGATTGTATCCTGAAAACCCGTCCATGAGAGATAACATCTCATGGCCAGTTGTGAGATCAACAAGCTAGTCAATGTTAGGAAGAGGAAAGTCATCTTTGGGATAGGTTAGGTTAAGGTCACGATAGTCTGTGTAGATCTGGATCCCCCAATCGCCTTGGTGATTGGGACGATGTTAGAGACCCACTACAGATAATCGATGGGATGGATGAAGGAGACAGAAAGAAGGCATTGAAGCTCCTCTTTGACAAGGAGGGCAATGTGAGGATGCATCTTTCAAAGCTTTTGCCTAACAGGCTTAGCCTCTGGTTTGGTGACAATGTTATGGGTAGTGATGGTGGGGTCGATGCCAGGCATGTCACGATAGGTCCAGGCAAAGGCCTTGCTATGGTCTGAGAGGAACTGGGTATAGTCAAGCTGCTCCTGAGCATCTAAAGATTAACCAATCTTTAAGACATGAGGAACATCAGAAGAAGGGAGGTTGATGTCAATGGTTGATTCATTTAACATAACCTGGGTCTCAGAAGGGAGAGAGCACTGGATGAAAGAGTCACCGGCACCCATGTAGGAAAGAATGGCATCATTGTCAACGCAGTGGATGGTGTGAATGGTTGCCGACTCATCTTCTACCATGCTGGGAAAAATGAGAGGGAGAGACCTGGACACCCCATTGGGCTGATAAGTCAAGGGGTCCAGGCAGATGGTGTTTATGGAAAAAAACTAAGAGGGATGGAAACCACCAACTCCGTAGGTGAAGGAGGAGGAATGGGTGAGCCTGGAGGAGATTGGTCAATGGTTGGTTCAGGACAAAGGTCTATAGGGGTCTAAGTGGGGTCATTATATCCCAGGGCATATCATTTCTTGGCATCATCATCGTTGAGCGGTTTGATGTGCTGATGGGAGCCCTGCTCATAACATTCAAAGCCAAAACCCTTCCATGTGCACCTGTAAAGGTAAATGTGTGCAAAGGCAGGGTTGCCAAGAAATGAGAAGTCTGATGTGAAAGGTTGAGGTGAAGAAAGAGGATTGCAATCAGTAGGAGCTTGATCAAGCCCCCCATAGACAAGGTTGGTTCGGAGGTGAGGAGGACCATAAGGCACGATCATCTCGATCTGATGGTCGTAACTAGGGCTATGATGAAGGCGTCCATACTCTTGTGGAGTTTGGAACATGTCTAAGGCCAACAATCGATATTCCCCCAATGAAAGTCTTTGGAAGATGTCTTCCATGGGATCTGTGGTCGTCGCTTGAAGGGGAGGTGTGAGGGTGACCGCCGGTTGCGAACTGGTTGAAGCTTCTGTGGATGGAGGTGGTGCTGGGGTTGATGGCTTGATAGGAATGAGAATGTCATTTGGATGGTAGGTGGTGTTACAAGTTTTGAAGGGTGAAGGGTCAGCGGGAATGGTATGGACTTGCCCATCATGCTCAAATTTCACACAACGGTGCAGGGTGGAGGGGACACAGGCCATGGCGCGGATCCAGGGTCAGCCTAGCAAGATGTTGTATTGAAACTCTCCTTCGATGATATAGAAGAGCTCTGGGACTATGCGTGGACCAACGTGAATGTGAAGGATGACTGTGCCAATGGTTGTGGCAGTGGTGTCATTAAAGGAACGCAAGATTGCGTCAGTTTTGGAGACGCAATTCTTGGGAAGAGCCAACTGTTCAAAGGTATGGGTGGAGATAATGTTGATGCTGGTGCCTCCGTCGATCATAATGCATTTAATGCATGTTCGATCAACATAGGCAGTGATGAAGAGGGTGGCATCCTGATCTTTCATGTTGGATGTGGGAATCTCAAAATCGCTGAATGTGATGGAAGCAACAGGGGCTAAAGAGTGGACAAGGGCAACAAGTGGCTGGGGGTCCTCAGGTTGAACCTCCACTGCCTGTAGGGCTTTGATGAGGGCTTGATGATGCTGGGGTAAGGTTTGGATGAGGTCATAAAGGGACATCTTTACATGCATCTGGTGAAGCTGTTTCAACATAGAGTCATGAATTGCCCCTGAAGAGGAAGAAGAAGAGGGTTGAGGCGCGCCAAGGATAGAAATCTTAGGCTTGGGCGGTTGAGGTGGCCGGACAAAAGGGTAGGCCCAAGTAATGGTGGCTTTTTCCTTCGCCTTGTCCTTTTGTGACCTGGTGGTTATGTGAATGGCATTGATTTCAAAGATAGGGGGTGAAGGAGATGAAGGGGTCGTGGTCTGCTGATGAGATGTTGATGGGTCTGAAGAGGTCAGAGGGTTATGAGGAGTCAGGGGTCATTCGAGAGTGTCCTCAAATAGAAGAGTGTCTTTCTATAGATAGCGGTGAATGACGGTCTTGAGGGCACAACAAGTCTCGATATCGTGTCCTGGCGTACGATGATATAAGCAAATCTTCATGTCGTCGAACCAGGAGGGCTTAGACCTGAGAGGTTGGAAAGGCCTAATGGGTGGAAGGGTTATGCTAGAAGTCTGCAAAATTTGATGCAAGATCAAAGAGTATGAGCCCACTAAAAGGTCCGTGCTCATCGATGTGTGCGATATTGGTGACTTTTGCTTAGGCAGAGTCAGAGGAGGCTTCCGTACCACCTTTTGGATTGATGGTACAGTGACAGGTGGAGATGGTACTTTCTTCATGAGAGGTACTACCCTTTTGGGAGAGGGTAGGCTAGCGATAGGCAAAGGAAGCAAAGGAGGCAACTGGTTTTGATTAAAAGTCAAAGTGGGAAGGACTCTGGTCAGGGTCAAAGGATGGGGGCCCAAAATGGAGGGCAATGATGACAGAGGAGGAGGCATTTGCCTCTGTGGTTTAGCAGTCTTCTGTGACTTGGGTTGAAGACTACTATTGGTTGAGGTCTGGTCTAGGTCCACCTTCACTTGTGGATGAGTGAGGTTGGAGACAGGGTGAACGCCAAGTGACTTGATAGGTTTAGATGGGGTAGATGCGGGTTTTGGTTTTGATGGGGTCGATTGAGGCTTAGAAATAGGAGTCTGGTTTTTGTTAAAGGTCTTGGAAGATTTTGCCATGGGAGGATTAGCTGCATGAGATGAGAGGGCATGGGCATGTTGAAGAGCTGTGAGACGCTCCCACAATCCCTGATGCTCCACTTTTCTAGAAGGGAGAAGTTCGAGTTTCTCCACTAGTCGGGAAAATGGCTGAGAAGATGTGGGATGAGGTTTGGGTTCTTGAGAAGATGTGGACGGTTGTGGGATTGAAGATGAGACTTGTGTAGCAGTCTCAGACCCAAGGCATGATGGAGTTGTGACAGGTTCATTTGTGGTTGGAGATGAAGGAGAGGTAGGTTCTTCCCTGGGTGGAGAAGAAACTGGAGAATGAGGCTCCTCAAGCGGGTAAAGAGCAGGGATGATTGTGCCCTCCACTTGTGGTCGAGGAGTAGGAAGGGTTAGGTCCTCCATGGGTAGCAGGAAGGAGGATGGTGAAACTGGTGGTGCTGGTAAGGTCGAGGCATCCTCCAAGATGAGAGAGGTTGACGGAGAACTAACCGGAGAAAGAGGTTCGTCCACATGTGATGGACTGATGGATGGACTCACCTCTTGAGGTTGGTTGGAAATGAAGGGCGAGACTGTATTGACTGTTCGTATATTGTGTTCATGAATGTTGTTAGTCAAGGTCTGGATATTGTTCTGAGTTGGTCGATGATTGGGGAATGGTTGCTTGAAGATGTCGATGCCCTGATTAGGTGGCGCATTGGGATTGTCGAGGATGAGGTCACCCTTTTCCAGCATGTCTTGGATGATGTTTTTAAGGGTTTTACAGTTGCCCGTGTCATGTCCTTTAACATGGTGGTAGTTACAGAAGTCATTTTCCCTATACCACGCAGGGATGGCGCATGAGGGATCAAATTGTGGAGGTGGTTGGATTTAGGGGAGATTGAGGACCCCTTGTTTGATGAGTTTTTCCAACACAGACATGTATGTTTCTCTGAGTGGAGTATACTGTCGCTGTATGTATCTCTACTAAAATTGGCGGGTGGCACTCTGAGATGTGGATGGATCAAGCTGATTAGTTGAAGGCAAAGAGGAGGAAGATATAATGACCACAGTGTTTGCTGAAGCTTTAGATTTAGGATTGGACAAGGAAGGCTTAGAAGAGGGGTCATTGGTCTTGGAGTTGGGATTCTTGCTCTGCAACTTGACTTTATTCTCCTCGACGGCACGTAACTCAAGTTTACGGGCCATCGTGAAGGCTTCGTCAAAAGTGTGAAAGGTTTGAACCCTCAAGGTGAAAGAAATATGTCTGGCACAGGCTTGGGAGAAAAGTTTAATAAGCTCAGGTTGGGGTAAAGAAAAGGAGATTTGATTGATAAGGCCTCTCCATCGAGCAACAAAATCAGCAATGGATTCATCCTTGAATTGGTAGATAGAATAGAGGTCTGTGATTGAGACCTTTTTGGTGATGTTGATAGAGAAATGATCGAGGAAGAGCTGGGCCAATTGAGTGAATGTGAAGAGGGAATGGCTGGTAAGGGAGCTGTACCAATCAAGCGCAGCACCTGAGAGAGACATAGGAAACGTGCATAAAAGTAACGCATCATTGTGGGCGATAAGGTAACAGGCATGTCTGAATGCCCGTAAGTGCTATTGTGGGTCTTCTTTGCTTTGAAAATGAGAAAACTTAGGAAGTTCCCACTGGCTGGGATATGGTCAGATCAGGATGGAAGGATGGATGGGCTCGTTGCAAATTTGTTCATATGAGAGAGTATTGTGTGAGCTAGAAACAGAGGTCTCTAGACTGGACATCTTGTCCATCAGCATTTTGATGATGTCTACTGATGGATTGGTAGGTGGAGCACCCCTAAATTGTAAGGTGCTTGAAAGAGGCTAGAAGAGGCATACGATGTAGTCGGTTGTACCAGTAAGGGTGCAACGTATGAATGACTAGTCCTAGGGATAGAAGAGAAGACTAAGGATGGTTGGGTAGAAGGCACGGCTAGGCTCGATGTTGCCACGGGGGGTTGGTTAGTGGTAACATGGGCCAATGGATAGGTAGCCACCCTGGTGTTGATAGGGGCCAGGGTAGGCAGAATAGAGATGACCAAATTCTGGAAGGGGGTAGAAAGTGGTTGAGTGGGCTGAGGTTGATAGGGGGCTGAAACCCCAGTGGAAGTGGGCCCAAAGATGGAGGGAGAGGCCACACTTGGATGGTTGGTCAAAGGCTGGTCATTGGTCGAGGCAATAGCTTGGGTGTCAAAAGGTTGAACTACGGACGCTGTTGATATAGTTGCAGTTTCGAGAAGAGAGGTCGACATTCCATAGATTGGATTGCCCAAGGAGTCTCACATTTGGCTATTCGCGAGATAGTGCTACAAGGCTTTGACATTGAGGTCTAAGAATCATGCAAAATCTTGGTCCCCTTCTGGGACAATAGGCATCTGGGTCAAGGATGATCTAGTAGGAGTTCTTTCAGTCTCTGAGTGGAACTCCATTATAGGACTGGTTATGGACGGGGTAGACGGAAGCGGGTGATGCCTCGCGTGATCGACTATAGCCTTGGCTTGACTACGAGTCAGAACCATTCAAGGCAAGAAATAACATCCTCACAAACTCAAACAAGCAAATAAGAACAGAAAAGATGAAGAACACAAGTAGATCCTAAAGCGCTAGGAGTAAATTATTAGGATTATAGTGGCTTATGCCTTAGAATGTGTGTAAAGGAAGATTAGCTTTTGAGTCGGGTCCTAGAAGAAGTAGTCTATGGATGGTTTCAGGTTAGTTATGGTGCTCAAGAAGTCTGTGTTAGGTTTTGTACAAGGCTTGGTGCTAAGGAGCAAGCTCCCCTCACTTCACAAGTCCAGTGATAAGCTGGGCCCGCTTAGCTAAAATATAATTACCCTAGAGATTAGACTCTGCCAGAGAATAGAGTGGGCTTTCCCCTTGGTGATGAAATCCAAGTAGGATCACCGAGATGGGTAAGGTATCCATTTGGGGATGAAATCCCAGTCAGGCCTTGTCTCAGGTAAGTTAAGATGTTTGTTTTGTGCAAGTGGTTTGGTCGTGTAACATCAAGTGGACTAGATTAATTCAATATGCGTTTATTAATTACTAAGTGTGGTATAAGAAATGCAAGCAAACAGAAATGAAAGTGCAACCTGTTTTAAGCCCAAGTCAAAATGTTTGTTCATATGAAGACAAATGGAGAAAGAGTCGAAGAATATGAGTTTTGACTAGTCTAAAAGTGCAAGAAAGAAAAGAAAAGTTCTTTTTATTCCTGCTTATGATGTTGTCTAGAAGAGACGAAAGAGGCAAAAAGGAAGGAACCTAATGCACCTATATGAAAGAAAGAAAGAAAGAAAGAACCCAAGGAAGGCCCTAGGGTCCCACTGGGCATGCCAGAATGTTTCTAAGCTAATTTCGCTTTCACATTCAAAAGATAGAAATGAGAAACTAAGAGATGGTTTAGGGTTAGAAGATACCCGGATATAGTCATGCACACCGAAATCAGACGTTGGAAGGCACTCCTCTTTGGCTGTGGAAGAATGACACCTGCAAAGAAAAAGAGACTAAACACGAAAAAATGTTAGATGAAGAGATGGTGGACTGTCAAGTAAACGCTTGATCCTTGAAGTACGAAGACTTCCTTAAGGGATATCAACCCACTAATAAAAAGCAAAATATTTGACTGAAGTAGAAATAATGAAAGACAGAATGAAAGCAAATAAAAGACAAAAAGCATAATGCATACCTGATATGTAGCAAACTACTCTACACAGTCGCCGGTGTCGGTCTCTGTGCTGGCGTCGGTCAGGGAAGGGAGCCGATGTCGGTTAAAGTGCCGACATTGGTAGGGGTAATGATCGGCATCGGTCGGGGCAACAGTTTTGGAGAGGGTCTGGTCGGGTCTAGACAGGGTCTTAGGATTTGCAAAAAGGTCAGATGTTTTTGTCTGAGGGTTCGGGAAGCCGGTTTAGGAGTCAGAGGGATTGTTTGGGGGTTTATGTGCAAGGGGTATGGATAGAGTTACAGACTGTATATTATGCAGAGGGTGGATAAAGGTGATACGGGTGGAAGTAAGGTCGGGGCTATAGTCTGAATCTAAATCTGGGTAACGATAGCAATTAAAAACAATAACTAGAAATCAGAATAAAAACATAGAACAAACGCTTACCTGTTACGTGCTGAAAATAAAAGTCAGAGACATGATTGATGTTGTCACTGTGTCACAGAAGTTTGATGTAGCAGACCTCTAGCAAGATGACTGAAGTAGAATACCTGTACTAGAGAGAGAATGTGAGAGATTGATTGCAGATTGGTTGGATGCAAGAATTGGTTGATCGTTCGAATGAAGAGGTTTGCTAATTGATACGAAGGAAGGTCTGATAACCGATTGAGAAATGTATTGGCAACCGAATGGATAAAAGATAACGGATAATGGTTCCTACGTTCGGGTTGGGAACACAGTGTTAAAGATAACTGACATTAGCAGGACTGCCGACGTCGACCGATAAGTGACCGACATCGGCGACGTCGGCCGGGTTATGACCATCGTCGGCAGATGCAGAATGGGGACAAAGGCTAACTTTAGCTCTCTGCTCATTTTTACATGCTGCCAAGGTCAAGGCTTGTGGGAAAATGGTCGACAGGGGTTAAATAGGTGTGAAAAACTAAAATGGGGGTTAAGGGGAGGACGATAAGGGTTAGACACAATTACGGTGTCTATAGTGTCCCTTCAATTATGGGGCATTTGAGGGTGCTCCTTATTTTCAGTCTCCCTAGACCATTGCCTTTTGACTTGATTTTGAGTGTTCTTGTGTGTGTGTTTATTTTCTTGTTGAGCTTATATTGTTACTATTTAGATATTTCCATGATATTTATCATGCATCTTAGGCATAAATGTGATCACATTGGTTATATGTGATACAATTTTATATCTACCTAGATTTGTTCCTTTTATTTGCTTCATGGTTACATTTGTAGACTATATAGTTCTTATCCTTTTGAGGTGAGCTAACTACTAGTTCCTATCTTTGTCTCACCTCAAAGTGGAGGGAATATTAGTGTTGTAATATCATAGAGGCATGTTCTCCACACTTGTCACAATTCATATATTTAGTTGGGGCATGCTTTGAAATCATGTTCTCCACACTCATTCAATATATGGTACTTATATAAATTTTTAGATTTAGTGGGAGCATGGTTTGAAATCATGTTCTCCACACTCATTTAGTATGTTACTTATATTAATTTTTATAGTCATTGGGGGAATTTCATATGGGCATGGATTCCACGCATTCACAATTCTTAGATTCAATGGGGGCATGCTTTGGAAGCATGTTCTCCACATCTGTTCAATATTCAACATCTCCAATTTACAGTGGGGTCATGTTTTGGAAAAATGTCTCCACATTGGTACTTATATTAGATTTCATATTTCTCCATATATAGTGGGGGAATGCTTTGGAATCATATCCTCCATATTTACATAGTTATCCTAATTGGTCAAAGCACATAATTATATGATTCAAATTCATAGTTATGGTAGAATTAATATACATTGGTATTATTGTTATACATAATTTCAGCATGAGACATATCTAAGATGTTTATGATATGAAACATGTGCCTAATAATGCAAAATATAAATAAATGTTGGATTTAAAAACTCTTTTATGGACTGTTACCATATCACAAACTATTTCATACTAATACCCCACAAAGTTTTATTGAGCCAATCTACTACAATAGTTAGTTCACCTTTTGGTATAATTGAGGTGATCAAATCAATCAATCTTGCCAATTTTTTAGGTTAGACTTGATCATCTAGCCTTACCAGGTTATAATTATCATTGGGTTGCATTGTTGAGCTAATCTCAACCACCAGGTGGAAACTAAATTTTTATCGAAAGCTGAGGGCATGTGCATTCCAATATCTCTCTTTATCTCTCTTTCACACTTTATCTCCTTGGATATATGCACTTAAAATATTTTTCTATATTTTTCCTAATATTAGTTTTAGATCCTTACAATGATACATCTTTATCAAAATACTATGTCAATAGGCAAGGTGGTTACATCATCACACAAGTGTACTCCTAAACCTTGCTCATTCAATTTAAATCTATTTAAAGTACTTTTAATCCAAAATATATGCACTGATTTTATACTGTAACATGCTCTTGGTTACATGTCAGTCACTAGCAAAGAACTCAAGTTGGGAACATGTAAATATAAGGTGTGCATATACACCCATGTATGTATTATTTTCCTTTAAACTATCAATTTAATTACTAGATTAAAGTGGGGATAAATGTAGACAATATTTTATTATAATATAGAACCTTAGTCTTGTACACTTGGCAAACTTAGACCTTGGTTGTTCCTCTCAGTTATTTACCTTTTCCCACTTCTATAAGTTTAGCATCTACTCTATCTTTATGCCCTTTACCTACATATCTTATTTCAACCAATCTTATGTTGATGACCTAGGACTTCTATCTTGCCTATAATACTTAAAATGTACTTATCTTCCATCTCTGCAAGTTCAAAACATGTACCTACTTTCTTTCTCCCTAGACACTAACATTTGGGATAGACAATAGCATTGATGCTACTATCTTATCTTGACGTAAATGTCTAGTGCCCTAAATTCATCTAATTTTCAAATTAAATATATATTAATGGTCAACCTAAGTGCCTTAACAAGTTATTACTCCAAATGGATTGATATAAATACAAGATCAACCCTCATTCATTATTCACTTAGAAAAAGATCAAAGAGACCAAGGCAACTTGCTAAAATCATTTTATCAAGCATTTAATTGAACAAATCTTCCATATTTTCATACCAGTCATAGCTACAACACATCTATAGGTTTGATGTACTAAAGGAGAGGAGCTTAAGACCCTGATTTTCCAAGTTACAAGTTAGGTCATTGGTGTACTTATTTGCATAATATTATATGATCCACACATAAGCCAACATGTAGGGGATAACTACATGAATATGAGGCCCTCTTATGGATCATTTTATATGTAAGAAGCACCCTCTAATAATGAGTTCTTTAGATTTTTCCATTTCATAAGGAGCAACAGTCCATGATCCAGATCTTGATGCACTAAAATGAAAGTAAAGCAAAACCCATAAACTTTTATGTGGTCATATCCAATTTTAGTAGGAGTTACATATAGGAGACTAAAATTAAACCTAGATAGTAGAATCGACATAACTATCCCATGTTGAGATTATTATCTAGAGCGCCAGAAGCATCCAATTTAGAATATGATGATTGTTATATAATCTCCTTCCATCATGCTTTTTAACTATTTCATATATATATATATATATATATGTATATATATATATATATATGTATGTATATATATATATATATATATATGTATGTATATATATATACATATATGTATATATATATATATATATACATATATGTATATATATACATATATATATATATATATATATATAGATACATATATATATATATATATAGATACATATATATATATATACATATATATATATATATATATATATACATATATATATACATATATATATACATATATATATATATATATATATATATATATATATACATATATACATATATACATATATACATATACATATATACATATACATATATACATATATATATATACATATATATATATATACATATATATATATATATACATATATATATATACATATATATATATATATATATATATATATATATATATATACATACACACACACACACACACACACACACACACACACACACACACACACACACACATATATGAACTAATACTATAAAAAGATAATTACATCACTTGTTTATCATTTTTATAGTTAACATAATTATACTTTCCATATTTAGACTATCTCAACATAATAAATTCAGTGTATGCTTATATCTAAGTTTAGCATCTGATTGGCCTACTAAAGATATGATTATCACCCCTGTGTCATTTCATTTCAATATACCTATTTAATTTAAAATCTAAGGTTGATGATAAGATTTTTGTAGACAAAAAAATTTAGGGTTAAAAAATATTAACAACATGTATGAGCTTGAGAGATGGTTTGTCTTGATTTTGTCCACAACAAGTAGACTCTTCTTTATACCCAAGACATATTTATTGTGTGAAATATTCAAAAAAAAATCCCCCAAATGGTAAAAAAATAATCTTGTGATGATGGTGATTGGTTTGGATATTTATTAGAGGTGTAATATTGTTACAATAAAAATTGAGAAGTGCTCAAGGGCTTATATTATATATTTGATTCTCTTAATTTGATATATGTTTTTTCATGATCTAACATAATGAGTAAAATGTTGAAAGGGAATACAAGATTCAAGAATGAATTTCATAATCCTATGTAACAATGAAATAAATATTCACTTATTGATACCACTATGAACACAATACAATATGAATCAAGCAACACCAATGACTATGAATACAATACAAGCAAAAATTAAGGTATAAATGTGATCTAGGTAAGGGTTTTAATGATTGTGTGGGATCTCAAATATACTTATTGATTCATTTATTAGTGTCATCCTAATGTTTCAGAGCTCTAACTAAAGAGGAAAAATTATGCCTATAACACACTAACATCATTTATGAGGGTATAGTGAGAGAAACTTTCCTGGGTGATATGTTGCTCTTAGGTGAACCACAAATCAAATAACTACAATATGGTTTATATGGTATAAATAAGGTATACTCATTTTTTTTGATAAATAAGGTATCTTAGGTTTTTTCTATATACCATGAGGCTTGTGAAAACTAAAGTTTGTGTTCAGTGTTATAAAATGGTTGAGTACTAGGTAAACCCCTCACACCACAATGTTTTTGAATAGATCACTACATAGCCCTTCATAACAATCACTATGTATTTTTTAAGAGAATGCTTCTAGAAACATTGTGTGCATGTTTTTAGATTAAAAATGTGCACACAATGATTCTCTAAGCATTCTCCTACATTCAACATAGATTGTGGAAATACTATTTCTCTCACTATTTAATTGTGAAACTACTAGAACATAATTTATAAAACAAGAAAAAATAATAGAAAATAAATATAAAATCAAAAGATTTTTGTGTATAGATATCAATAAGTTTCAACTTAAAGTTGAAATAAATAACTTCTATGTCAAATTTAATCTATGTTGAAAATACAAACTTCTTCAATGTCAGATTAAATCCAAGGTTGAATAAGTTAAATCTTTATGTTTTGGATTTACATCCAAGATTGAACGTTGTTTAATTTTAGTGTCATGAATTTATATAAATTGATGTATTTAGATTCAAAAGGGGTCTTCACTAAATTTATTTTCAATATTTTCTAGTAGCCTTCTCAATGATTCAAAACTACATTGTTTAATTTTAGTGTCATGAATTTATATAAATTGATGTATCTAGATTCACAAGGGGTCTTCACTAAATTTATTTCCAATATTTTATAGTAGACTTCTCAATGATTCAAAACTTAACTAAAACTCTAATGATTCAAAAGGTTGATAAAAAGGCTTATTTAAAGACTCATTAATGTCATCTAACCTATAAACCAAATGATGTAACACAATATAATAACTATCTTTGCTATTGATCTTATATATATATATATATATATATATATATATATATATATATATATATATATATATATATATATATATATATATATATATATATAGTACTTTAGTCTTTTACACTAGTCTACCTTGCCTTGAAGAAACTATGCTATCATCCTTTATAAGGGTTATTTTGGATTTATAATCATTTCCTATCATCCACAAGTATCCTTACATCCTTCTTGGATTATCCTCACTCTAAAAATAAGCTCCCATCTTCTATATGCTTGCTTGTTATAAATAGATAGTGACCTTGGGCTCTTTAGACTTTATCTAATGGGTCTTGTCACCTTATTTTATGTGTATGCACTCTTTTTTAATATATCCCATGCATTTACAAGATTATTATGTTTATTTCAATCTTGTCTATTCTTTTACATAGACTTTTTCCATTTAGTATGTTTGGTTCTTACAAGAAACATAGTAATATTGGCTTTATTGCCTAAAATAAGACCTACAGAGTTGAAATTTAATTATATTTAGCAACCTCAGACTCTGAATATCACTAAAATAGTTATATACACTCATTCACATGTCCCAAAATACAATAAACTGGTTCTTTACCCTTATACAACTTAAATTTTCAAAAGAAATTGGAAAACTATCTTCAAAACCCTGTTTTAGGCCTAGTTATAGGTCTTCAGACAAACAATCAAGAATATATTAACTTTAGTAGTATTTAAAGGATTGAAAACACTTCAATCACTTATAATAAAATTTATATAATCAATATACAAATTTTCAAAGTATTTTGATGATTCATTTTAAAATTATGGTTGATTTTTTGAATTCAAACCCTGAACTAGGGTTTTAGGACTACAGACCACCTGAGAGCATAAATAATGGAAAATATCAAGATTTAATGAATTAAAAAGGTTAATTTTAATTATTTTATGATCTTTAAACATTATTTTTACTATTCAAATCACTCTTTAAGTCTCATAATAAAGAAAATACATTAAAACTCCTTGTTTTACTCAGATTGTGTTACTAAAATAGAGTTTTAGACCTTTGTAACTAAAGAAAACATCATAAAAACATTGTAAGAGATTAGTGAACAATTATTACATGTATAAATACCTTCAAAGGTCTAATTTAAAACAATTATTTCCACCAAAATTCCACTTTTTATTCATGTATCTTCAAAATATACTTAAAGACCTATACATACATAATATAATTACACCATCTTCTCTACTAATTATGTTTTCTCCCCCTTTTCATTCATTTCATGGATCCTTTATTTGTGGTTATATTCCTATAAAGTTTTTTTATATGCCCAATATTATTTACCTCTTGGTTCATGCAACAACAACCTCTTAACAACCTAAAGCTTATTAAAAACAAGCATAATCTAGTCATTTTCCTACATTAGACATGTCTTGAATTTATTTGAGACAAGTTTAGACTAAGAGGATAATTGAAAAAAATAAAAAATATGTAATTAGACCCTAAAAACCCCTTTACAAAAGGATTTATACCTTTAAACAAGCTAAAACACTTTAAAACATGAGAAATAAATACGAAAATTTGAATTTCCCATTTTGGTGGGAAAATTGAAAACATGCACTAGAGACTAGATTTTAAACACCTCTATCATGAACCAAAAAATTATTAACATTCATATAATTAGGCCTCCTATTTGATGAACTTGCATCAAACTCTCAAACTTGAAAATTTTCATGAGCTCATACTCATGAGTATTAATTGTTGCTCCTATACTTATCATAACCATTTTCAAATGTTTCTAGTATGTCTTCTCTTCTTTAGCATTCCTCCTTTTTGTTCACTCATACCCTCCTAGATCCCAATGTTTAATTTCTTGATATAGAACTAATTTTCTTTCACACATACATCCAGCTACTTATGCTGGATTACATTTACCGTGAGGCTTGAATTCACTAAGTTCTAAAAGGTTAAAACATTTGGTGAACCTGACTTACTTCAAACACATTATTTCAAAAACCTAGTGCACCATTAAGGTTTCCCTTTTTATTTACAAAATATACTTGAATTTCAATTTTTAGCCTATCATCATGATTATTATATGATGAATTCCATTTTTTACCTTTTGGCACAAAGTATTGTGTTTTGTCTAGCATGCTTATTACCTGTCATTTGTAGAAAAATGCACATGTATGTCACTCCTCTCATGGATCATGTTAGACCTCAATGTATTTTAAACATTGGTCCTCCCTCTTTTGAGTCTCATTATTATGAGGATCATTACTACATAGCTCACTTTGAGTTAGCTTTAGTTATTAATCAACTATAGAGATCCCAGATGACTATGTTTGTTCTACCTCCACCTAGACCTGTTGATTATCCTCATTCACATTCTACCTCTACTACTTGCCCTTGGAAAATAGTAGATCATATGGTTTGTGTTGTTACTAGATGGAACATGATGACTTCTCATCCTATACAGGAACAACAAAATCTCACCATCCCTCCTCATCCCTAGCACACTACAATAGGACTTAGAGATCATCATAAAGCATTTGATATTGTGGATCAATTGAGAAACACACTGGCTAAGATCTCCATATTGGAATTAATTTAACACAGCTATTTTCAAAGATATTCTTTTTCAAACACTTAATCATACATCTTTTCCTCATGACATAGAGCTAGTTTACTTTGCATCTATCATTAACACTATCAAGGACATTGAGGATGTTATATATTTTTCCAATGAAGATTTTATATCATAGTAAGTTATTGATCAAAATTTACTGCTCTTCATTCAATCAAAAATAAATACTACCACTATTAATTGAGTTCAAATTGATAGTGGTTCAAGACTTAATATATGTAACCTCACATTTTTATAGACTATGGGGGTTGATATAACATAAATTCAGAAGATACATAAGAGTATCAAAGGTTTTGATGACATTCCTAGACAAACATTTGGTTTTATTACATTAGATATTACTATTAGGCCCTAAACTCTACCTGCACAATTTCATGTGATGCCTAATCATTTGCACTATAACCTATTACGTGGGAGACCTTGGATACATGCTATGGAGGTTGTACCCTCTACCTTGCATATATGCATCAATTTTTTTACATGATGGATACTTATACACTTTTACAATAGATAATAAACCATTCAATTATTGCAAAGTCACCAAGCCTACCACCTTGAGTACATCTTTAGATGGGACACCTCATGTTCTTATAGAGTCCCCACCTCAAAAAATTTTGATTGAGCAGATGCATATATATGAGTTTGGGTAATTTAGTAAGATTACTCCTACACCTATTCCATATCCTTGTACAACATAGTTACCTTTACCCATGATGGAGGAGGATCCTCCCATAGTATAACTATCTCTACCTAGGATGGATGCCATAACCGCAATACAGATTCCTAGACCACCACAAAGTATAGTCCAACACCTAGTGACATCGATGATTATTTATGTGGATTCAGTTTCACACTAGTGGACCCTAAAGAGTATAGAGATGATTCTAAAGCACTTGTGCCTTTTTCTACACTAACAACACCACTAGTTCATATTCTTCCAACTATAGGCTTACCTACTGAATTGCAGTTAGAGTCAAATACCTATAATCATGCAATACATATGGTTACATCTATGGATATGGACCCACTTATATGGATTTAGGTAGGTAGTTCATAGGATAGACTACACCATATTCTATGGATATTACTTAATATAAGATTGATGACATTACCTATAATTCATCACAGATCCATCAATAAATTATCATAGTAAGAAGGTCAACCCTTTTTCAATTTGCATAGGCTTACAAGACATGATACAAATACATGCTCAACATTACAACATAATTTGAATAAGTTCAAAGCTTAAGGCACTATTCATATTATACTACCTCTACCTCCATAGGTACAAGCACCACAACAGAATCATCATCAACATATATACTCAAAAAATCATACATTCAATATCTATATTTTATTTGTTGGTAGATACACCCCCCATATTTATATAAATGAGGATTTTAATCCTAATACTTTCACTTTGGCATTTTTGCATCACATAGCCTCCACCTCCATAGGTACAGGCACCATAACAGAATCATTGTCAACATAGATACTCATGAAATGATACATTAACTATCTAGATTTTATTTATTGGTAGATACGCCCCCCTTGTTTCTATAGATGAGGATTTTAATCCTAATACTTTCACTTTGGCATTTTTACAACACATGGATATCAAGAAAATGAGATACAACATGCCATACATTATTAGGATTCCATAGGACATATCAAACTTCCAGTTTCATGTGGCCCCAAGGTAGACAACACAGTATTATTTATCATGAGTAGGTGAACTCATATACATGTTACACTTGGTAGTACATGGATATATGTAATAGATACCACAATTGATCAATCAAATAAAGGTTTGAAATTCAGTCATGAGGGTCACATGGTACACATTCTACATGATGGCAAAAATGAGAACCACAGGTTTACTATAGATACTTTGTGGTCCAATGTGGTTTACCCTAGGATTTCATGTGAGGCATCTTACATAGTAGAGAAACAAACTATCTAGATGCGTAGAATCTAGACTAATGCCAAGGATACATCTACACTGATACATACATCATGGTATAATGATTGTGATGATGAGGACTTATTTGAATTTGGACATATCCAATATGTGGCATTGGATGACCTCCTACATGATCCATTGTTTGATTATTCATATCCCATATATGTGCTTTTGGGTCTATAGAGACATTACACTTCAATTGTACACTATCTCATTTATTTCCAACATTTAATTATACATGCTTTTCTTATTTCTCATTCCTTGTATATAGTTTCATTTTCATGTTGCTTGTACATAGCTTATATCTATAAAATAAAATAATAATATAATATGTCAAAACATAAAAATATGCGAATAATTACTAAAAAAATACAAATTATAGATTATATGCATTGCCATGTTTAAATTTCTTATATTTGCTAGACATTACATGTACTAGCTATCTTTGTATAGTTGGTTTTTGTCATACATACATGCCTCACTTGTTCTTGTCAAGTGTTCATAGATACTTATAGGACTCAAGTCCACTACACAAATCCAAATGTTTTACTATCTACCCACTGGGGGCATATACATAGATATAAGGATTCTTCATTTGATGACACTTATCCATGTAGGGGCATCCTATACATAGTTTTGATGTCCAGGTTATATCTTTCTAAACTCTACATCACAAATTTAGCATTATTATATCTTGATATTGATCATCCTACACCTACATAGATTCATTACTAACTAATACTATTTTAGAATCAACCTATGTATGTCTTAACTCTTATACAGAATTTGTATCACATGTTCATGCATACTTTCATTTCTAGTTTTCCTATTTTAGACTTGATTTTGTCTTTATGCTTCTTCTATTTGAGTGCATTTGAAATGCCATTGCTCTATGGATATATGCCACTTATTTCCATTATATGTATGCTTTGGACATGTGACCATGTCCTTGTGTGTGCTTTATTGATTATGTATGTGGAATTGAACATGTATTTCTATGTGTCTCTAAGCCAACTTACTTGTTTTTTGTGTATGTGGACATTTAAATATGTCTTTGTATGTCTTACTTTATCAAATTTAGTGACATGTGCCATTGTCCCTTGTATTTTGGCCCTTTGGCTTACTTTGTGTGCCTCATGTGTGTTGTATGTATGCTTTCTTGCATACATCATGGCCATGACACTTATATCTTACTTGTTACACACTTAAATTTTAGATGCTATGAGGGACCTCATGCATCTCCCCTTTCTACTTGGGTTTCATGATGGACATCATGCCCCATCTCCCTAGGTAGCTACTCATTTATTACTCAAATTTATTATTCATAGACATTGTTATATCTATCTTGATAGCCTTGTGAATGTTAGACCTAACATACATCACACATTATGCACTTATGCTCAAATTATCTTACATTCTAATGTTATGTATGAAGATTATGTAGATATTGTATATGCTCCATCTAACACACATTTTTTAGATATTTTTATTTTAAGGACACTTCTCACACAAGTTCAATAACTCCCCTAAAAAGAGGGGGAATTAGCAGAGGTTTGTCACAGAGATTAGGCAATCCAGATGCACTCAGAGCACACTTTTTCATCACATAGGCTCAAAACATAGAAATTAGATTCAAGAAAACATAGTGGGAAATAGTGATAGTTGCATAGGAATTAGAATAGTTAGAAATCAATGCCCAAATTGGAACACTAGTACCACATGACACTATTATTCGAGATATGGCACTACTATCTAGTAGCCTTAGTTTCATAAAATTTTAGATTGGTAAAAAAATTACAATAGTTAAAGTCTAGGTTTGCACATGTTCAGTTATAGATTACCAATTTTGTCTTAGCTTAACTCATATTCATACTAGTTTTCTCACATAGAGGGTATCATGTATGAAATTCTCATTCTCATTTTAGTTCAAATGCTCGAATACAAATTATTACAACTTAGTCTAGAATCCATATACTCATATATCTAATTTTGGGGCATGTGCATGGAACATTATTTTCATATGCTCGTTTATACACTAATTGATTAGATGGAATAAAAAACTCCATGTCATTCTCTATGTTATACACATCAAACACCATGTTCTAGGTTACACACCAAATTCATGCCTTACTCTATCTAGAGTGGTTGGCATTCTTGAGTGGCCAAGAGTCACCTAATATACTTGAATGGCCATAAAATTGACATCTCTAGTTGTATATCTCTAGTTTAACATTTATAGTTACATCCTATAGTTTCAGATTCCTCTACTACACATGGGTAGATAATGATAGAGTCATAGTCTACTTGAGTTCTTAATCCACCTACATGAGAGGATTGGACACAACATTAGTCCAATCAAGTTATTCATAGGTCATGATCCATCAAGCAATGATGGGCAATGATGGAGTCAAAACCAAATTGAATTCTTAAGCCACCTATACATGGGGATTGAGCAAGCCATCAACTCAGTCTAAGTTATTCATCAATCGATCACTATCTACATGCACACATAGGTTATCTTAAGGTTTATGCATTGGTTCATGTATCCAATGAGGTGTATTCATTCCTTTTCACTCTCTTTCCTCTTTACTCAGTTTCATCTATTTACTCAATTTTGTTTTTGGTTTTTATATCTCTTAAGTAAGGACTAATCTATGCACGTTTCATTTGTAGGATACATAATGGAGCATGCTTCACATTCCAAGATCTAGATTCATATGATTTTCCTCTTAGGTAAGTCCAGGTACACTTATTTTTCCATTATCCTAGTCATTTTTCTTTATTGCATTTTTAAAATAAAGTGGGATAAAATGTTATCACCTAAAAATGACACTTGAGTGCTAATTGAGACCACCCATCCCTAGTTTATCCCTAGACCTATCTTAGGGCCTATTTTCACACTTATCTAGCCTTCATACAGGCCACAAGCATCCGTAAACATCCCTAAAGTAGTCATAGACCCTCATCTTGACATCCTGACCCTTAGTACCTCAGGTTACACCACCTAGACATTAACACCATAATAGGGATAGTAACATGACATGGTGTTAGTGTCCCAATTTTGGCACTGCTATCCTTTCCTTATTTTTTATACCAATGGATATCTTTTCAAATCTAAGACCACCTAGGGTTGGCCTAGACCTTTTTAAAGACTTGCACAAGCACCAGAACGATATAAATACATGACATTTATCCCTCTAACCACTAGATGGAAAAGAGATGCAAATTACACATATAAACTCAAAACAAGTTGTGCATAATTAAGGTTATCAATCCCTATTCTACCCTACTTATGTATCCAACCATCTAAAACATTCCTAAGATTATATTACTCATTTATATAGTAGCAATCACATTCCAAGAAGTCAATTCAACATTTATATTGGATGCACTTACACTTACACCAACACGTAAGTGGATAGAACTATAGCAGGCTTGATCCCTCTTCAAAATATTGGTATGTAGGCAACTCTCATCACAACAGGGTGTTGAAGATGTCTATCCTACCTCACTAACAACATACTTTACTACTTGTATCAATCATATGACCTAGAAATATGGAGGATTAGGTTTTTCACATAAAATCAATCACAATAGATCATCTATAGAGATCCATAACTTGTGCACAAGGAATAGTCTTGACAGACTTAGATACAGGTGAACTCAAAAGCTCAGAACAATTATGTACAAAGGAAACTACCATGAAAATAGGGATATTAGTGCCACATGATGTTACTATCTAATTAGGGTGCTACTATCCAATAAGGGTTTTGACACCTGAATCCTATTTGTGACACTCAGACAAACCTTTATCTCAATTTTTTGCCTCTATATCTCCTATTTCAATTATTTTCTAGCTAAACTCTTATTTACATTATTTATTACTATATTTAGAAAGGTTAAATTAAGTAAATTCTATTAAAAATTAGTGGCTATATTTATTTCATATTTCTACCCTAATGTACTATACTCAGACCCTTTAACAACATAAGATTTACATTCATAAGACCTAAAAGGTTAAAACAATATCAATCCTATCAACAATAAATTTTGAGATGATTTCACAGCTTACAACATTACTTTCAACACATGGATGATTTTATTTAATGGTTCTAGATGTGCATTAGGTGTTAGAGCTAGAATTTTATTTATCACTCAACTAGCGAAAATAATGCCATTTATATATCAATTAAGTTTCTCATGCACAAATAATATGATAGAATATAAGACACTTATCCTTGGCCTCTATGCAACTCAGGCTCTCTACGTAAAGTCTATTAAGGTCTATGGGATTCATAGTTGGTTATTAATCAAGTCACAAATGTCTACCAAACCAAAGAAGAACACTTAATTCCATATAAGAATATGGTTCAATGTCTATGTGCTCAATTCAAATACTTCTCTATCAAAAATATTCTTCCAAAATACAATCACCATGTTGATGTAATGATAAGTGTGGCATCACTGATTTTGATTGGCATCAATAATGATAAAGCTATCTTCACTATTAAATTATTAAAATAACCATCAATATCCCATGTTGATCACATAAATCTATCATTTTTAGCCACCATGCACAATACAAAAGCCTCATAATGGTATTCTGATATTTATAATTTTTTGCACAAATCTATCACACCATATACTTTCACTAGAAATTGTTAAGTATGAAGTCATTATTCACAAATCACTATTCATGAATACTACTCATAGTGATGTGGCATGATGAGGTAGAATGAAAGTGATATGTCTATTGGTGATGTGTAATGACCTATGTAGGATTTCACATGTGATAAATCCCATGTGATGGAGTGGGGCATACCACTCCATAATGTGACAATTTTTGTCAATTTTAAATTCACATGATTTTGTCTTTGGTGATAATGGAAGATAAGGAATATATGGCATGTGGAGTCCTTTTTAATAAGTTAAAAGGTGTTTGGAATCTTCTGAAGGCATGTGTGTGCACATGGGATAGTGGTGTATCAAGTTACTATTCTTGATTAAAGTGAGAGATAAAGTGGAAAATATATTCCCATTCATTTTGGAGGGACATGAAAAAGAAGGAATATTTTGTCAAAAGTGGAGATCCATTTTTGACTCTTGTATAAGCTTCCAAGCTTGTGACTATTGGTTAATATTTTCCCCATGTGAAAATCCATGTCCCATAATCTCTCTCCCATTTTATTTTATGTAATTATCTCTCTCCTTGAAATTCTATATATGCATACTTCCTCCTTTGTAATTTGTAAGAGTGTAAGAGAAGAAATAAATGCATGTTGATGCATTATGTTATTGTAGGAAGTAAAGAGGTGTGAAGACTTAGTGAAGTCTTATTTCTATCTTTGTTAAAATCTTAAATTTAAGAAGAGGAGATAGAGCGATTGTAGAGAGGTGTATCCTCTTGTATCTGCTGCAATTATAAAGCTAGGCAATTTCTCTGTGGACATAGCCAAATTGATGAACCACGTATATTGGTGTCTTTATTTTATGAATGGTTTGCATTTTTTTAGTTGATGATTTAATTTATATTTTATAGATTCTCACCTTTTTTAATTCATAGAGAATAAAATTTTGCTAGCATATATCCTAACAAAAATGATATACATAAATTACAAAGAAATTCTCTCTATTATGTCATCATTGATGGGGACTTATTTAAATGATCTTTTGATGGAAACTTACTCTGATGTTTGACATCTAATGAATCTAGGTTGGCCATCAACCAAGAACATGATAGTGAATGTGGTGGCCATTTTAGTAGGAATTTAATGCCACACAAATTACTTCAACAAGGATATTATTGGCTCACCATGGAACCAGAATGTCAAGAATATGCTAAAGTATGTAATAAATGTCAATGAAATAGTAATATACACCATATTCCTTCATAATAATTACAACCCATTATCACCCCATGGCCATTCATGCTATGGGTCTTTGATCTAATTGGTAAAATCAACCCAAAATTAGTAAGAGGACACAAACTTATCATTATAGCTATAGAATACTTTACTAAGTGGGTGGAATTTGTATCATTACAATCCATAAAATGAGAATATATATGCCATTTTCTCATGAACATCATTTCTCATTCAATCCTACCAGAAACCATCACTACAGATAATAAAACCTCTTTTAAGAACAAAAACAAATTGTGTTATTTATATAAGATTTGATGCATGTTCTTTACTCTATACTATCTATAAGGTAATGGTAAAGAATAAGTTATAAACAAGACAATTAATAGTATCATGAGAAAAATAGTTATGAAATTTGGTGATGATTGGCATAATCATCTCATCTATGCACTATGGGCTTATCTCACTAGTATTTGCACACCAACAGGAGCTACTCCTTATTCACTAGTTTATGAAACTAAAGCAGTTATCCCACTAGAACTAGAAATCTTATCTTTATGAGTATCTCTCAAGGGGATTATCATAGATGACCAATATAGATAAAAATGTCTTCAAGACTTAGAATTTTTGGATCACAATCACATCTAAGCCATAAATCACCTTAGAGCATACCAAAAATGAATCTAGCAGGCATACAATAACTGTGTTCATAACAAAGAATTTAAAGTCAACGATATCATTCTAAAAGAGAACCTCAAAAATATCAATTCCAAAGATGAGACAAAAGGAAAGTTTAAATCAAATTTTCTTGGCCCATACTTAATTTTAGAAAATCTTATCCCCAAGCTATACCATCTAGCTTCACTCAACGGTAAGGTAATGAAGAATCCAATGAACATCATGGATCTAAATAGATTCTATATCTAAACAACTCACAATTTAATTTTAAATAGTTTATTTTATCTTGCTCCTTTTATATAGTTTCATTTTCATGTTTCTTGTACATAACTTATACTCAGAAAAAATATATGATATGTTCAAAAATATAAAAACATTAAAATATTTTCTCAAAAAATACAAATTTTAGATTGTATGCATTTACAAGCTTACATTCTTTTAGTTTTGAGGTACTACATATGCTATCTATATTAGTCTAGTTAGTTTTATCATAAATAGATGTTTCACTTATTCTCTTTGAGTGTTCATAGATTACTACAGGACTCCAATCCTCTACACAAATCTAGATTTAATACTATCTACCCTTTGGGGGAACATACATATATACACAAATTCAACATTGACATATCATCCCATTGGGGGCATCATACACATAGCTTCTAGTTTTCCAAGTTATATCTTTCTATATTCCATATCACAGATTTAGCATTGATTATATCTTAATATTGATCATCCCATACTACACTAATTTTTTACTAACTACTACTCCTATAGACTCAGCTTATGTACATATTTTCTGTTATATAGATTTGTACCACATGTTTATGCATACTTTCATTTCTAGCTTTAATAGTTTATATTTAATTATGTCTCTTTGCTTCTACATCTACTTGAGGGCATTTGAATATGCCATTGTTCTATGGCTCTAAGCCAATTATTTTAATTTTGTGAATGTTTTAGACATGTGTCAATGCCCTTATGCGTGCTTCTTGGTTGTGTATGAAGACATTTAAAGATGTCCTTCCATGTGGCTCTAGGCTAATATTGATTTATCTTTTACGTATGTAGACATTTAAACATGTCCTTGCATGTGTGTTCTTTCTTAGAATTAGTGACATGTGCCCATGCCCATTCTATTGTGACCCCTTAGCCTACTTTGTGTGCCTCATGTGTTTTAATGTATGATTTTTTGTATGTTTCATAGCCAAGACACTTGTCTCTTGATTGTTACATTCACATCTAGTTGTGATGCCATGATGAACCTCATGCATCTCCCCTTCCTCCTTGGGTGATGTGATGGAAATCATGTCCCATCCCCTAAGTAGTTTACTCAGATTATATTCAAATTTTCTATTCATATACATGCTTACATTATTATATCTATCTTGACAACCTTGTGAATGTTAGATATAACATACATTATACATTGCCAACTTATGCTCAGATTATTTTACATTATAATGTCATGTATACACATCATATTGTTTTAACACATAGATATCATATATTTTTTAGTCTAACATACATTATGCATAGATTTTATTTTGAGGATAGTTATTATAGAGGTTTAATAACTCTCCTCAAAAGATGGGGAATTTACAAGGGTTTGTCATAGATATCAAGCCTTCCTAATGCATTAAAAACATAATTTTTGTCATGTAAACAGAGATCACAGAGCTCAGAATCAAGAAAATACAGTGAAATATAATCACCATAGACTAGTCTCAATATCCCTCAGAAACAACACTATTAGATAATAACATAGTACATTACCGGAAGTGCAGTGTGTTATAGTCCACCCACCATATTATTGACCAATAGCCTAAAAAATAGAATATTCCAAAATTATTATAAAGTTACAATAGTTACAACTCAAATTTACATAGTTCCATTCATAGATTATTAGATATGATCAGTGTATACTTAGTTTTTACACATAATTACATAGGTTTTCTTAGATTGGTGGCATCATGTATAATATTATCACTCCTATTTCAGTTTAAAATTAAACATAGAAGCATATTATTATGACTTGATTCATAATCCATATGCACATATATTAGAATTAAAGGCATGTGTGTGGCACATTGTTCCCATATGTTTAATTTTTTCCCACTTCTCTTAAATGGAATGAGAACTCCATGTTGTATACTCTAGACACCATATGCATTATTTTTTCAATATGATCACACTAGATTTATGCCTCATTCCATCTACAAATTTTGGCATTCTTGAGTGGCCCATAGCTATTTTTACATTTTAGAGTTTTTGTGTGGCCCAAAGCCATCTTATACAATTTTAGTTACATCACATAATTTCAATTTGAAATTCATATACTAAAAATGGGAAGGCAATGATGGAGTAATATCCTACTTGATTTCTTGATCCATCCACACATGAGGATTAAGTAAGATATTAGCCTAGTCCAAGCTATTTATTGTTTGATTACCATTTACATGCACACATGATCTCACCAATTTTTTGCATTGGTTCATGTACCCAGTGAGGTGTATTTGTTACTTTCCTCTCTCACACATATATTTACTTTTTTTTTGTCTTTTTATTTTGATATTTATTAAGTAAGGATTGATTCATACATGTTTCATTTGCAAGACATGCAATGGAGTATAGTTTGCAAACTCAGACCCACATTCATGGGCTTCACCTCTTAAGTAAGTCTAGGTATGTCTCTCTTTGTTTTATCCTAGTTATTTCACTTTGATAAATTTATAGAATAAATGTGGTGGGGGGGACATAGTCATCTAAAATATCATTTAATGCAATAAGTGTCACTTGAGACCACTATCTCCTTAACTTATCCCTAGACCTATCTTAGGGCCTCTTTTGATCATTTTCAAATTATATGTGCACTAATCCCATGCCTATATATACCAAAAGCTACATTAATCCATATTATGGGAATCATAGACCCTTGTTCACATGTACCAACCACCTGGACAATAGCATAACCCCTTTGGTCTATAGTGCAGTGCACTATTAGAAAAGGGGGCATCATTATTATCCCTTAGCTTTTTTTGTCCCTAACATATATATTTCCATTCCTTGAAATATTTTAAGGTTATTTGAGGTTAATCTCATTTCTCGATAAGCATCATACCAATATATAAATACCATTCTCATTCATTCATCTTTTAGATGGTAATTCTTAAGAACAAGCTCAAAAATAGTTGTGAAAATTAAGGTCATTGATCCCTATTTACCCCTATTTTTGCATATATCCATCTACAAAAATACAAAGATAAGTTTTAATCAGATTTTTAGTTTTAAGTCACACTAAAATCATTCAAATTATCATTCATACTCAAGCATACTACCATCATTATCACTTGCACCAGCACTTAGATTGGAAGAACTACATCGGACTTATCTCCTTCTACAGCATGGTATGTAAGAAATGCTCAACACATGGGGTGTTGAAATCATGCCCAATGTACCCTAATAATTCCACTCTTATTAAGTTTATGTTCATCAAAACCCTAAAAATCATGGAGGCTTAGGGTTTCATAGTGAAATCAGTCAAAACAAAGCATAGACGATGATCTAGGTCTTAGTTCTGTAGGCACAAGATTTCTAGAATGAAGCAAAGATCTATCCTAAGTTTCACTATTTTATATACACATGATCAAAAACATAGCACAAAAGGCCAATAGTATAGTGCACTATTGGCAAAGAGGGTCGTGCTACTGTCTGAAGGGGATTCTAATGCTTGTTTTCAACAGACAACACTTTGCCCTATTCTTGCATCACTTTCTAGCCTACCACTTATCTGATTCACTCATGTTTTCTAGCTAAGTATACATTTTTTAATTCATTAATATTTATATACTAAGAAAATAAATCAATTATTTTACAAATCAGTGGTTGTTGATACTATGGATTTTATTCTCTAATTTTTATTACTCAACTCTTTTATCTACTTAGGCATTTACATTAATTTCCAAAATAGTTAAGTAAAATAGAAGTAACTTGAAAAATTAAAAAAAAATCTTATAAAAGAAAAAAATTACTGTGTCCATGTGTGTAACCTACAATGGCCATTGAATGTGGTGGTGGTGAATTGTAATAATGTGAGATGTTAATGATGTATATTTAATTTACAAAGAAAAATTTTGACCTTAAATTGTACATTCATTTGATTAAAATATATGATTTTTTATTTCTTATTTGAAAAGAAAATAAAAAAATCATGATATCTTGGGTATATTGTGGAGTTACAGCGTATTTATTTTTTCTCTAGATTTTTTTATTTTGAGCTAGATGTGATGGTACAACTAGATCGAGGACATATGTATTGATATGTAGGCAATGATCAACACATGGGGTGTTGAAATCATGCCTAATGTACCCTAATAATTCCACTCTTCATAAATTTATGTTCATCAAAACCCTAGAAAGCATGGAGGCTTAGGGTTTCATAGTGAAGTGAGTCAAAACAAAGCATAGATGATGATCTAGGTCTTAGTTCTGTAGGCACAAGCTTCCTAGAATGAAGCAAAGATCTATCCTAAGTTTCACTATTTTATATACACATGATCAAAAACATAGCACAAAAGGCCAATAGTATAATGCACTATTGGCAAAGAGGGTCGTGCTACCGTCTGAAGGGGATTCTAATGCTTGTTTTCAACAGACAACACTTTGCCCTATTCTTGCATCACTTTCTAGCCTACCACTTATCTGATTCACTCATGTTTTCTAGCTAAGTATACCTTTTTTAATTCATTAATATTTATATACTAAGAAAATAAATCAATTATTTTACAAATCAGTGGTTGTTGATACTATAGATTTTATTCTCTAATTTTTATTACTCAATTCTTTTATCTACTTAGGCATTTACATTAATTTCCAAAATAATTAAATAAAATAGAAGTAACTTGAAAAATTAAAAAAAAATCTTATAAAAGAAAAAAAATTACTATGTCCATGTGTGTAACCTACAATGGCCATTGAATTTGGTGGTGGTGAATTGTAATAATGTGAGATGTTAATGATGTATATTTAATTTACAAAGAAAAATTTTGACCTTAAATTGTACATTCATTTGATTAACATATAGGATTTTTTATTTCTTATTTGAAAAGAAAATAAAAAAATCATGATATCTTGGGTATATTGTGGAGTTACAGCCTATTTATTTTTTCTCTAGATTTTTTTCTTCTGAGCTCGATGTGATGGTACAACTAGATTGAGGCCATATGTCACTCTCTAATAAGAAATTAACGAAGAAGATAATAGAATCATTAATCAATATGATATGTAACAAATGTAAAATATACACTTCAAAATTGATATTTTAAACCTTTTTTGATTGAAAAGCGCACTTTCACCAAGAAAAAGAAAGGTCACTTAAACCCACTAAATAAAAGATCCACTACAAATTCTTCTTTCTTTTCAAGTCAATAAATATATTATGGGGCATATTATATATAAAATCATATTCTTTTTGGAAATATAATCTATTAAAAATAATGTATGTCACTTTAATTTATGGTATTTTTTTATATATTGAAAATATGTAGATTACATAAAGAATTTAATGCTCATGAGAGCATCTAAGAAGTTAAAACTGCTAGCTGCATTAAAAACAAGAAAAACATATTACTGGAATTAATAATCATTTATGGTCTTGTGCGAGGAAAAAAACAATGGTAAAAAAACATCATTCTTTTCCCATATATAGTTTGATATGACAATGGTAAAAAAACAATGGGCAAATTACCCATTCTAGATTATTTCTTGTCATGAACTTTGAGGCACTACACATTACGAATGGATGTCAGAGTTCCATAATTATTGGGAAGAAAATAAGAGACTTTAGCCATTCAAGGTATTGAAAGTACAAATAAAGCAATAATTGGTAAGAAACAAATGAGATTAGACATTTACATAATTGAAAACATAAGCAAGCAATAGATAGGAAGAAAACAAAAAAGTAGACATTTAAAGAATTGAAAGCATGAATAAGGTATGGAATGGTTGAGAAGAAAACAAAGGATATTCAAAATTCCTAAGAAAATAAACATTAAGATATTTAAAGAATTGAAGTCATACTTAGGATAATAGTTGAAAAAATAAAGCAAATTAGCATATTTTTTTGAAATGTTGTGTATCATATTCAAAATATTTGAGGAGGGATATATTATATGTATTAGTTTATTGTAAGCGAGTAACTACAATGTTATTGTATTGTTCACCATATATAAGTGGGTTGGTGATGAGAGGATCTAAATAAGATGAATATTGTATTGTTGCTTCTTTTGTGACCATATATTGAGTAGGAACCTTTGGAATTGAATTTGGTTTTGAAATGTATTTGTTAAGAAATCTTTTTTTGAAAATATTTTGATCTTGTTTTGGTGAAGATATTAGTTGTTGATTTTGTGTCTTATTCTTGGGAGACATGATCGCTACATCAATTGATTGTAATATATCTTATGATATTGTATTGCAACTATTTGAAATATATTAAAGATCTTGTTGATTATAAAAGAGTTCTTTACCCTTATTTTGTGTAGATTAAATATCTCTAAATTCACCTACTCCAACATATGTAAATAAAGAATGAGATAAATAATCATCCTCATCAATGGGATTGAAATTTAGCTTGCATATAGTTGATCATATATTAATTATTTTGTATCTTCATCATCATTGTACTATAGTAATCTTCAATTATACCAAAAAAATTATAAATTGATTGGTAATGGTAGTTCTTGGATAGGTTTTGCTATTACTATGGAAAGTGGTGTTGGTTGTATCTCTTATTTGATAGGTTCCTCTATTATCTTAGAATTTATAATTTGGGCATATCTTCCTTGATAAGTTCTTCTAATTTTTTAGGAATTTGATCACATGGTGATAAATAATTTGAATTTTTTGATTCACCCACTTCATAATTATGCATTTGTGTCATTGGAATTGGTTTCTCAAGTGTTATAATGAATACCATATTGGTTTATGATGGTGTCATTTGATAATATCAAAAAGGTGCATCATCAATTGGAATTATATACTCATGTACATATCATGTAAGAATATGATAAATCTATGAAATATGGAAGGAATGGATTTCATGACATGGATAAAAGGTCAAACTAAGACAAGACTATATTGCATTTGATCAGGGATGACTTAAAAAATAGTAGATACCATTTCGGGACTTATTTGTAAATCTAGTGTCATAATTCTGAATATTTTATTTTGAGTGATATCAAAGGCATGTACACGTTTATTTTATATGTGAATATTATCCTTATTGAAAACCAATTTCAACATGAACTCATAGCCACAAAATTTATCCTGAAACCATTGTCAACTAATGCATGCATGAGTAATTTTCCACGTATTTTAACTTGAATGAACAATTAAATATTTTGTTTACTAATATGCATGAGAAGTATATCTTATTTATCAAAAGTAAGAGTTATGCCAATATATTTGAATGTGTTCATGATATAAGTGAATAAGGTTGGCTATGTATCCATAGGAAGAGTGGTATCTCACAACATGGCATATAAGATATCCTTATAAGTTGGTGCTTTCTTCAATAGCTCTATAATATAAATTTTTGCAAAAGTATTATGTAACTATTAATGAGATTATACCTCTTGTCTTGGAGGAGGTTGAGGATGAACATTAAGAATAGTAGGATTGGGTTGGGGAGGTAAAGGTGGTTGCCCTCTTCTAGTTTGAAAAACATGGACATGGGGATCTAATATGAGCCTTAGATGAATAATAGGATTAGATTGAATAATATAAGCATGTTGCAGGAAAGTGGGAGAAATAAAAAATGGTTGTTCACATGTTCTTTGGCATCTAGTTGTAATATGAAATAATTCAGATTGTATATTATGACAATACTAGGTATTAACAACATGTATGAGCCTGAGAGATGGTTTTTCTTGTTTTTATCCACAAAAAGTAGATGCTTCTTTATACCCAAGTCATATTTAATCAATATTGTGTGAAATATTCACACATTTTCCCCCAAATGGTGATAACATTATCTTATGATGATGGTGGTTGGTTGGGATATTTATTACAGGGTGTAATATTGTAATAATAAGAATTAAAAAGTTCTTGAGGGTTTATATTATACATTTTATTCTCTTGATATGATTTATGTTTTATTCATGCTCTAACTTAATAAGTAACATGCTAAAAGGGAAAACAAGTTTCAACAATGAATTTCATAATCTTATGTAACATATGAAATAAATATTTACTTATTGATCCTATTATGAACACAATAGAATATGAATCAAGCAACACTAATGACTATGAATATAATATAAATAAAAATAAAGGTGTAAAGGTGATATAGGCAAGGGTTTGAATGATTGTGTGGGCTCTCAAATATAATTATGCATTCGTTGATTGGTATCAACCCAATATTCAAGAGTTATAATTATAAAGGAAAAATTATTCCTATAGTCCACTAACCTAATTTTTAAAGGCACAACGAGAGTAACTTTCCTGATTAATACGTTGATCATAGGTGCACCACAAATCAAATGAATAAAAGGGGTTGCATATGGTATAAACAAGGTATTATAGTTGTTTCTAATATACTGTGAGGTATGTGAAAACTAAAGTTAGTGTTTAGTGTTATAAAATGGTTGAGTATTGGGTAAACCCCTCATACCACATTCTTTGTAAATAGGGCACCACATAGCCCTTCATGACAGTCACTATGTAGTTTGTAAGAGAATGCTTCTGGAATCATTATGTGCATGTTTTTAGATCAAAAAACATGCACATAGGGATTCTAGAAGCATTCTCTTACATTCAACATGGACTCTAGAAATATTATTTATCTCACCATGTATTTGTGAAACTACTATAACACAATTTTTAAAACAAGAAAAAATAATATAAAATATATAAAAAATCAAAAGATTTTTTAGTGTATAAATCAATAAATTTCAACTTGAGGTTGAAAGAAAGAGCTTTTGTGTCAAATTTAATCTAAAATGAAAAAACAAACTTATTCAATGTCAGATTAAATCCAAGGTTGAAGAAGTTAAATCTTTATGTTTAAGATTTACGTCTAAGATTAAACACTGTTTAATTTTAGTGTTAGATATTTACATAAATTTAGTGAAATCCTAGGATAAAAACCAAACAAACAAAAAGCAATGTTTTAAAAATAGTAGGTTTCACTAGAATGTTTTATCTATTTTGAATTTAAATGAATTAAATTAATATAATTAAACTATTTAAATTAGAATATAGGAATATATACTTAAAAATAGTAAAATATATAATTTACATAATTGATAAATTAAATAAAAATAGTAAATAGACCTAAAAACATGTATATCTCTCTAAAAATATTTAATGATGATTGTGAAAGCTATCTGGGACTAAAAACTACTTGTAAAGACCTGTTAATGGTGTAGCATCTAAAAATAGAATTACAAACCAGGTTGGGGCAAGGATGTGTTAGAAGGAGAAGGCCACATTGCCACCTTATCTATTGACTACAGCCACATTATGGCTAATTATGCACCTAATTTCTAAATATGGGTACCTATGTCTATCAATGAAGATTTTTTGATTCTGTACGAGAACCAAATATATGCATCGAGGACATGTAAAACACAAACCCTAGTCCTTAAAATTAAACAAAATAGAGATCAAATATAAAAATGGGCACAATAGGTAAAGGAAATAACTGAGCTATCCTTAATAACCCCACATAATTTGAGTGGTGCCTATATAGATCAAATTAGTCTCAAGTTGATTTAGTTCTCCCTCCTAAGGTGATTGGGTGATCTGTGATTGTGTAACTCTATGAATGTAGCTATATAATTGATTGAAATATTTAAAAATAGATGCCAATGACTTGTACTAAAATATATTTATACTTAGTCTATGACTGTTAGAATATAACAAAAATGGAATTGAAAGAAATAGTGTTGTTTTTCTCAATGTGTAGTAATTTGAAATCAGCTTGTTAGGTCCCTTCAAGTGAATTCATTGATGTGATTTTATAGGCGAATCTTTAAATATTTTTGCTAACTAATTTTACAAATTATGTAGGAGAATTATTGTGAAATATTTATCAATTTGAAAAAGTGACCATTAGAGTGCAAGAGAAAAGGCCACTATGTAGTGATGTCTAATCTAGCACATTCATGTCCTAGAAGGACATACTACTATAAAAGGTCTAACATGTGTTTGTAAGTAGATATGGATGAATGTGGCTAAAATAGAGATGTTTACATGATATTTGTAATATTTACAAGACAATGAAGACTCTCTTATATATTGTGAGTCAATGAAATAAAAAATAGAACAAGTAGGGTAAAAATGTCAAGAATAAACATTTTAAGCACTTAATGATTATTTTATGTGTTTATATAACCTAAATAAATGATATACACATAGATTAAATTTACTTCATTTTCACATATATTTATTCAAAATTGTCAATGGTATATGGAGTTGGGATACTAACTTTATCAATCCATGCCAATGATTGAATTTTATTGGGTCCATGGGAGGCACTACTTCATACTTGCATAATGCCCCTTTTTCTTTTTGTTGACCCTAATATATTTATCCCTACCTTGTTTCCACTACTACCACTTCCACCACTATATTTTTAGTGATAGTGTAAATCTATATATTGTAAATTTTTCATAAAATATGGAATTCTCAATTCATGCTCTAATGTTGTCGGATAATATACTTTAATTTTATAGAAATATTTGTTTATTTTCATTAGTATAACATATTACTATATGATTTTAGTGAAATTATTAGATATTAAAAATTAAAATACATGTATAATTGAATATATCATATTCCTTCTTCTCTACTTACTAAAAACTTTGAAATATAAGATCATTTATTTTATAAATAATAAAGATGCTAGATTGCATTAATGACATAATTTGATGGACATAACATTTCTATGAAACTATTAAAAGTTCATTATGTACCATCATATTCTTATGTCATCACAACTTGATCAACCTATTATTCTTTACTTTAAAGAAACATAATTTTCTAGGAAGATGAATACAAAAAAGAGCGAGCCATATACTTCATCAACCACACTCTTCCTGACTATGAAATTAGTTACTCCCAAGCATAGAAATATTTCCTAGCCATTTTTTTTACTAAAGGGTGTTTGAGATATTATATGGTAAAATAAGTAACTTGTGTTTTCATTAGATGAGTACCTTCCTTGCCCATCATGTGCTCTCTAAAGAGTCGTTTTAGAAGGAAAAATAGTCTAAAAGTGTTATTCAAATGTTCATTATTTTAACTAAGAAAACAAGGCATCAAAGCTTGCAAACCTGATTATGGAAAGTTGGAATCAAATTGTTATTCATATGTTAATTTAAATAAAATGAAACCTTAATATTGAAGGCTATAATAAGGAAAAATAGTCTAAAAGTGTTATTCAAATGTTCATTATTTTAACTAAGAAAACAAGGCACCAGAGCCTGCAAACCCAATCATGGAAAGTTGGAATCAAATTTTTATTCATATGTTAATTTAAATAAAATGAAACTTTAATATTGAAGGTTATACAAAAAATAATGGACTAATATTATTCATATGTTCACCAATCCATTACGAAAATACTATGGCCTAAGCATGAATGTCCAAACAAAGAGAAAGAAGAATGTTTTTATGATTTATATGTTTATTAATATAATGTGTTATATGTTAAATTTTAAATACATTTACAGTTTAATGGTGAGTTTGATGGTGTAAAAGGTGTTACTTAGCCATCCACTACAATACAAATCTCAAGAAATATTAAAAAGGGATGAGTTTGGGATCATGTTCCGAGTAAATTTGGTAAAATAAACACCCCTCACTCCTTGATACTAAGCTAAAGAAACAATTTATACATCTAGTCCATATAAAAAGCAAAATTTCAATTTAAAAAACAAACAAAAAAATAAATTAATAAAATAAAATAATATTAATTATCAACATTAATGATATATCTTAATAACCTAGAACATCATGCAATAAACATAATGCTTATAGTTTTTAACCCATATAGTTTTTAACCCATATAGTTTTTGCTTCATGGTTTTCTCAGCACTATTAGCTTGAGTTCCAAATAGTGTATTTAATCCCAGATGTCTTTAGAGGATTCTTTGATGTCCACACGATGCAAATTAGTATTTAATAAGCCAAGACCAATAATGAATAAGGATTTCTTATTTTTGACCTTCCATTTTTAGATCTTGTTGGCCTCTATTGGTCTTGCCACAGTGCCATCAACAATATCCCAAATATATTTTTCAACTAAAAACAATTGTATCTAGATTTGCCATGCATAGAAATATTTTGCATCAAAATTATCAACAAGATCTATCTTCTCCTTATTATCTACCCCCTAGCCCCCTTATCCCCCTCCCCCATAATTTTAAATCAATAGATGTTGGCTTCAATCGAAAATGTGTCCTTACAAGGATTTTTTTTACTCTTGTATACTAAAAGATGATGCTCAATTACTTTGACCTTCAAAAACTCAAACACTATTGAATACTAAAAATCCTAGAACTAAATGATGACTCAAAGTACATTTTTCATTGGAATCTTATTTTTTACATGGATTAAGTGTATAGAATACTTATTTGACTTACCAATAAATAAGTGATATTTATTGTGTCAAATTCGCTCAAAGCACAATTCCGACCTCATACTTTTTAGTATCACTTAGAATTTTTACCTTGATGAATGACTAAACACAATATTTCACACCATCATCATCATTGTTGAACTACAACCCACTTTATTCTATAAAATTATTTTTATAAACACCATTAACTAATTTAAAATAATAAATTATAAACTATCTAAAAACTACTAAAATAAATTGATTTATAACAAAATGACATATTAAAACTATAATCCTAAAAAAAATTAACTCCTGAATACCTAAAACAAAAATTAACTAAATAAATACTTGTTAGACAAATTTAAAATGACTAAATATAAATACCGTATACCTAATACCAAAAAACTAAAACACCTTTTCTTTGAAATAAAGGGTTGTGCAAAATCATGGAGAACAAATTTTTAGCCAAGGTGGAGACCATATTTTCACATTAATATTAACCCATGATATGTATTAGTTCTTATTAGCTTTCCATTCCATATTCAAAGAAAATAAGTTTTTGAAAAAAATGTGCTAAATATTTTGATCAAATGAATTAGATCATGCAATCTATCATCACGTACAAACATGAGGAAGAAACATCAAAGAGAATTACATTTTTTTATTTAAATTACCCTAGGGAATTTTTTTCAAGGAAATATATCCATGTATTAACTAAAAATATATATATAAATAATACACAAAAATATAAGATGGTGTGAGAGCACGCCACGACATTAGGCAGAGCTTAAGAGCAAAATATCATATCTAAGTAGTGCCTATAAGCTAGTCACTAAAAAAAGTCATTAGAGAAAACTATCAAGCAACAAGAGCAAGGCACAAAGGTTTAGGATCCATATCATCTGAACCCCAACCCAAACTTGGCAAGTCATTGTCATCTAGAATAACCTCCTAACTAGTAGCCTAAGTTGTGTCTATTTCATCATTTGCTTGAGTGCAAGTGGGTGAGATAGCTAGTGAGAGCCTAGGAAACTTGTCCAGCATGACTGCATGACTTCTAGGTGGTTCCCCCCAAGCATCTAGGCATGGATGAGGAGGAAGAGCACCCCAGCTATCCTACCTAATGGGGGAAGGAGGTGGAGGATACCACCCTCACTGCTACCTAGGAGGGGAAACATGATGGTATAGGGTATCTCTATGAGAATGGTGCCTAGAGTGGTTGCGATGATGTCCACCATGAGGTGGCCGAATCACTCTGTCATCCATCCTAAGATCCCTAGGTGAAGAAGGTAGAACTTGAGCCATAGCACAAGGAGCATCTCCCTAGTGAGATAGGAGGTCTTGGAGATACCCAAGCTCCATGGCCACTTTGTTGGCTTGAACATGTATATGCAGTAGAACATTAGAGATGATAGAAGATTTGTGTAAATAAAAATATTACAATCAGAATAAACATGATTGAACATAGAAGTATTTTGTTCTTTATAAATCTAGAAGAGAATCTCCACTCTAAAAGTATGCCAGACTTGTGCTACTTTTCTAGGCATCACAGGCTTGTCACCTAGGAGGATGTGCTACCAAATGAAGAATTCAAGATGGAAGGGATTGAAAAGATCATGGATCTAGGACTAGACCCTTAAGATTTGGGATAGTACTAGAAGAGATGAGAAAGCATCTCAAGATGCACATAGAAGGGACAAGTAGGAAATGGGACTCTAAGTTGAATGATCTTTTTGCCAATAGGTATGCCTTGGTGTAGTATACACAAATAAAAATGGGCAAGCGTAGAATCCACACAAGATCCCCAAATAGTGTTGAAGTAAAAGCTCCATTTTTTCACAAATGAGTGCAACCCCCAGTAATTATTAAGCTTGTCAACCATGGGCAAATGTTGGGTGAGCCAATTATAGCTAAGCCAAGGAGTGTAATTACAAAAGGGGGTTCAAATACCATTTCCAGTCCTTCCACCATGGTCTAGTAGAATTGATCAAGATTTTATGAAGCATGGAGGTGGGGATGGTATTAAGGATTTATTAGTAAGATTTTTGGTCTGTATTAGCTAGTCGGTATTTAGCTTTCACATCCTCCTAGGATATCCAAGTGTGAAATCACCTATAAAATATATCCTGGATAGAGTGGATTCCTCTATGATAGATCTTGAGGGCATTGATCTAGGGAACCTCTGCCAAAGGAACCCCATTTTGAGAAAAGATGGGGGACCACAAAAGAGAGTGGGAATTAGCAGAGAGCCCATTGTGAAACCTAGAGCCATTTCAGAGGAGCCATGGCTTGATCTTTTTCAAATAATTCTAGATGATTTTGGCCAAAAATGGTCCATTGATCTGAATGGGAGACTAGATGAAGAGAAAATTGTGGAAGCCAATCCCTTTTTAAGATTTCTTGCCATTAGGCAAGCCTAAGTAGATACAGTGTCTGAATAACACATTCTCTACTTATGGGCCCTCAATGGCCCTCACAACCCATTTGACACATAAGGTGGATCCTTACTTATCTATATCGATAAGTCCCATCTCTCTAGATTCATGTGGAAGGCACTAATATTCCTAGGCCACCCTATGGAAGCCTTTACCTTGGGGAGAATCGGCCCAAAGGAAATCTCTGAGTAATTTATCCAACTTTTGGTAATATTTTTTTGAAGGAACCTAGCATGATGAGTAATAGATATGGGTGGATGCAAGGATCTCTGAAAATATTTGAAATTTCCTCACTAATGAAAAAGACTTGGTCATCGAGTAATCTAGCTTCTTATCAACTCTATCAAAAACATACTACCATAATAAAGGTGGTGAAACATCAAAAGTAAAGGGAATGCCAAGAAATTTAAATATTTAGTCATGATGGATCCAATTTCAACCAAATTTAGCTACCCACAGAGGCAGAGGGAGGTATGACTACTTATAGCACCAAGTTTTCTAACATTGGATGCTAGAGCTAGAGGCTAGGTAAAAGGTGTCAAGACACTGAAGGGAATTTGTCCATGTTGGATTCATCTTCAATGAGGGTAAGGAAGGAGTCATTGGCAAAGTGTCCATTAATAAATTTCATGTCCTCATGGGGGTTGGTTGCATCAAGTGAGAAATAAATTCCCTTAATAAGGCCATTAGGTTGGGCTTTGTTAAGAAGGTAACAAAAAAGCTCAGTTGCAAGCACATAAAGAGCTAGAGCTAAGGTGCACCCTTGGTGAATGGAATTGTATAGGCCAAATTGCATATAGGTAACTCCCTTAATGGAGAGAATAGCTGAGGCATCTCGAAAAGCATTTTAATAGTTTGAATGAAGATGGTTTTGAAGGCCAGAGTATGAAGCATGGCTAGGATAAAAGGCCATCAAATGCGATCATAAGCTTTTTCAAAGTCAATTTTGATGAACAAAGCTTATTGCATGGATTGTGTGGCCTAGTCCATACCTTCCTAGATGGCTATGATGTTGTCAAAGATGTAGTGGATTCTAATGAAGCCTATTTTTTCAAGACACACAATGAGAGGAATCATATTACACAGTTAGATCACCAACACCTTGGCTATAATTTTATAAGAGACATTGAGGAGGGTGATAGGCTGTCAGTTGTAGATCAACTCTAGGTCTCCCTATTTAGGTATGAATTTGATATTTCATTTATTTATATTTTTACCCAACGAGTGTATGCAAAATGCTTCTTGGTAGACTTTAAGAAAATCATTTCCCACAAGATCCTAAAGGGTTTTATAGAATTCTCAAGGAAATCCATCAATGTCTAGGGCTTTATCATTAGCCATTTATGTTACCACTTCATGTAAATCATCTATAGTGAGTGGCCTATCACAAATCACTTGTTGAGCAGGAGTGCATTTGTAAGGCACAACTAAAAGACATTATTGAAGGGTAGTTTCACATTCAATCAAGGAGGCTTGAGATTTGAACACTTGTTGATAGTGGTGAATAAATTCTTGCACTATCTATGGATTTTCTAAGAGCCTATTACCAACCTAAGCAATAACTTAGATTTGCTACTTCAAGTTTTTGTCTCACAACATTTGAAAGATTTTTTTAGTTGTATTCCCAATCTTTAGCCAATGAAACCTAACATTGAATTAGACTCCCTAGGCATTGTAGTTGTCTACAATCTAGATGCATTTCCTTAAGGAAGCAACTCTCACCTGCAAGATCTCATTAAAGGGATCTTTTTCTAGAGCTAGGGCCACATGACTCAACTCTGAGGAAGTGGCAAAGTAGGAGTGTCTCTAAATTTTGGTAAGCTAGTGGCTATAGATCTATAGAAAGCAGGTAGTCCTTTATATTACATCATCCTACTAGAGAATCCAACCATAATCTTGGTGTTAGTTCTCAGTTATAGACCTCATTCACTTGGCCTTACACACTTGAAGAAAATGGCAAACAAAAATGAAAAACTTGCTAGAATGTCATTGTAGCCAGGGGAGGGTTTGGCATCAAGAATGGACTGAATAAAAAAAATGACTGGGGCACACCTACAAAGGGTATGGTTAACTCCATTATAATTTTGGCTCTGCCTAGACCAAGGTGATGGAATGTATGGGGTAGCTTGCTTACATGGAGGGGTTTAACACTTCAATCTCCATGAAGATTCTTGGCACAAGGGGGAAATGTGACCAAAGCATAACCAAGTTTGCACACTTCACCCCTAAAGGGTTGTCACATGAAATGAACAAATGTTTTATGTCATACACAAGATACTAAAGATAGATGAATGGATGATTTCAATCTTCATTTTTATAAAATGTTCAATAACAAAGGCTAAATAGAAAAATGTAGCACTAGGATTTCAAGCACATTTCAAATATGCAAGATCTTATGTGTCTGTAAGGTAAATAACACTTATGGTAAGCAAAGAGTGTATTAAATGTAGGGTAGGATAGTTTGTTCATTATAAAAAAGGAGGGTGGTGTGTTGGTGGTTTTCAAACAATAGGGTTTCTTTCAACATACATGACATCACCTATTACAATGATGTAGGAAAAATACAATGTAAGCCAGGGAAACTACAAGGAGAAATTTACATCTATTAGTGTTAATACAATGCAAATGCTCAAATGATCCCTAAAACCCTAAAACATACATTGAAGCTAGAGTCTCTGCTACCATGGGGAGAAGCATGGTGGATTTGCTCCATATTGGACAAGGGAGACACATAGAGGTGCTCTCAGAGCTTGCTAATGGCTATACAAGATACAACCAACTTAGAAAGAGAGGCAAAATACACACACAATAGTGATCCCAAAATTTGAAAGAGCCTATACTAAGAGAAGAAAAAAGACCAAAAACAACCAAATACCTATGAATATAAGATAATCCTTCTATTTATACATTTTTTAACCTTCAAATCTAAGGAATAAGAGTTCTAACTTGAAAAGGTGCAAAACGCCCCTTTGAGTTCTACCAAGATGCTCCCAGCTAGAAAAAATCCTTTAGCATGCCTGGAATCTTCATGTATTTGCATAGAAAAGGATCCCTCTAACTGCCTCTTCAAGAAATGATGGATATTTTCAACAACCCATTGTTCTCTTTGGCTAGAAATGCATTTCACTTGAGCTAGAAGGAGAATCTTCATGGTGGAGGCCAAAAAAACTTTTTCTTCTTGTCTAACTACCTTGGGGATGCCCTAGAACACATTCTTACACAATTGGAACCTCTTGCACTTGCAATGATGTCATGGGAATATATCAAATTCATGGATGTTTGAGTAATCTTCCTTGGAGTGAACCACTTGGATCTTGAAAACTTGAAATTTTTCTCTCATGGAGGAGCTTGGGAAAATAAAGCAAATGAAAATACAATAAATTAGGTTTATTTCACCCTTTTTACTTTTTGGCTCCAAACTTGCATTTTCACCTTTTGCAATTTGCACTTTTACCTTTTTGCAAATTTTCCCTTTTGTACTCTTACTTTTCATTTTTTTTTTTTTTTTTTTTTTTTCAAATTTGCTTTTTTCAGTTTCATCCATATTTCCTTTTTAATGCATAATGCATTATTTGCACTTTTCACCTTCTAGGGGAATCTTGGCCCTTTTATGAAAATTTGCACCAAATGTAATTTGTACCATGTAAAATTTGCACCAAATGCAAAATTACACCAAGTGAAATTTTCATAGTGATTTTCCCCCACACATCTCCCTTTGTAGATGGTAGAATCTAGAGATGGGAATGCACTTTGCACTTTGCGTCAAAATTTGGTGTAAAGTGCAAGTCAACCTTCTAACTCCACCAAACTTCTCTTTATGCCTCTTAAGCATTTTTGTAAGGTGCATTTTGATAATTTGCACTTTGGATAATGCTTTTTCCACTAAACTTTCCCAAGGAGCTTGGGGTCTCATTTGCACCCTTTGTTGAAAATTGCAAAATTTGGATTTTTTAATATTCACCCAATTTCATTTCCAACAAAGCACCCTGTGTGTGATTTTTTCCAATAGTCAAGTTTTCACCCAACTTACCATTACTTGCCTTCCACCTTGAGCATTCCCTTGGCATAAACACTTCCACTAAATCTATATGCTTTAGAATCATATTCCTACTCATCTACAGGAAGTACACATCTATGAGCCATGTCTCTGCATTAATGCCATCAAAGAGGACCCAAAAATGCATAACACATGATAACTCAAAATTCTTGATCCTTTTCAACTTGATACCTAAATGCAACAATTTATCCCATTTGCACAGAATTAGTTTTGAATTTTAAACATTCACCATGGGAAAATCCTCACTGTTCTAGTTCTCTTGGTGTTTCTCCCCTTTGATAATGAAAACTAAGAAATAGGAGTATATGTAGAGGAGTGTGTCCTTGGGTTTGTAATTAATCCATGTCCTAACTACAAGTAGACCTTGAGTACATTATTTATCCTATGCAAAGGATCATTCTTCTCTTCTTAGGGAGTATTAGAACATGAGACATAGCGCTCAATATTTGCATTGCAAGTTAAAAATGTGGATTTTCAGGGTCTGAAGGTTGTTTATACGGTCTGATGCAAGGAAAATTGAAACCTTTTCATGTAATAGTTAGATCCTAGAAATCACAATACTATCCAAATGATTCCACCCCAAAATAGTAGATGCATTTGCCCTAGAAAGGTTGTAAAATGGGGCCATGATGTCTCCCAAAACCATTTCAATGCTGAGTATTCTAATTTTCTCAATCTAAATATCTTGATATGTTTTTCTTTTTTCCATCCATAATAAAACCTTCTTTATGCATTTCATTTACTTGAAAATCATCCTCATGGCATCCACTCAAGATAAATGGATTCATTCTTAATGCTTTTGAGATCTCAATTTTCATCCATCCCCATGGTGAATTACAATGACCGAATACATTGGGATGACCAACCTGCCTGCTACATCTCCATCTACATTTCCATAGCCATAAGCCACTGCTACACCTATAGCAAGGATGCATACATTTACACCAACTGGGCATGCACCTTTCTTATTTTTAAAATTTTCCTACCTCTTTCTCATGCCTATGTTATGGGATAGAGAGTTGAGGGAGCATGTTGCACCTTTGCACCCTTTGTTGGTACGAAGTGCATGTTGATCTCCCTTCTTCACTAGACTTAGCTTTATGTCTCATTCTATGGACCCTGAGAATGGTACAACACCTTTCACTTTACACGTTGGTTGGTGCAAAGTGCACCTTATCCTCCACCTTCTGTCAAAATATTTTCATGGGCTTCACAATCCAAGTGCATGTGATTTTCTTGTTTTGAAAACCTAGAGGAGCTCGACCCCTTCTTTTGCACCATTTTTAAACTACTTTGATTGCAATATGTGGGATTGGGATTGCATAATGCACATTTCACTTATTTGGTGTAAAGTTCATGTGAGACTCTGCCTTCTACCATTCACACTGCTCAAACCTATGCAGGCTTATGACATGGCTTTTGCACTTTTGACAATGTGAAGTTAGCATGTTAACCTCTACCAAGTCTCCTTGATCACCTTTTGTGAGCCTCAACACTGTCGATGCACATGTCCTCTTCATGATACCCCATGATAAAAAATTGGTATAGCATTTGCACTTTATCAAAATGTGTAGTCATCACATTGACCTTTGTCATACTTTCTACTCATCTTTGTTCTACAAGAATATTAAACATGTTTTGCACCTATTATTACCATGAACCCATGGGATGTAGAGGTGTGTCAGCACCTTACATGTTACACCTTACATTAGTGCAAAGTGCATGGAGGACTTCACTCTCCACTGTGCACCTTTTTGTTGACATGCAGTCAATGCCTCCTACCTCCACCATGCTACTACATGAAATCCCTTCTGACGTTTTCCTTGGCATTCCCTACCATGTATGCATGGATAGATTAGCATGGGGTTGAAGAGTCAACATGGCACATTACAATGTGGCATAGAGTTCACCAATAGTGACACAACGCTTGGTGTGAAATAGAGAACCAACACTTGGGAAGGACGTGGGTCTAAATTTTAAACTCTTGTAATGTGCATCACCATGGGCCCATGTTTGAGCAGAGAGGTGTTAATATAAAATTGTGTTTTATGGACCTTAGGCTTCATGAACTATCAGTTCACATGAAACTAAATGGGGGAGTGGTCAAAAAGCCCAAAATCTAGCAATGCCTACACCAGAGGGAAGAATTCATTATCAAAAGAGAAGTATGGCTAGGTGGAAATCATTTCCCTATTAAGACACTTCAGAATTTGAGTGGGGCCTTTCGTGAAATTACTCTAGGTATACCAAACTCCATCTGTAGGCCAGTGCAAAGTGTTAGGGTCATAAAGACCTCATTTAGTGCACATGTACAACCATGCCTCCCTTTCACCAGCTTCCCACCTCATGGGCAAGTGGCCTATTTTATCCTCGAGAGTTACCACCATATTAAAGTCACCACATAATACCCAATGGGCATTAGGGAGATCATATGCTATCCACCACCATTAATGGGTACATTCCAAAGTGTCATTTGAGGCATAAATATTAACAAAACCAAAAGAATGGCTTTCAATGTTTAAAATCACCCATACTAACTAGTTGGTGGGGTCCATGCCAAATTGCACTAAGTGTGGCCGCCACGTTAGAGAAATGAATGTGATCAGCCCTCCATGTCCTGTGGCATAGTGACTATGTAAAATGATATTGTCATGATAGATGGAATTACTGATAGCCATTAGTAAAAAATCCACCATCTTGACTTCTTGAAAGTAGAGAATGTCCATCTCAAGAAACTTTGTTATGAAATCATGCATGAGAAACTTGCATTTTGGGTCTATGAGATCCCAAACATTCCATGAAAAATAATTCACAAATGATAGGAGTCAAGGGACATGTCCTTCGAGTCCAACCCTGCTAGGGCATCATACCAATTTTGTAGGAAGTGCCCATTGTTAGCACTCAAGAATTCATATTGCTTCCTCAAATTAGGGTCCACCAGAAACTCTCCTTCCTCCACCTCATCATTCCTTTGGGGAGGGATATGAGAGTGTTTAGGCAAATCCCATCGAGAATGGAGTGGAAGAGTGGTGACATGTGAGTGTGAAAATTTAGGAGAGCTAGGTATAGAAGCCTCAAGATGTTGAGACAAGATGTTAATATCCAGATAGGTGTTAAACACTTTTGGATTTTCAACTAGTTTTGGGGCTTCCATCGGTGCAGGGTCTTTTTCAACAAGAGCCTGCTCCTAAAGGCCAATGCTCGAAGATAGCTTTCCACCTTTGGGGTTAGAAACCATTTTAGTTACTTTGAGACATGAAATATTCTTCCATATTGGTGTTTACCCATCTTCAGCTAGATTCTTTCTAGCCTTAAGAGAGGACTTGGTGGTGAGGATGAGCAGTTGGACATATTATTGCGAGCTAACTGAAGGGGACAATCTTATATCTTATATCTTATCTCATTGAGAGTGTCTCACATCCTTGACTTGGATTTAAACACACTCCTTAATGTCCCTAAATAGGTCTACTTCTACACAAACCCTTTTTTTTGGTCTAGCATAGTAGAACTGATTTTGTTCATGACAAACCACATGACCTATGCAGGATGCTATTTGGTGAATAAAGTGCTATCATGGGAGTAAGAGGCCTAAAAAATCAACTCAAACTAGGACTTTAAGAGTAGTGCTCTGAGACCACAAAGTCTCATGTCCAGGGGGAGAGGACCATAAGCGAGTTTCTGACATACCAAGTGACAAACTTATGGAGGATTCCTCTGGTATGGGATGGGTCAGATAAGTGGAAGAGGAAAAGACCCTTAGTCATGTTTTGGACATTCTCTATCTTGATGTTGTGAGATGCCCAGTGAGTTTGGACCCATGATCATAGTAGACTTTTAGAGAGGATTCTCCCAACATAATAACCTATTAAACAAAACTACTCTAACTATTGACATGGATAATTAAATTTGGGAATAGGCAGTATAACATTAGGGTTTGAAACATTACCTCATGGTAAACTTTTAGGACAAACTTCCTTGAGTGCTTGCAAGGGACCATTGTTTAGTGCCCCTTCATTCTTCTCCATATTTGAAACAACTAGGATGAAATGAGGGGAGGACATTATAAAGATTGGCCTCACTTGAAGGCGAGAAACCCTAAATGGTAATTAATGCTAAGTAACACATGCACCTAGGTCTCGGTATGAACCAAGACTGGATAAGCAAGGAACCAAGGGCTAACTCAATGACATGCATGGAGAAAACCTTAATAGAAAAAAAACTCAATTTACTATTATCATTCATATCACCTTGAGGAAATTGAGAAAGCAACAATGGAGACTAATTAAGGATGTTTTATAAAAAGGTAGGTTAAACCCACTTTATAAAATGGGGAAGCTCCACTTTATTAGTACCTACCAACGTGTAATACTAATAATGTTTTTATTGAACGCTAATAATTTGCATTGAACTCCATACATATCTCTTAATGCATATCAATTATATTGGTCTGTAAAGCTTGATTTGATTATATTTTTAATTGGTGTGTTTATTTTTTATTTTAAAATATGAAATTTAAAAACTAATCAATCAATTTTTAAATTTTGTGTCGTATACATTTTATCATAAGATTTAAAATATATTGTCCTTGTGTTTTTGATAAGATCTATGAAGTTTTTGGTATGAAGTTTTTGGTCATGGTAGTTAAGAGAGAATGGAGAGGCACATTGGTTGTAGGAAAGTAGAAGATAACCACATGTCTATAGTTTAAACAACTATTTTACAATGCATATGTAAACCCTTAAATCATTATAAATCCCTATTCTTGTAGTTGAAAGGGTTTAGCCATGTATTATTTGTATGCAAAATATAGTATTTAACATTGTGATGTGTCACTTAAGTAGTCTTTTTGCTTTTTATTATTAATTTTTTTTTAATATATACCATCAATAGTATATATATTAATTAATATTATATATTAATTTTTTTTATAGATATTTGTTTTTTATCAGAGTTAAAAATTGGTTTGAGATAAAATTGGGGATTCAAATCTCCAAGTGATCATCTACCACAGATACCATACATATCAACAATGGCCACAACTGACTCGAGAATACTAACAATGGCCACAATCAACCTGAGAATACCAACAACGGCCACCACTGACCTCGATAATAACCAATGGTCATTAACGACCCCGATAATATAAATCACAATCACAACTAGCCTCATATACCTTTCTAACAATTTGAACTTAAGTGAAACTTAAAATAACTAAACCACCTAACCAACTCACCCACATCTCTTATAAAAAATTATATTACAATATTTTATTTTTATATTCTTATTACATTATATATTATAATTATAGTATACAATAAATATCATAAAATTTATAATATTTATATATATTATAAAATTAATATGTAATAATATTAGATATAATTATTATATAATAATATAATTATTCTAAATATTATATATACGTTAAAAATTCTAAAGATTTTTAATAAATATATAAAATATCCTTAGTATTTCTTTCTTTTACTATTACTTATATAAATATTTAACGGGGAATGTTTTTTTTTTAATTATATGTTTAAAGGTATTATATGACATCATTAAATTATATAGAATGTCGGTGTATAAAATTTGTAAGTTGTATTGGGATTTATGTTTAGCACAAAGTTTAATGAATGGAATGGTTTAGAATCTATCCTCATACAAGCCCTGATTCACTTCAAAGGACAATGTTTGGTAAATAATCATCATAAAAAATTTCACGACAACAATAAATAAAGACAATCAATTGTTAAATTTAGTCTTTGTCAACAAATATTTATAATGAATAGACAAATAAAAACAATGAATTGTTAGATTTAATTTTTGTCAACAAATATTTATACAATAGATATTTATAATAAACACTTTATATATATATATATATATATATATATATATATATAAGTTTTCAAATATTAAATATTAAATATTTTTATAGTTTATAAAATCAATCAAAGATAATTGTGTTTCTATTTTTTATCTCGATGTTTTGGATCACTATCTGTGATCCTTCGATCTAAAACATCGAAATAAAAATGAAAATACAATTACTCCAAAAATATTCTTAATTGAACTTTCAAATATTTTATATTTCTACTAATAATAACATCTACTCATACCACAACACAATCCTTAGTTCATCTTTTCAATGACACGAGAAAGATTGTGGGGGCGTCTTGTATAAAATAATATTCTATTTAGAGAAGACAATCTATTAAAAACAACGGTCTAAAGCGTGACTCAAAGTAAAGTTTGATTTTTCGAATCCAACGGTCAAAAACAACGGTCACAAAAGATTATAAAGGACGTCACGAGATATTATTTTGTTTTTTAATAAAAAAAGTCGTAATTATAATTTGGAATTTTTGCTATTGTTGTAGTAGTAATGATTGGTACAAAAACAGATTGACACGACAAATCAATATAATTAAAAAGTACTGAAAGAATTGAACGCAAGAATAAGGCAATAGTTGGGAAGAAAACAAACAATAATAGACATCTAAAGAATTAATTAGAAAACAAACAATATTAAATAAATATAGAGTTAATAGAATATATAAAATAAGAGTTACGTGATAGTTACAATATCTATTTTGAGTTCATATGTCTTCTTTGTATATGTGATAAGTAATTTAATATATAATATTATTTGCAAGTTATATATATATATATATCAAATTTTAACTTTGATTATTAAATGGTATGCATGTAATTGTATATACAGATTACAACTTGTTCAAATATGTAATTGCAGATGTTATCACGAATTAAAATAAAACATTAAAAGTGGTAGAGGACAAGAGGTATTGTTTGAAAACTATTTAATTGCATAAGTAAATTTTTATGAATTGATAGCTTGTTGACTGTAATTTTTTAGATGTAAATAAAGGAACAAACTTCGTCTATCTCCAAGGGTACATCAATAAATGGTTCAAATAAATTTAAGGAGCGAGAACAATGTCTATAATGATGCAGAAAAAATAGGCCAACCTTCCAAAAGCCATAACTTTTGACATGTAGCTCCATTTGAGCTCTTCCATGTGCCAAAATGATCATATCAAAAAGTTTGATGTTGTTTTAAGCCGCCCTATCCACTTAGAGTCGATTTCGATGTTTTTCGAAGGCCATACATGATCCTATAAGGGTATGCAATTACCGTTTAATGAATTTTTTGAGAATTTCCTATTTTTAGAAATTGAATATTTTTAGGTCTGGATATCAACTTCAGTTAAATTTCATTTGATAGGTTAATTTTAGATTTTAGGATATTTCAAAATATTTTTAGAGCTACGTGCACTTGCATGCAAAATTTACTATAAATAACAACTACTAAAAATATATATATATATATATATATATATATATATATATATATATATATATATATATATATATATATATATATATTTTAAATTTTTGTATGTCAACTCTAAATTTTGAGTTGAGGCTTATTTAAGCATGGTTTGGGTTTGTAATTATTTCAAGTCATTCAATACGAATCAATTCTAAGTATTGTTTAAGATCTTGGCCTATTGGTAATTTTTTTTCCTGATAGTTTTCGGGTTCATTATATGGTATTAGAGAAAGTTCAAATCTTGGAGAAGTAAGATATGGTGAGAGGATGAGGAGGTATTGCATAGATGAACCAAATTATACAAGAGCTATAGAGATAAGTGGAATAATTAACCAAGGTTATCACCAATCAACAGAGAAGACAAGGTGGTGGTGAGGAAGACACAGATCATGATGAAGAAATTCATCAAGAAGAAGAACAACAAAAGCAGCCACCATCGATGGAAGAGATGATGATTTGGGCTTTAGAAGGAAGAAATGAAGGAATCAAATCTGGTATTCCATATTATGGAGGAAGTTTAAATAAAAAGGATTTGATAGATTGGATGAATAGCATGGAGAAGTTCTTTGAGTGGACAACTATGAGATAAGACAAGAAAGTAAAGTTTGCATGCATGAAATTAAAAGATCATGCAATGATTTGGTGGGATCACCTGAAGAAAGAGAGATAGAGAAAAGGTAAAGAGAAGATTAATTCAGGGAAAAAGATGGAGAACAAGATGAGGGATAATTTATTCTTGTGGATTATGCACAAACCCTATACAAAAAATTTCAAAATTTGAGGCAAAAAGATCACAGTATACAAGAGTATGCAGATGATTTTTATAAACTTTCCATACGAGTAGAGCATGATGAAATAGAATAGCAGATGGCTGCAAGGTATGTAAATGGTTTGAAATTTTTTATTCAAGATAAATTAATCATGCATATAATAATTTGCATAGAGGGGGCTTATTAATTAGCTTTGAAGGTAAAAGAAAAATAAAACAAACATAATTTCAGATGAATGTCTCTTAGTCCAAGAAGAGGTGGATCCCCTCCAAATAGGGGATGAGGTGGGTTTAATACCATCAGAGATGGGTTTAATACCAATAAAGGTGAGTCATTATGTGGTGCAAAAAGGTAAGATGACAATAGGCAAAGGTTTCAATACAAACAAAGAGGAAGAGGATTTTTGAGAGGACAAGGTTACGTTGGTGCTAGAGGATGGTTTCTGAAGCAATGTAGATATTATATCCATTATAGATGTGAATAATAAGGGAATATATAATTTGAGTGTCCACCCTATCAAGATCAAGAAAGGAGGCAAGAAGATTTCCCAAAAGTGAATCTAGTTGAGGTTGAGATAAAAGAACAAAGTACTAAAGTTGTACTTATAGATGTTGGAGAGAATCTCATGATGAGAAGAACCATGATCGCTCTAAGGAAGGAACAAGTGCAAAATAAATAAATTGGTGATGCATGGTTGTGATCAAACATTTTTTGAAAAAGATGTACTTTGGGTGGAAAGTTATGCAAAGTAATTATAGATGGTGGTAGTTGTGAAAATATGATTTCTAAAGAAATGATAGAGAAACTAAATTTTCAATGTGAAAAACATCCCAATCCTTATCATATTTCATGGTTTAAGAAAGGGAATGAGGTTACAGTAGATAAAAGGGTGCTTAATCAAGTTTGCTATAGGAAAAAGTTATAATGATGAAATATGGTGTGATGTTATTCTAATAGATACAAGTTATGTGTTATTGGAAAGACTGTGGTAATTTAATAGAAAGGTAATTCTTGAGGAAGCAAAGAACACATACACTTTTTGGAAATGTGGTATAAAGGTAATTTCGTTACCACTTAAAGAGGAAGAGAAGATAGAAAGTATGTTCTTTACTAAAAAAATTATCCAAGATATGAAGGTGGCAGGTTGTTATTATGTATTAGTAAAAAAGAACAAAGACATAGAAATGGTGTCAATACCAATAGAAGTAGCAAGTGTGTTTCAAAAATATGTAGATGTTATGTCTGATGAGTTATCAGATGGTTTACCACCGAATAGAGATATTCAACATCATATTCATTTGATTCTAGGATCAACTCTACCCAATCAAGCAGTTTATAGGATAAGTCTAATTGAACATGAATAATTAAATAAATAGGTTACTAATTGCTAAGAAAGAAAGTGATAAGGGAGAGTATGAGTCCATGTACAACACTAACATTACTAACTCTAAAGAAAGATGGATGATGGAGAATGTGTGTGGATAATAGAGTAATTAATAAAATTAAAATCAAGTATAGGTTTCTTATACTTCATTTAGATGATATGATATATGTACATGCAAGAGAAACATATTTTACCAAGATTGATCTAAGGAGTGGTTATTATCATATTCAAATTTGTGAAGGAGATGAGTGTAAAACTGCATTCAAGACTAAGAATGGATTATATGAGTGGATGGTAATAACATTCGGATTATCTAATGAAGCTAGCACATTTATGAGGGTGATGAATATAGTGCTACAAGAATATATTGGTAAGTTTATGGTTTTTTATTTTGATGTATTTTGATATTTAGTAAGACTAAATAAGAACACTTACAACATTTGAGAATGGTAATGGGTTTGTTAAGAAAGGAAAAGTTATATGTAAATTTGAAGAAGTGCAAGATTATGTAGAACAATTTGGTATTTGTGGGCCTTGTAGTTTCAGTAAATGGTGTGAAAATGCATGAAGAAAGGATAAAGACAATTGTTGAGTGGCCTATTCCAAAAAACATTACGGAGATAAGAAGATTCCATGGTTTAAAAACTTTTTACAGAAAAATTATTAAAAAAATTAGTAGTATTGTGGAACCAATAACATATTACATGAGAGGGAAATAATTTGCATGGTCTAGAGTAGCCATAAAAAGATTTGATTTTTTGAAGAAGAAGATTATAGAAATACCAATTTTAGCATTACCATATTTTTAAAAAGTGTTTGAGGTTTATTTTGATGCTTTATTTATGGGAATTGGTGTTGTGTTGAGTAAAGAAGGAAAGCCAATAACATATTTTAGTGAGAAATTGAATGAGGTAAGAACAAAGTATTCTACTTATGATGTTAAAATTTATGTAATTATATAAACATTAAGACATTGGAGGCATTACTTGGTGGCTAAGGAGTTTATCCTATTTACAGATCATGAGGATTTAAAGTATGTGAATACACAAAAAAAATTGAATAGTAGGCATGCAAAGTGGGTTTCTTTCTTGTAGGGGTATGTTGATGCCTCTAAGTGTATCATGAGTGCTCTTAGTATTTAAAAAACACTTCTCTTTTTTGAACTCAAAGAATTTAGAGCATGAGTTGTGGTGATCTAGTCATCTATGATGAAATTGTGGTAGAGCAAGCACATTGTTTCACAATATTTATAAAACTTGATGGTTGGGAGCCATCTTGGTCCTTTCAATAATCTTTACAAAAGATGTAGTAATCTATACTAACATCAGTCTATTGTGATCAAATTCTAACCTAATACTATTCTAAAATGGATATTTACAATGATATTAAGCTATAGTGATTTGGTTAAAAATGGAGAAAAGCGGAAGGGTAGGGAAAAAATAGAATATGTTGTTGATCTTTACCTAAAACATCATGACAAGGTTTAAATTCCAATCAAACACACATTTAACTAATGTATAACATGAAATAGAATACCCTCAAATCTTACCATAAACTAGACAAGCATCTAAGGATAGTATGAATAAATACAAGTAAGAACTAGCTTTACGTTAAAGATTTACTATTTTAGTTAAATAATATATTCACATCCTTATGTAGAGCAAATTAAAATGAAGTAAACACAAGGACATTCAACT
>JARHVA010000795.1:4217500-4471937 GCA_037957365.1 Torreya grandis
GCCATTCTTTTTATCCTCTTTGGTGATTGCTTGTAACTCTTAGATATTCCAAAATAGCTTGGACTAGTTATTATCCCCGGTATTCAACACTATTACATCAAAGTATCTTTAAAGAATCTTTCGTACATCTTTGAAGTCAAGTATAACTCTATGTCTTCTCTATTTTTTTTGTTTTCATGCTGCCATGGTTAAGATTCTACAAATTGTTCATAAGTCATTTGTAATCAACCTCAGGGCTAATTTTCACTTATTTAGATGGTAATTGGACTCTTTCCAGCTCAGTTGTGATCAAATTGAGGTCAAATTAGGGCTTTTGTAGATGTTAGGGATTTTTGTAGGTCTTTTCAAGATTTAATGGTGATGGTTATTTACACTTAGGTGAACTTGGTTTTAGGATTTAATTTGGACTTCTACCTTTATACCTTTGCTTTTTTTTAGCCCACAAAATTTTTGGTTTTATCCACTTTTTCTTAGGTGGCATTTATGTGGCAGCTCTATGGCATCTAGTTGGCCTTTTTGTAGCATTTAGTTCATAAACTCTTTGAAACTTGATTGTTTCCTTCTAAAATTTGTCTTTTATTTCATTTCATTGGATCGATATATACAGATCAATGTAGATCATTGATCTCAATCCTGCTAGTTGCATGTCACTAGTCATCCTTTGTACTAGGCCCCATGGTTGCACCATTTGGTAATCTCGTGGGCTTTCTAAGCTTTGCATCTTTATTAGTTTCATAGTGAATGTGATTATGTCATGTGGTGACTCTCTACTTTCTCAGAAGTCCTATTGAATAGTCCACATAATCTTTCTTCATTTGATCATGTTGCCTCAATTAAGCATGAGTCATTGATCTTGAAAAGGTGCATGAACCTTAGGTTAACAATGGACCATGTAAATAACTTATGTTAAATAATTTAATCTAAGTTAAGATCATAGAAAAAGGGGACTTGATATAAAAAGAGGACTTCACTTAAGTTTTTTTGACCTAAGATTTTTATCGCGTTAATAAATACAAGGCAAACCTAAGGATAAATACTTTAAGCCAGGCTTCATACAATAAGACCTCACATTTTTTCAAGCCTTGATAATAATCCCACAAAATATTTTACAAGACCATGGTGGCGTATATATATATATTGACTAAGCATAAAGTTTTGAACTAAGGTCTAGTCTAATGTTAAAAAACATGATTCAACCTTATGATAATATTCAAGCTAAGTCAATGGTATTTATAATTATGCCCCATGTAATTTAAACTTTAAGTTGAAACATAGCTTCCAATTAATCTAAACCAGTCTTAATATTGAAGCACAAAAATTTCAAGCTTAATTAAGGCAAACAATATGTTCATTTATCCAAGCAGGATTAGTCTACGAGTTTGAATTTTGATAGTCTCACAAACGTTGATGATGGCCTCATGAACATTGAAATTAAAATCTAGAAATGTATCACTAGGGTTTAAATTTGATGGCCTCACATTCATCAATGATGGCCTCACGGATGTGAAATGATGGGTAGGAGAACATCAAAATTAAGTCTCACAAAATGTAGTAAGCCTTGTGGAAATTTTGACCCATTACACATCATTCAATCGGCTCTATCCAAGCAAGCATGAGCTATTGATAATGATATGATAGATTAAGAATGATTAGTCTTATGGGTTTAATATTTAGACTTATCAAGTCCATCTAACACCGTTCGATCATTTATTCCTAAATGCATATGGGTCGTAGATCCTATAAAGAAGCATGTGACTTAAATTAGGGCTTGAGGCAAATAAGACCTAGGATAAAGTATTAGGACTAAGGTCTTGTTTATGATAATAAATGTGAATAGGGCCTTAGGACTAAAATATTATTCTAAGGTTGTGCAAATAAAGTCAGACCAAGCTAGAAACTTAATAAAAAGGACCCTATAATATTAACTTGGACCACATTAAAATAAAAGGGGACAAAGGAGCTTAGGACATAAAGGGGACAAATATTATCATTTTAGGCTAAGGCTTAGTCATGTTAAAAAACATGAATGGACCTTCGTATAAAAATTAGGCGTAAGTCTATAGCATATAAAATGTTTTTGCATAAATTATTCCCTCAAGTTTTTGAATATGGGTCTAAAATGAATCTTGTGTTAGGGTTTTTGAATGAGGATTTCAAAAATATTGAACATGGATTCAACTTGAATTTTAACAAACCAAAGGCTAATAAATGTCAAATTGAGATAGAATTATGACACCCAGGTATCCCATCAAAGAGGGATCCATTAAACCTATGATCTGAAACATAGAGATCAACTATTAACAACATTAGGCAAAGCTAAAGCAGAACCATGAATAAAGAAGACCAACATGAATTAGGGGGTGGATGATCTTCAAATGTCATTAATGTGCAAAACATGCCAAAAACATTTAGATTAAGTGACTTTTTAGTTTCAAGGTACTAATTGTAAAATTTAACACATGGTACCCAATTTTTAGAAATAGGGGGTATGTTGACCTCAATAAATGGAGAGTTCCAGGGGAAACATAACAATATGTTAGAATTTAAAGACTCTAGTTCAGACAAATAATTAGATTATTTATTATACTTGATCAATGACATCATCAAAATCAGTTCACAATTAAAACAAACCTTGCATCTATAGAATTCAGATAAAACATCAAAACCTAGCCATGTTATGTGTGTGCTTTGATTCCACTTATTATTTTCCATGGGATTTAGGAGACAACTTCTAGGTTTCATGGCTTTAATCAGTAACACTGACTCACAATATGCTTGGATATTTATTAAGAACCATGCTTTGGCTTAGGGAAGGCTTGGGCATTGATATGCTACTAGCCAAGAATCCATAGCCCCAATAGATATGCCTTTAGATCCACTCACAACCTTGCTCCAATTCCAGCCAGCCGTCCATAGCCCTAGTGGAGATTACCAGAATCACCTTTTCTTGGAAAACTTTTAATTTTTTAATAAGATTTCATTTTTTTGTATTTTTTAGATCTTTTAGGTTTTCTAGCAAAGGTTGGGAACCAAGGTAGCTAGTTTTAAGGATTTGGTTAAGTGTTTGATTCTCAAATAATCACCTATGGTTTCAACCTTTGTCTCAGTCAAGGATGTTTGTTAAGTGCAAACATGATAGTGCCTTAATAATTTAAGATTTCATCACACATGCAATTCTTCTTGAAACCAAAATTAGATCAAAACATTGCTTAAATTTTCATAGAATAGTTGACCTATCTACTAGTCCTTACTAGTTTATTTAAACTATAACATAAGCTCATATTCTATATCCATGATCAACATTTGTTTAATATTCATACCTATATTTCTGGACTTATGGAGTTTCTGAGTTTCTTGAATAAACTCTAAGCTGAGGGATGCCCAAAAGGGATTATTAAGAGTAATGATCAAAATAAAGAAAGCAAGCACACAACATAAAGTAAACAAAAAATAAAGAATAGGCAAACAAATATACACAAATATAGGTACAAATAAAGGACATGAAAGAAAGAGCAGAAGGAAACTAAACTAGCCTACCTACACTAACTCTAACTAGTCTTACAAATTTACTGCATGAAGACCCTAAGAGTAGCAATAGAAAAGTAATGATTGATGTATTTCCCATTGGTGGGCAATGTGAATTCTATTCCTTATAGGTATTTTAGTTTAAAGCTATTGTTTTCAAGAATTTCAATAATCTGATAGGGTTTTATCCATAGAAGGGTGAACTTTCCATATTTTCCCTTGGGTTCATATGCCTTGTCCCAAAGAAGAACTAAGTCTCCTTGTCTAAACACCTTTACCTTTGATATCTTATCAAACCACCTCTTGATCGTGGTTTGGTGTCTGATAAAATTAGCAAAAGCTTCTTCTCATGCATCTTCCATTTGAATGATGTCTATAAGTCTTGAATTTGCAGGTTATCGATCCTCTTCGATATATTCCTACATGTACTTATATGTAGGTAAATTAAGGATGATAGGTAGTATGTTCTCTTTTCCATACACCAATAAGAGTGGTGATGCCTTTAGGACTTGTTTGATTCTTATTCTATCTTCCCAAAGGGCATATTTGAGAAGCTTATGCCAAGTTTTGGGTTTGTCTACTACAAACTTATTTATTTCTTTCATCAAGTTCTTATTGGTAGACTTAGAAACTCCATTACCTTGAGGGTTAGGGTTGGATGAGAACTTGATAATAAAACTATTATCATATGCCCATTCTATAATTTTAGTGGATGTGAAAGCATATCCATTGTCACATACTAGGGAAATTAGAGTTTCAAATCTGGTGCATATGTTTTCTTCTAGAAAAGTGATCACTTATTTAGTTTTGATTTGCTTAGTGGCCACTACCTTAGTCCACCTAGTGCAATAATTAGTATATGTCAGGACATACTTGTGACCTTCTGATGAGTTGGGGTTAATCACCCCTATAAAGTTTAACCCCCATTATGCAAAGGGTTTATCAACCATTACTGATTACAATGGCATTGTTAATTTTGGATTTTTTATGATAGATATTTGGCATGAGTGGCATCATATCACATGCTTGTGAGTGTCTCTAAATATGGTTGGCCAATGATAACTATCCCTTAGAATTTTGTGCACTGTTGTTCTTCCATAAGGATTCCCACTTCCCAGCTTCTCATGAAACATGCTCATTATCTCAACAACGTCTTTTTAAATACATCTTAGGTAGACACCTTCAAAGTTATTTTGGTACAAAACACCATATTGATTAGGTAATGGGCTGCTTTGAGTATTATATCTCTCTTCTGCTCCCTGGTTAGTATTGTGGGATAAGTACCATTAATCATCAAGTGAATGATAGGATCATACTAGTGATTAGACTGAAAAATTTCTTGTCCAACCTTCATGAAATTAATATTAGGGTTAGCATTGGTAATCATTTGAATCAAACATTGGCACCTTACCAATTTTTTAGTCTTCATCTCATTGTCATATTCCTAGAGAATAGACATCCACATACCTCTCCTTTCTCCTAGCTCATTCTATCTTAGCATGAAATTTGTAATAGGGTTAGGTAAGATGGCATATAATTTATTAATAATAATGTAATGCCTAATTTTTTTCACTACTTATACTAATGCACATGCTTTTTTATAAATTAGAGAATAATTTAACTCAATATTTTCAAAATGTGTGCTCATGAAAACAATTGGATGGTCACATCCATCAATTTTTTGAGTTAAGATTGTACCAATAGTATGGTCAGAAGCAGAGTAAAGGTATAAATCCGTGTGGAAATATAGACTTATCAGGACTAGAGCTTGACCAATTTACTCTTTGATATCTTTAAAGGCTTTCTTAGTTTACTCATTCCAAGTGATTTTGGCATCTTTCTTCAGCATGTCATTCAATGGTTGACAATTTCTGCACAACTAAAAATAAACTTTCTTACAAAGTTAGTTTTGACAAAGAATGATTTTAGCTCTTTCCTACTATTAGGAGGCTCTATCTTTGATATAGCTTACATTATTTTAGGATCTATAGATATTTAATCCTTAGTAATGACATGGCCTAACAACTTTACCTCAGTAACACAAAAAATACTCTTCTTTGGGTTAAATGAAATCCCATACCTTCTACACCTTTTAAAAACATGTTGTAAATGCATGATGAGGTCTTCCATTTTTTTAGAAAAAAAATGGTTAGATCACCCATGTATAGAATGATGTATTTACCTAATAAACTTTAGAAAGCATGGTCCATGGTCCTCTGAAATGTTGCTCTTATGTTGATCATTCTAAATGGCATCCTCTTGTATGCAAATGTGACCCATTTGGTAGTGAAAGTAGTCTTCATCCTTTCTTATAATTTACCAATACCTATTTATACCCTAAAATTCCATCAAGAAAAGACATAATAGTAGAACCATAAACACTTTGTATAACTTCATCCAAAGAAGGCAAAGGATAGTTTTATTTTTTAGATGACTTATTAAGGTTTATAAAATCAATACACAGTCTTATTTAACCATTATTATTTTTGAATTGGACCAATTTGACAACCTAGGTAGATTGCCTAATGGGAAATACAGTCTTTACATATAACAACTTTTTAACCTCTTTAAAAATCATTCTAAAAGGTTTGTAGTCTTTCTTCAAGGGTATGGTATAAGTGATGACTTTTGGATTAAAAAACTTCAAGTCATCATAAGACCATACAATTATATCTTTGTAATTTGTTAGTAAGTCTTTGGATCTCTTATATTCAATGCTCATACATGTTTTTCTAATGTTAGTTAGTTGAGGTTGATCTTAGGGTCCAAGATCAACTACCTTGTAGTCCTTCCCACTTATTTTGGGAATTCTAGTGTTCTCAGATAGATTATCCTAGTCAGATAATCTCTCCAAGGCAATCATGCCTTTTGTAATTTTATTTTCATTCAACTAAATGACTATACCATCAAATATACCATCTTCCCTAAGAGTATTCTCATTGGCCTCATCTATGACATGTGCCTCAAATACTATTGAATTGGTCATGAAATCTAGGATCTATTGGTCATCATTAAAGACTTGCATATGGTTCACATTATCTGGGACAGAGGGTGATAAAACCCACTCAATTTTAAAGTTAGGAGAGTCTTGGATTGGCATAAGGTTGGCTGCAGTTGAGGCAAGCTCATCAGTAGCCTTGGTTTCCTCCCTACGGATGGAAGTAATGTTAAAAATAGCAAAAGACTCCATCAAATCCTAGACTCTAAACTTGTGTCTCTTGAGGTATGACAATTTGCACTGGTACCTACTCCTTACCTGATTGAATATTAGTTTTGAATCACCATAGACCAATAGTTATTTGACTTTGTATTTGATGGTAAATTATAAACCTAAGATTAGTGCTTCGTATTCCACAAGATTATTAGTACATGAAAATTGAAGTCTATAAGAAGCATGATATTCCTTACCAACAAGATTGGTTAGCAAAAATCTGACTCTGGACTTAGACTTACATCTAGCCCCATCAAAATGCAACTTCCAAAATCTAGGGATAATATGAGAAGGTTTAGAATTACTTACCTTAGCAGTTTTAAGAATGAAAACTCCTAAAGCAGAGTCAAGTATGTACACCTTTTCATTCATAGTATTATATTTTGTGATCATATGTTTTATCCTTGGTTCTATTTTCACTCTGATTTGATTTGGTGCCCCTTTTGATGGTAGCCAAAAATATGAGTAGTCAATGGACATATATCCATTTAGGGCCTTGGTCCATTCCCTGCTCAACAATAAAGCATAAGCATCAGGATTGTCAACAACTTAGATATCAATAAACTGTTGAACCCTAGGCTTAGAGGTAATCTACATATGAACATTTAATAATTCCCTAACTATCTTGACTTTAGACTTATCTAACTGAGTGACAACTCTATTATATTTGATAGGAGTCAAGACAAGCTATTTACAAATACCTATTGGCATAATGTTGGTGGATGCACTAGAATCCAACAAATAATTATGTAGATTCTTACCAAACATTCTGACAGTAAGCAAAAAATGTGGGGGTTCTATTTTAGCCTTATACATAACAACATTAGCATTATCAGACTTGGATAGCTTGCTAGGTTTCTTAGACAAGGAATCCAACAATAGATCCCTTTGTTCACTGATTAGTGTTAATTCATGCAACATGATGTTAGCCTTTATTTTATTCATGTCCTCTACAATATTGTACCCATTTTTATTTAAAGAAATAACTGCATCATTAATTTTTTAGAAGTACTTCCCTTTGGAGGCTCTAGGTTATTATCTAATGTAGTGTCTAAAGGAGTGTCAAAATTATTTGGAGATATTGAAGTAGTCAAAGGCTGCCTTTGCTCTCTATTCCTTAGAGGGTAGGTCTTCTTCAAGAATTTCTAGAAAGCATGAACTTCTTTAGGAATATCATCAGATTCATTATCTTCTTGGAAGGGGAAGCCAAATGTCTCCACCATGATGGCTTGGTCAGAATATTTAGATCTTGATGTACCTGCACTATTATCTTTCTTAGGAACTACTTCAAACATGTCCAATTCTTCTTGAAAAGCTTCAAAATCTTTGCAGAATTCAATGCAATCCATTTCACCATGCTTAGCAGTGCAATAAACTCTACAATAATCAATTAATACAACATCAAAAAGATTAATATCCATGTTCTTCTTATCAAGAGATGATTCATTATTATTATAATTTTGGAAGCTATCATTCTAGAATCTATTATTGGGTCTATTAAATATTTTAATGAAAATTTCCTACCAGATCTTTCTCTAGTATGACTAACCTACTTTTGGTACTAAAGAAAATTAGTGCTTAGCTTTTGTACCATCTTTAATATAGAGTCATTCTAACTCTTAGGAATTTCTAAATTATGAACCTCATTACCATTAGTATCATTGGATGGTACCAAAGCCTTTTGATCTTTTGAATTAAATCCATTTGTAGGATGGCTTAGGAATCCTAAGTTTTGATTAGGAGTAGTGTGGCTCAAGGGTAATTGGTTCAAAGTTGGGAGCTGATTCAAACCTTGTACATTCTAATTCTTATTAGGAAAGATATTCAAGGTAGGCATATGTGGATTGAAATTTGGGATAGAGTAATACATTTGTCCTTGAGGTTACATTTGATCATTGATGATCACTACTTCAAAATAGGATCGAACTAAGGTGGTTATGATTGGAAGAGATCTCTTCAGAAACACAGAAGTCATAGGATCAATTGCATCCTTAAGATTTATAAATTCAAAACATCATCAGGTTTGTAAGGATCTATGGTCCTATTATGAATCTTTTGAAAACTGGATTAAATGCTCTTATGGACTCACCAACATCTCTTCTGATGGTGATAAATTATTGGTACAAGATACAAGGACTAATGACCTTGCTAAATCGGTCAATAAAGACATTATTAAAACCATCTTAGCTAGTAATGTAATTGTCAGTAAAATTAAGGAACCATTCATATGCAACATCCCTAAATGTAAAAGGAAACAAATTACATGCTACATCTTCATGGGTGACATTTAAAAATCTCAATGCAACTTTGAATGATTTAATGTGTGCCTTTTGTGGTTACAACACCATTTGGACTAAACGTTGGCAAACATTTCTCAAGATTATGGGGGAGATCATGTACTACACCTGGTACATTGATGGAGGAATCCCCTAGCCAGGCCATGCCTTGATGAAGGTTGAATGTAAGAGCACCTTGGAGTGGTGAAGTTGGCAAAGACTTAGAAATCCTGTGCTTACCTTTATCATGCCTAGCTCTTCTATGGATCTCTAGTTCAAATAGAGGTTCCCTTATTTTTAAATATGACCTTATTATGATTCTAGGCAATTCTAGCTTGAGAAATTTGAATTATGTTTGAAATATGATGTATCAAATCAATCTTTACAAGGAACAAATATTAAACTTACACATTAAGCAAATTTTACAAAGATTCAAGAATAACAAAGGACCCAGATCTAGCTCAAAGATATGTCAAGATACATAAATGTAAATGATATTTACAACAATGAGCTCAAATTTTCCAAGGATCTATGAATTTTCAACCAAAATAGCTATTACTAACATCGAAGCTATTGCATTGACAAATTTAAAGCCATCTTTACCATAATTGAGTGTATATTTTCAAAGAACATTGATCCTTGTCTAAATGAAGCATAAATATGGGTCTGTAACTATGAACTTCACCAACCATTACACAATTATGATACAAGAAATATAATTATGCAAAGAACAGAATGATCTTTGATCAAAATACACCAAAACAAATAAAGATCCTACAAATTCACAAAGATTTGGACCCTCCTTCTAGCACCAGTGGAGCTTATGCCTGTTGATGCCTCTAAGTGTATCATAGGTGCTCTTAGTATTTAAAGAACACTTCTCATCTTAGAACTCAAAGAATTTAGAGCATGAGTTGTGGTGATCTGGTCACTTATGATGAAATAGTGGTAGAATAAGTAAACTGTTCCACAATATTTATAAAACTTGGTGGTAGGGAGACACCTTGGTCCTTTAAATAATGTTCACAAAATATACAATAATCTATACTCATATCATTGGATTTTGATCAAATTCTAACCTAATAATATTTTAAAATGGATATTTACAATGATATTAAGCTATTGTGATCTAGTTAAGAAAAGGAGAAAAGGGGAAGGGTAGGGTAGAAATAAAATAAGTTGTTGATCTCTACCTCAAACATCATGACAAGGTTTAAATTTTAAATGAACATACATTTAACTAATGTATAACATGAAATAGCATACACATAAATCTTACCATACACTAGGCACGTATCTAAGGATAGTATGAATAAATAAAAGTAAGAACTACATTTACTTTAAATATTTTCTACTGAAGTCAAATAACATATGCACATCCTTATGCAAAGAAAATTAAAATGAAGTATAACCAAGAACCTTCAACTAATATAGAGTTTATACAAATAAGCAGCCCTATATAAAGATGTATGTCTAAAATTCTTAAAAAACCATTCAAATTTGAAATCAAAAACAAACAATTGAGAGAGAAGCTAAATAACAATTCACACAAACAAGATGAGACAATCTTCTTAGAATTATTTTCTTGTATTAATTATTTCAAAATTTACACTAGTTTTTTTTAGCTCAAATACTCCCCTCCTTTAAAAATGACAATTCTCCTTTTATATACTTCAAGGAAGCATGTCAGTCAGTTACCTCAACTTACAAGCATATAAAATATAAAGGATAACTATCCTTTCTACCAAGTTTCTAAAATACACTAGGCTTTCTAAAAAATACTCACCTTTAGGCAATGTGCTAACAAAATGCATGAGTTACAAAAGAATATTCCATTTTCAAAATTTATAAGGTACCCATAAAAGATAATATTCTTAACTACTTGGTGGACCCTATGCTGATGAATCATCTTGATTCTATTGAAGTAACCTCATCACCTTTTGATGTCGTTCATCAACTAACTTCAAATTGACAACTAGCTCAAGGGGGAGTTCATCGTCTTGATCTACTAAATCTTCTAGGTCCCTGCCATTTCTCTCTAAAGCCTCCTTAATGCTCCTCACCTTAGCTATCTTATTTTATGTAGTTAGGATTGTATCCATGATCTTGTTGTATCCATGATCTTGTTGTTATTACCTCCAGCCCTACCTTGGCTTTTACTCCTCACCCCTTGCATGACCAAAGTGGTCATGTGTCTAAATTCATCATCTGTAATGATGACTACATAGCTAAGCTTTGTAGCTTAGAAACCATGATCCATGGGAGTTTTTCAAATCCATTTAGTAGTTATTTATCATCCTTGTTAAGTTTTTCCAAGCTCTTGGACCATGTGCTCAAACCATTGATCTTATCCATGATTCAATCCCATAATGGTGTTGAGATGAGCAATGTTGATGGCCTTGAAACTAGGGATTTTATCTTCTTTCAAGATGCTAATCAAATCCTTTATTTTATCCTTGGAACCCTACCATTTGATGATTAAGCCCTTGGTTATTTTATCTTGTAGGTACAATGTACTTTGTCTTAACTTTATTAAACTTAAAGAGTCAAACATATCATGAAATGATCTCTCAAACATTTCAATCATACAATCAGGAACTGATAAAATTGCTTGTTTATCAAAATCCTCATTCTGCTTATGAAGGTTCTTTATTTGTTATTACAAACCTTTCATGTTAGTTTGAAATTGGGCTTTAGCTAACCCAAGTATATCCTCATCATGGATGGGGTCCTCACCTGGTCTTTGGCCTCCAATTGGAGTCAAGCCAACAAATGGCTCCACCTTCTAAAAAATGAATTCCTTTCCACCCACCATAGCTTTCTTTGTCGTTACTCTTTCTAATGCAGTAGTGGTTGGGTCAATTTAGACACTTACTAAAGAGTGTGTCATTTTGAGAGGCTCCGGGACTTCCATTTGGATGATACTTGAAGACCAAGGGGTAGCCGAATGTCTTTCTTTTTCTTCCTATTGTGAGACACTATCCAAAGCTTAAGCTCCTCATGAAATATATTGTTGACAAATTTTGTGGTGGCCCATTGATGGTGTAGAGTTGGGATAGTTTGTAATTTTCTATATATGAACCATTCAAGAATGGTTGGACATAAAATACATTTTCATCACTAAAGAGATTAACCTCACTCATAAGGTGAGTGAGGGTCATTTTAAGCCTCTTGGTTCCTATTGGAACCAATGCTAATTCAACCTTTCTCTTTTAAGGGGGAACAATTAAAACTAAGTCCAAATCTATCTCTTTATCATTTTCCTTTTCTATCCTTTCATCTTGAGTTTGAGGTTCCTCTTCTTTCACCTCATCCTCATCTGATTTGTAGGTACTAGCTAGTGCTTCCAAGGCATCTTCCACTATTTCCCTAGAATGTAATGCAATCATGTCAATGTATTCAACTAGAGACTTTGGATTTTCAGGTTGGGTAGAAGATGATGCCCCTTCACCAAGTCTTTCTTCAAGCTTCTCTTTTCCTAGCACTTATACAATTTGTGCCTCTGGCTATTCTGAAGGAGGCTTAGAATATGGACTAGGTATAAAATGGTACTACAAAGGATTCATCTGCCATATTTCACTAGCTAGCTTCTCATCTCTCTTCAATCTAGCCTCAAGCTTGATATTGTGTTTCTTCAATCTTGTTAGGAACTCTAAAAATGAATATGCCTGGATGTACATTGTGTCATGGACACCAAGCTGGTGTTCATATTTCATGTTAATCTATTTATCTTTCAAAATTTTAACCACATTATGCTAAGGGTCCCACTATCTCAAATTATCAAGTTTTAAATTAAATGGGTCTCTATGTCTGGAAATGGTGTCTACATTATCCTAGTTCTGTAATACTATTCTAATAATAGTCAAAAGGAAAGGATGGATTGTCCCCTTCCTTTTATATTTGCATAAACCATCAAAACCATGGAATAATTGGTATGCAATCTCCTATTCAGCCATCTTGGTGGGTACATAAACTGGGAATTTGAGTGGTTGACATAAGGTTCCCTCTATCTTGATTATAGTGAAATCAAGATATAACCAAAGGTCCCTAATAAGTTCCACATACTTCTTTATTAATAGTCTTACCCTCATCATAGAGACACCTGTAATAGCCTCAAACAAGGTTGGATATACACAATCACAAGTGAATTATATGTGGTCCCTATACTTAAATATATGCAGTTTGGAATAGTAATGGGAGACTATTTGTCTTCCCTCAAGTGACCAAATATTAATGTTAGGGATGGTGGTGGTGGTGGCCAATAAGGAATCCAAAATATAAAACATCATAAAGAAGTGATTATTAGTCCTCTTCTTTATGGTAGAGAAATATTGTTTCAAGCAAATACTGATCATTTATCCTATAGGAGAAGTAAGTCCCTTTTCAACCATGAAATATATATGAGGAACCCAAAGTTTGTCAACATAAGTGGTGAAAGGGGCCCTAAATGATCTATTTATCAAAGTCATAATCATTCTAATTCCTACCCTAAATTAGGTGATGGGGATTATTTCAGTGGGGTTAGAAACTACATGGGTTCCTAAATACAACCATGGGGCAAGGGTGGTTTTTAGGTTATTTTAGTTGGACCATTGCTTAATTATGGGTAAATCCACCTGAGGAAAGGGAAGTTTGTAGTAAATTTAAAATACAATGGGGGAAATTTAAGAAACTTTCCTAAAATTTCATTCATAGACTATCATATCTTGGTCAATTCTATAATCCTTAATGATAGGATCAATAACCTCGATACAATGAAGTACCTCTAGTTTTGTAGCCACATGGTGAAGATTGGTCATCTGGATGAAGACCATATTGTATTACCTCTGTCAGAATATGGCATTCTTTTCATGCTCCTTGGTGATTTATTATAAATCTTCAATAACCCATAAGATCTTGGACCGATTATTATCCCTAGTATTCAATGCTATTGCATCAAGTGCAGTGTCTTTAAAGACTCTTCTGTCCATGTCTAAAGTCAAGTATAGGTCTTCTCTATTTTGCTATTTTCATGTTGCTATGGTTGTGAGTCTACAAATTTTTCACAAGTGGTCGAGAATCAACCTTAGGTCTAATTTTAACTTGTTTAGATGGTTATTAGACTCTTTTCAACTCATATGTGATCAAATTAGGGTCAACTTATGGCTTATGTAGATGCTAGGGATTTTTATAGGTCTTTTTAAGCTTTAATGGTGAAGGTTATTTGTACTTAGGTGAAATTGGTGTTTGTATTTGATTTGAAAATTTGCCTTTATACCTTTTCTTTTTTTTTAAGCCCACAAAATATTTGGTTTTGTCCACTTTTGCTTAGGTGGCATCTATGTGGTAGCTTTGTGGCATCTAGTTAGCATTTTCATTGTATTTGGTTCATAAATTCTCTGAAACTTGACCATTTCCTTTTAAAATTTGTCTTTTATTTCACACCATTAGATCAATTCATATGGATCAACGTGGATCATTGATCTCAATCCTGCTAGTTGTATGCCACTAGCTATCCTTTGTATAGGGCCCCATGGTTGTGCCATTTGGCAATCCCACGTGCCTTCTGAGCTCTACATATTTGTCAATTTTGTAGTGAATGTGATTTCACCACGTGGTGAATTAGTGCTTGGTTGGAGGTACTGATTAATAGTCCATAGAATCTCACTTTGTTCGATCATGTTACCCTGATGAAGTGCAAGTCATCGATCCTGAAAAGGTGCACAAACCTTAAGTTAGCATCAGACCATGTAAAGAACTTAGGTTAAATACTTTATTCTAAGTTTAGATCATAGAAAAATGGGACCCGATATAAAAACATGACTTAACTCAAGGTTTTTTGACCTAAGGTTTTTTATCCCATTAATAAATACATGGCAAACCTTTAGACAAATACTTTAAGATAGGCTTCATACAATAGGACCTCACATTTTGTCAAGCCTTTCTAACAAGCCCACTATATATATATATATATATATATATATATATATATATATATATATATAGACTAAGCATAAGGTTTTGAACTAAGGTTTGGTCTAATGTTAAAAAACATGATTAAACCTTATGATACTATTCAAGCTAAGTCTATGGTGTTTATAATTATCCCACATGTACATTTAAAGTTTAAGTCAAAACATAGCTTCCAATTAATCTAAAACCAATCTTAACAATGAATTAAAAAGCTTCCAAGCCTAATTAAGGCAAACAATATGTTCATTTATCCAAGCGAGATTGGTCTATGAGTTTAAATTTTGACGATCTTATAGACATCAATGATGGCCTCACAGATGTCAATGACATTTGTGTGAACATCAAAATTAAGATCTAGTAATGTATCACTAGGGTTTAAATTTGACAGCGTCACAATCTTCAATGATGGGCATGAGAATGTCAAAATTAAGTCTCATAGAATTTAGTAAGCCCTATGGAAATTTTGACCCATTATGCCTCATTCAATTGACTTGATCTGAGCAAGTGTGAACTATTGATCATGATCTGAGAGATCAATCATGATTGGTATTATGGGGATAAGATTTAGACTCATCGGGTCTATCTCACATTGTCTAATCATTTCCACCTAAATGCATGTGTGTTATAGATCCTATAGAGAAGCATGCGACTTAAGTTAGGGTTCAGGTAAAAAAAGAACTAAAATAAAGTCTTAATACTATGGTCTCATTCATATTAATAAACATGAATGGGTCTTTAGGACTAATACATTAGTCTAAGCTTATGCAAATAAAATTAGACCAAGCTAAAAACTTAATAAATAGGGCCCTGCAGTATTAACTTGGACCGAATTAAAATAAAAGGGGACAAAATATCATGGGACATAAAGGGGACCAAGCTTATCATTTTTAGGCTAAGGCTTAGTCATGTTGAAAAACACAACTGGACCTTAGTATAAAAATTCGGCTTAAGTCTATAGCATATAAAATGTTCCCGTATAAATTATTCCTACCGTTTTTTGAATTTGGGTCTAAAAAGAATCCTATGCTAGGTTTTCTGAATTAGGGTTTTAAGAAGCTTGAACATGGATTCAAATAAAATTTTAATAGACCAAAGGCTAATAAAAGGTTGAATTGATATATAATTATGAAACTCAAGTATGTCCCATCAAGGAGAGCTCTATTAAATTTGTGATCTGAAACATAGAGATCCACTGTTAGCAACATTAAGCAAAGCTAAAGCAGAACCATGAACAAACAAGACCAACTAGAATTAGGGAGTGGGTGATCTTCAAATGCAAAAAATATGCAAAACATGCCAAATACATTTAGATTAAGTGACTTTTCAGTTTCAAGGTACTAACTTCATAATTTAACACATGGGTTCCCCATTTTTAGAAATAGGGGGTTTGTTGACCTCAATAGGTTATACTTTTGTGTTGAAACATAAATCAAGAAAAAATAATCAGGTAGATGATGCATTAAGTAGGAGAGTAGCACTATTAACTACTATGGTGACTAGAGTAGTTGGATTTGAAGCTATCAAAGAATTATATGATATTGATCCATATTTTAGAAAGGTAATTAAGTAGTATAGGAGTCCATTAATAGGTGGGACAAATGCTATTCATGATGAGTATTTTATACAAGAAGCTTACCTCTTTAAAGGGAAACAATTATGCAATCTAGTTGGGTCTCTATGAGATAATATTATAAGAGAATTACATAGTGGTGGTTTGGTTGGACATTTTGGTAAGACCAAGACAATAGCTTTGGTGAAGGAAAAGTATTTTTGGCCAAAGATGAAGAGAGATGTGACAAGTTATGTTTCAAGGTGTAAAATATATCAAGTAGCTAAAATGATGCATAAAATATTGGACTATACATGCCATTACCGATCCTAAGAGGACCATGGCCAGATTTGAGTATGGATTTTGTGTTGGGATTACCAAACACATATAGAGATAATGATTCAATTTTTATTGATGTAGACATATTTTATAAAATGGTTCATTTCATTGAATGTAAGAAAATCAATGATGCCACTAAAGTTGTAAAATTATTTTTTAAGGATAATGTGAGATTGCATGGTGTTCCAAAAACTATTACTTCAAATAAGGACATGAAATTTCTAAGTCATTTTTAGAGGGCTTTGTGAAAAAATATGGGTACTAAGCTACAATTCAGTAGTGCATATCACCTACAAAAAAATTGATAGATAGAATTTGTGAATAGGAGCTTGATAAATTTGTTGAGATGCATAGTAGGAGAGAAGCCTAAGCAATGAGACTTGGCTTTATCACAAGCTGAGTTTGCATATAATAGTTTAGTGAATAGATCAACATGAAAGTCACTATTTCAAATTTTTTATAGGAGAAATCTTATGGATATTTTATATTTGGTACAATTATCAATTGAAGATTGAATTAGTGATGATGTAGAAGTGTTTGCAGAGCATATGTAGTAGTTGTAAGGAGTAAGAAGAAAGTTGCAGGAGAGTAATTAGAAATATAAAGCAACAATAGATATCAAAATAAGATCAAAGGTATTTGAATAAGGATATTTGGAAATGGTTTAATTGAGGAAATAAATATTTTCAAAAGGCACGTACAACAAGTTGAAGTACAAGAAAATTGGACCATGCAAAATTATGAAGAAAATAAATGACAATGCTTCTAAGGTGAGTTTGCTACAAAATTTTGATATCTCTCTAGTATTTAATGTTTTAGATTTATATGAATTCCATGGAGAATATGGTGAAGGTGACGAAGATGAGTAAGTAAATTGACAAAAACAATCTCCAAAGAAGGAGAAAATAGTGCAGATTTTGGATATGAAGGCAGTGAGCACAAGACAAGGGAATTATAATATGTATTTAGTGTAGTGGGAAGGATTGCATTAAAAAGATAACACTTGGAATATAGAATGGGAGCTAAAGAATATTGATAAATAAAAATGATAACAGTATAATCATGGCAACTCGTAAGAGTTGAGTTGTTTTCAACCAGATGATAATGTTGTGGAAAAAGTAGGCCAACCTTTCGGAGGCCATTTATTTTGACCTGTAGCTTCGTTTGAGCTCTTCCATGTGCCAAAATGACTGTATTAAAAATTTAGATGTTGTCCTAAGCCACCCTATCTACTTAGAGTTGATTTTGATATTTTTAAAGGATATACATGATCATTTGAGGGTGCAAAATTATCATTTAATGAATTTTGTGGGAATTTTCTATTTTTAGGTCCAGACATCAAATTCATTTGAATTTTATTTGATAGGTTAATTTTAGCTTTTAATATATTTTAGGAGATTTTTAGAGCTGCACATGCTTGCATTCAAAACTTACTATAAATAACAGTTGCTAAATATAGATATTTTTTTAGATTTTAGTTTTTTCAAAATTTTGCATGTCAACTCTAAATTTTGAGTTGAGGCTTATTTAAGCATGGTTTGGGTTTGTTTCATATCTTGGCCTATCGGTAATGTTTTTGTCTTGATAGTTTTCAGGTTCAAGAATTTCTTATTTTTAGAAATTATATATTTTTAGGTTCAGATGTCAAATTTAGTTGAATTTCATCTAATAGGTTAATTTTATCTTTTAGGATATTTCAAGAGATTTTTAGAGCTATGCACGCTTGTATGCAAAACTTAATATAAAAAGTAGCTGCTAAAAATATGCAATTTTTTTTAGATTTGAGTTTTTTAAAATTTTTGCATGTCAACTCTACATTTTGAGTTGAACCTTATTTAATCATAGTTTGGATTTGTAATTATTTTGAGTCATTCAATATGAGTCAATTATGAGTACTATTTCAGATCTTGGTCTATTGGTAATTTTTTTGATAGTTTTCGAGTTCATTATATAATTTATTTGCCATAAAAATTATGGTGCTAAACCAATGTCAAATGTAATTGTCAATTTCAATGGGATCTAATAAAATTAAATTATAATGGAAAGAAATTAGTTGTATGTGATCATTTGTAAGAAATGTTTTCAAAATTATATATCTGCGAGAATTGAAAATCAATAATATATTGTACTTTTGAATTTCTCTACAAAATTATTGATATCATTTTTAAAATGCATTTTGTTGTAGTAAAACAATACTTTGTAAAATAAAACAAAATATATAGATATTCATAGATAAAATATAATTGACTTATATGAAGTATAATGATACTTATGATATTATTATTATTTTACTCTTATAAAATATTGTATCATCTATTATACATTATTATATGATATTAATATATTACTCTATTAATATTACAATATATGTAAATATATAATATTGTATTTTTAATTACAATATTATATGATAGTAATATAATATAATTTATAGAGCGATGTCAGAGGTGAAGGTAGAGTCGAGGGAGGAGCACGGAGGAAGGTAGGAGCAATCACGAGCCAAGGGTAAAGGAATGTTACGTAGGCTCTCAACAAGATCTGACTCCATTGGTCAAAGGGGTTTAGGTAGTAAGCAAAAAATAATAGAGGAAGGAGATGGCATTAGGGGTGAAGAAGAAGGAGATGCCAAGTTTAGGGTATGCCAGTTGGAGTGCAGGTCAATAGTTAAGCGTGTTAGGGGTAGGAATAAGGGCAGATGCAAAGAATTGGATAAAATGGTATGTTCATCAAAATTCTTAGAAGCAAATGAATATTTGATAGAGATGGGGATAGGGTAGTCTCATTTGGATGCTCTTCTAGGCCTGGTCAAAGGAGCCATAAATCTGGGGCAGAGAGAAAATGGAAAAGATAAAACTAGGGTTTCAAAAGCCCTAGCTTTTTCTACCTGTCTTAATAGTTCAAATCCCTTTCACACATGTGGGAATTTTTATAAAGCAAATATCTTCAAGTCTAATCTAGGTTCTGAACCTTTCCTATTTCCAAGAGAGTCAGTTTCTTTAAAATCTTCCCCAATTAAGGTTACAGTAACAGGAAGTTTTGAAGGAGTTACCACAAGCAGAGAGTGCCCAGAGTTCTGATCCAAAAATAGCTCATCTAGGTGATGTTCCTATTATTATTTTTAATTCCTCCCCTATATTTGATTTGTCAGATTCTGAGCTGGCAAAGGTTTGTTCAGATAAAGGTAGTATTTCATTGATTGGAGATGTGTCAAGAAAAAGGCCATTGTGGGAAGGACTTCAACAATAGGCAAAGGGTTTTTGGCCAACATTGAAACCTCCTTCCATTTCTACACTATCTAATGGTTTCTTTTTTATGCAATTTCAATTAGAAGAAGATAAAGATTTTGTTTGGTCAAATGGCCCATGGTTCGTTGGTGATTAGGGGGTGTTCTTGTGCCCTTGGGCCCCATTCTTTAATCTAGAATCTTTGTTTATCACTCAAGCCCCAGTTTGGTTAAGATTTTATAATTTACCTTTAGCCTTCAGAAAGCCTAGGATTTTCAATCAAATGGTGAGTAAACTAGGTGTATTTGTCAAAATTGATGATTCCTTTGAAGCTCATATGAATTTTGTCTAGGTTTGTTTACTAGTTGATTTATCCAAATTGTTGTTTCATTTTGTTAAAATTTCCTCTTCCCATAGAGAATAGTCTCAATTTTTTAACTTTGAAGGTCTTCCATTTAGTTGCTTCAAATGTAATAAATTAGATCATAAGATGGTTGCTTGCCTAAAGGCGTTTTCAGGTTCTAAAGTTTTGATTGTTTAGAAGTGGGTGAGAAAGATTGGGTGCTTGAATCATGTTTTTCTTCATAGTTTGTTTGAGATAGTTAATTCCAAAGTTGTTGAGGATACTGCTTTAGAAGTTTCTAAAGAGGCTTAATGCTCCTCACAAAAGAAAAAGGATCTAAATGTTACAGAGATTATGATTGCTTTAGAGCTAGGATAGCCTTCTCTCAACAAACAAGATAAGGAGGCAAATGTTTTAGATTCTAAGCAAGAGGTTTTGAAGAAATCTTCTCCTATTAAAGATAGACCCCTAGTGCAGGATAGCTCAGAGGAGGAGGAAGAAGAAGAAGAGTTAGTTAGCGACACAATTTTGTCTATAGCTCAGTTAGAAAGTATTATTAAGACTCCCAATGGATTGAAAGGGAAGAGATGCAGGAAGACAAATGTTGAAAGGCTGCAAATGGATGTGCATGATTCTTTTAATGAAGGAACTCAATAGACCATGGAATCACTGCTATCCAGTAGAGTTCGACATCTACAAGCAGTGAATGGTTGATTTGAAGCTCGAATTTGGATTGGTTTTCACTAATTTCTAAAGAAGTTTTTTTTCTTGATTCTATCTAAATTTTTAACTTTCTAAAGGTTTTTTTTTAAAAAATTCTTTTAGATCCTTATTGTTTTGTGGGATATAAAAAAGAATAAAATTTTTACTCCATTTATCAGATTTCTTTAGGTCTTGGGAGACTAGACCTCCCTTTGTGCTCCAGAACTGGTTATGGCTCCGGTCAAAAGCCAATTTGAAACTGAGACCCTTATATCCTCTAATATTGATATTAAAAATAAAAAATAAAAATATATATTAATCTATCTTAATGTATTATATTGTAAAGTATATTAATATTTATATAATATTATATTAAAAAATATATTAATATACTATTCATATTACTATAATATTATACTAATAATCTATTAATATAATCTAATATAAAATTAGAATCATAAATGCATAATTATTTTTATTAAATCATTAAAATTTAGTAACTTATGTGTAATATATATTAAATAAATTATATCTTATCAATTTAGAATGATATATTAGCAATTTCTTTCTAAAGAAACTCCTTCGAGGCACTTGTATCAAAGAGACTTTCAAAATTATAAAGGGTGCATGACAATGATGCCCATATCAACCTTAAACTTTTTCTATCAAAGAAAGAATCCATGGAAAATATGTTTGAATATTATACCAAATATTAGTGACACGAGCTCTGCCAATAGCTGTTCAAGTTTGAGTCACTCCTAATGTTTCATGCTGAAAATTATAAAATAAGATCTTTCTTGTGAAAGATCTGTTACAGGGACATGTTTTCCACCAATTGTAACCCACAGGTGTTCATATACCAAAATAAAAAGTGGAAACAATAAAATCCTTGCAATGTAAATAAAAAGGAGGCAACGCACCTGAAATTAACAATTGGAAAAAATATTGACAAGTTGCAGGAAGTTAACAACTAGTGATGTGTTGTTGAAATTTTCTTGTTTAGCCATCTCTGTGTCACTAAAATTGCACATATTTTCTTCTTGATCACAGGAGTTGTTGAGGGAGAGGGTGTGCTACCTGGTGCTCCCAGTAGAGAAAATGGCGGATGTTTCATAGTTGTATCAGTGTTAAATACAATTAACAATGTTCATTGGGTGGGCAAGGGTTTCTTACAGGAGAGGTTGGACACTATTAAGAATTGCAAGACGAAGAACTTTAAGCTCTCAAATCTATGAATACATTATCAAAAGTGATCTTGGAGCTCGAGGGATTTCCTATTACAAAAAATAAAATGCAGACCCAGATTAAAGAATCTATTGGTTTAATAGCAAATATGAGTAATGCTAATTTTTGAAACATGGCATAGGCTCAAAAATACTTTTGAGTATAGTAGAGCATAAAATTTCTACACTAGATTTTACAATATGAAGAAAAGCACATACAATAGGCTTGCATATCTTTCTTGTCCATAATACAACAACTTGCATATCTTGCTTGTAATGTTTGTAAACTACATTGTATGTTTATAATGGTCTGCATTTTCAGAGCTTCAATCTATCATTATCTGTAGTTGAAAGAAGAGAAAGAAGTATTTTTTCCCACAACACAGAGGATGCAATGTGGATTACTTGCTGATGTGATTAAAAAAGGGCCTTCAACCATGCTGCAAGCCCTGGACTACAGAGGTGCCATATTTGTCTATGCAATTTGAATCAATTTTTGACTTTGGGTTGTTTTAAAATGTATATGAAAGGATGAAAAAAAAAAAAAAATTGCAATTTTTTTTTAATTTTTAATTTTTTAAAAGAGGTGATCAAAATTGCTATTTTTTTGGGCTTTGAATAGAAAATGGTTTTGTTAGATGTCTACAGTCTGGTTTTACCTTTTGTGGGAATCAATTAATTTTTGCTTTCGTTTGTCTATGCTCACAACTGGGAATTCGCTGTGTTTTTTTTAATTTAATTTATTTTTATAAGTTTTTCCTTGAGAGTAATTCTACATATGTTAGCATTCCATGAGATGGCAGGATATAGGTTGCCGATTTGTATTAATTTTTTTGGGTTTGGAAATTACATATTGTGGGCCACAAAGAAAACTATATGATGAGGTTGTTGAAGATATCTGCATGCGCCATATGCAGACAAACCTAGAAAACATATACTGTTGTTACTCGCATGTACTCTAAAAGTTTTAACAGGTGTGCTTATTGCCCTGTTATCCGCTACTTCCTTGAAATATTCATCTGCTTATCAGATTTTTATTCGATGCATTCCAAGGCATTTAGTCAACATTTAACTCAAACAGGGAAAAATAATAAAAAAATTCTTAACATTATCAAACAGTTAATTTTTGATGTGAATGAATTTTTCGATTGGATTGCATGAATTTTCAGGAAAAGTAAATGCTCATGGTGAAAATAATAGTACCATACCTAAAGGTAAGTACTAATAATAGTTTAAGAGTTTTCTTAGTGTGACATTTTTTATTAGAATGAATGTTAAAATTGTAAATTAAGCATCATTTATTATTTTTGGATTTTTTATTTTGATTATTTGACAATGTGTTAGTCTAAGAATGGCATGTAGAGCCATTTCCTTTTTTAAGATTCTTCTTGGAACGTTTAGATGATGGGTTGTGCTAAGATTTGGAATTTTCTTTCTTAGTCTTCAGTTCAGCGTTTGCATTGAACTCGTAAGCAAATTTGTAGGTTTTTATGATGGAGGATATATAGAGGAAATCCATATATACGGTCTCAAAATTGACCTATACTTCAAAACGAGATTTTTCTCAAATTTTAGAACACCAGTTTTGATACCAAACTATGAAATGTGTTTATATAAATTCCTATACATGATGATCATAACCTTGACACGACTGAGAAAACTTTATAAAATTGTCATAATAGTTTCCAACATGATAATAGGTTAATTTGAGTTCTTCCACGAAACCATTCTATGTATTTACATGTGTCCAAGTCAATATCTACATGTGCTTCAGGTGCAATGCAATAATTATCCCACCATTTTTTTATAAATAAGGAAAATTCCATAAGAGTGAAGGGAATACCTTTTTGGTAAGATAAATGATTCACTATGTAGTATGAATAGATTCGTTTAACCCAATTACGGAGGGCATATGTTTCTATTTAATTTTCAAACATAAGGATGTCTAGATTGACTTGTACCTTACATGGTACAAGTAACCATCAAAAGGTCACTGTAAATGAGATGTGTCAGGAGGAGTATTGAAATATGTTTGATAATTTCAACAAAGTTATTGACAATACCTACTTGTACATATGCATGGAATTCTTCCAATTATTCCCACTTAATTGTGAATTATTCTCTATCATTTTACAAAACATTTCTCAATTCATTGTCTATATAGTTGATATGTTTTTATTCTAAGGAGGTGAAGGAAGATATAATGAAAGTTTATAAGTTTTGATCCCAAGCTTCACATAATCAAACCTTTTATAAGTGGGAATAAAGATTGAGAAGGATTTCATATACAAATTTAACACCACTATGAGATGATATGAAGTGTGTATGCTCTGGTACTCCTGATTCAGTGCCAAGGAAGAGACCCAATGGATAATCACACTTAACAAATTAAATGGGTTATTTTGGTCTAGGCTTATGTTGAATGATAAATGCCAAAGGGATACATATTAGAGTTAAGTAAGACAAAGGAAAGCTAAAAGGACAAAATAAACACCATATTATAACTATAACTGCAAATTTATGTATAAGATCTAAGATGTCAGATTTGTGATGTTTATGTACTTCTTAGTCTATCTCTATTTCACTTATAAATAATAGAATAATGTATCAATATATAACATGTCAAGATAAAGTGATGCAGTCACAGTTATGGAATCCAATTGAGGATGGCCTTAAGACCATGAAACACAAAAAATAAACACAATAAAATACTATCTTGCAATGTTACACATGGAAAAAAATTAAGAAAAAATAATTAAAAAAATTATTTTATTGATTTCAAATGATGGAAATATACCTTACACATATTAGAGTATAATAATGGACATTTAAAAAAATTACAATCCTACAACAATCTCGAGTGAGATGAATTACAATATTTGTTATCCTCGGATTTGAGATTCAATCTCTTTAATCTCCTCAAGACTCCTAAGCTACTTCTCACAAGGGTAAGAATGTGTTTTTATAGATACACAATCATCTAGTTATAGATTAATACTAAAAAAACCCATTAAAATTACTAAATCCCATAACACATCACTATACACCACAATCATTAAATACCCATTACAATCACAATTATCCATAACACATCACGATGTGATGGCATTCACAAGAGTTCTAATAAATTTACACTCTGAACAAGTTACATAGAGATAGCAAGTCATAAAACTAAATTACAATAATTTAAAAATAAACTCTATATGCATGAATCCATGCGTATTCTAAAAAAAATCCTCTTTATCATAGGTTGTGTCCTAATGGTTATAAACAAGATATCATAATTTTGGCAAGGACAAGATGCACACTAATACTCTGGTGTGGTAAGACTTTAATTCTCCTTTTCTACACAAATGTTTCAAACTTACATGAAACTAGAAAAATACCTTCAAAATAGACTTGCATAAAGCTTTGCAAGTTTTTCATTTTTCATGCACCAACAATAATATGATGAAGAAATAATACTACACATAAAGGCTACATAGAATAACATAAAAAAACTTGTGAAAAATCAAAGCCTTTTGTAGAAATACAAACTAGTTATTTTAGGTAAATCAAAATTTTATGATTTGATGTAGGATTACTTATTGCAGACACTATTTTTGAATTATATAGCACCTCAGTCTTGAACACTTTACAAAATCAAACCTTGGTTGTTCTTCTTAGTTCTGTACCTTTCCTAGTTCCGCAAGTCTCACATTTAATCTCTCTCTTATGCCCCTTGACCTATCTCTTAGTCATAAAAATCTTATGTTGATGACCCAAGCCTTTTATCTTTCCTATAATTCTTAAAACCTTCTTATCTTATGCCTCTACAAATTATGAGCATGTACATATTTTCCTACTCCTTGGACACTTGTGTCCTAGATAAACACCTATGTCTATGCAAATGTCCAGTGCCCTAAAGTCATATAATTTGAAAATGAAATGTATCCTAATGGTTGGACTAAGTGCCATTATGTGAGTTATTATTCAAAGGAATTGATATAAATATAAGATCAACCATTTTTCATTCCTCACCTAGCATAAACTAAAACAATTTATTAAAATTGTTTAATCAAGCACTCAATAAATCAAAGCTTTCTTATTTTATCATATTCTTATATCAGTCATAGGAATAACACACATGTGTTTGAATTACTAAAGGATAATCCTAAGATCTTGATTTGACAAGTTAAAATCTAGGGCATAGTTGTAATTGCTTTCCACATATTGCATGATTCATACACAAGCCAACATGTAGGGGAAAACTGTATGCAAATAATTAGGATGGATCTATAACTTGTCCTACTTAGTGGATTCTAATCTTGAAAAAGGTAATATTACCAAAAAAATCACTACATAAATATTTATATCAGGTCATGACTAATTCAAATCCTCTAAACCTAACTAATAGATCTATTACTACATAATACCAAAGGAGAGGGTTTCAAAGCCTCTAGGCAAATGACATTATGAAATAACGCTACCTGGGACTAGAATACATAAAATAAATATAATCTAGTGGCACAAAGGGGGTTAATTAATAATAAATAAAATAAAACAAATAAAGATAACTCTAATTAATTCAATTTAGAGGTAAACTAAGCAAGTAATACAAAATTGATCCTACTACTTTATGCAATATCTAATATACTAAATGAAAGAGTAAAACTTAGGAATACTTACCTTGAATTAAAATTATCATGCCTCAATCTCTCCCTTGGCCAATGTTGATTTGAAAGAGGTTATTGTGGCTATGTAAGGATCACACTATAGAAATCAGCTCTAGACTAAAAGACTCCTACTTTGCATCCAAGACATTCCCTCAAGATAAGCTTATTTCCCTCCAAGGTAAAACCCTAAGCAATGATTCCTTAAAATATAGAAATAGTAGAATTTAGAGCTATAATAATGTGAAAATGAATGTTCCTATCTTTATAAATGAAGTGAAGAGGGTATTTATATCCAAGGATTGAATATAAACCCTCCCAAGAATTTAATCGATAAGGTCAGCCAGGTCAATCTTGTTTGGCAAGAAAAAGATTTGTTAGGCCTCGAACTAGGTCAGCTATACTGACAAAATTTTATAATGTGTGCTCTATCCCTAACAAGGCTAATCATGTTGATGTAGTAGGAAAATGAATAAAAATGGGTGTATACTTAGTTAGGGGTTATTTTGGAAAGTGGTTTGCTTATAGGAGTGTATAAGTGGATTTTAATTGCTTAGGGAGTTAGATAGAAGTAACTTGAGATCATTTTAGGTAATGGTATATGGACTAACAATCTTGAGAAGCATCAAAGGTGTGCCCACCTTTTTCCTGATGCACCCTTTAAGGTGTACAAATAGAAAGATTGAAACTCGATAGGTTATTATAAGAGATAAAGTGTTAGTAAATGATAAAGTTTAAAAATATTATGTGTATACATATGCCCCACTTGAATTTCATCACATGTCATGAAAGTGTACATGGGATGGTGCTTCAAGAAAGAACATAGAATTTGCATTAAACTGAGCTAACAAATGAAATATGAAAATAAATGGTGAAAGTGAAATAAATAAAAGTATCATATACAAACCTTAAATTACCTTTCAACTAAATGACTATTTGAAAATATCATAGGCTTGATCATGGAGGGCGTAATACCTATAATTGATAAACCCTAGGGATAGAAGGCTAAAAATAAAAGTAAAGTGCGTGTATTTAGGATGTTCAAAGTAGAAATGGAAAACTCTTAAAATAGATTAAATCACTAGGAAAATTGGTAAGTTGGGATCATAAAGGATAGGTTAGAACCAAAAATCCAGACATGAATGACAAAAAGGAATGTAGAACACACTAAATCACATTGGGAAGCATTTAAAACATTATGAGTAAATTAAATATCAATGTGATCAAATAAATATATGTAAGTAAATGAAATGTAACCTCATGTAAAATAAGCATGATAAATCAAACACAAAAAACATAAAAGACTAAAAATGAAAATGTAAGACAAGCATGTAAAGTTAGACATAAAGAAAAACATATAAATATGTCAAATGCCCAATATAAAATACGTGAAGTCTATAAAAAATACACACGAACATGATCGATAAATGGAAATTCAAAATCTCTAAAGAATGAAAACTCAAATTTAGTGCTTATTCTAAAATGTAATGTAAGGAATCACAACCACCTAGTGGCATTTATAATATGACAATGAGATGGTGTGGAAAGTATATTATGTAACGGTGTTTATGAGGAATGTGTAGTCCTATTTAAGGTCTTAAAATGAAAATCACAAACTAAGCCAAAGATGTGTAATAAGGAAAATACAATAAAGGATGTGATCATCTAGAATCATTATACAACAAGGGGAATATCATAAAAATATGATGTAAATAAGGAAGGTGAGGCACCACATGGTTGATGTGAACATCCTTAGCAGGAATGAGACACACTAGGCAAGTGAACAAGACTATAAAATATCAACATCAAGGACCTAAGACACTCTAACTAGTAAATAAAAAGCTTGGGATAAAAAGAGAAGTACATAGATCATCCCATGAAGTTTATATAAATGAAAAGTAAAATGGATCCTACCTTCCCACAATGTGTTCCCTACTCCTTAGGACCCCTTACAGAGTTATCAATCTATTGTGAATGTTGTGTAATTACATAAGAAAGTAGGTGGCACTATAAGTATATGATATAATGAGAGCTCCTACCCTATTCTACTGGCCTACCACACCTCAATATCCCTTTACTCTATCATGAGACCAACTATGGAGTTTGAGATTCAACTATAATAGGAGATATGCCAAAGAAGAGTCACAACTTTTGGTGTGATTTTGAATATATAATTACCTTTTGATCATTGACTTTTGTTTTAATGATTTAGTTTTTACTTTTTTGTATTTTTATATTCCTCTTCCATACAAATTTAGATAACCAATCATGAATGAAATAGGTGACGAACACAAGAGGTCTTACACTTGGTCACTAGAGAAAAGGACCTAAAGACCATGGTGTCTAAAGACTCCGAGACTTGACCAAAAGTAAGCATGCAATCTCAAAACTGACCTATGTGTGCCTTCAATGAAAGGGAATAAGGGAAATATGAGGATCATGAGAGATCCATCCATGTAATAAGTGATACAATGATGAATATGCTCATAACTGATCACAAGGAAAGTAATGAATACTATGAAAGGGACATGACTATGCTATGAGAGTCATGTCACTAAAGAAGCTGTAATAACCTATAAGGGATCAAGCACAAGTACCATAAAGTAGTAATCAGCCCAAAATAGGGGGAACGTAAATGGTCACATCAATAAATGGGGAAAGTAAAAGGTCATCCCAAAAAAGGGGGAAATAAATGGTCATCCCAGGAAAGGGGGAAGTAAATATGGATCAAATAAACATAGAAATAATAAGGCAAAAATGGTAAAGATTTAATAAATGATAACAATTAAAGTAATACCTAATAACTACAAGGGAAAAAAATGCCAAAATTAAAATGAAATAAAACCAAATAACCTTAAGGAAAAAAATGGTGTAAGGAAAGTGAAATAAAACCAAAGAAACCAAAGTAAACAATGGTGTAAGTAAAATTAAATAGAACTAAATAACCCAAATGAAACAATGGTGTAATTAAAATGAAACTAAATGAAATCAAATGCAAAAACAAATAAACCTAAGAAAAAAAATAATGATAAAAAACTATCCTAACATCTATATCAAAGATGAGCATGTGAAATATAATCCTATGTATCTCATAAGGTTTCTTGAAGTTGAATTTGTTTGTTATTATGTAATGTAGAATAATATTATGCATCATAGGATGCCCCAAATGGTAGTTAGATGTAGGGATAGGCATTTAAAGATTCCTCAAATTATAAATAAAAACATGGGTGGGCATCACAAGATGCCCCAACATGTGATATGGAAGGAGGTGAAGTGGAACAATTAGAATGAATTATGTTTGTCTTCTCGATGTAGTTGGCTATATGTAAATGTGTTGATATGTTATATTTTGAGGATGTGTAGGAGAGGTATGAATAGGTATATAATCTAAAATAGTACCATTTATGATGAATTTTGGAGTAGGCATGTGAATTAGGTGCTCCTTGGGTTGGTGTGACTTAAGAGGTTGAGGTTTGATGGATGCAACCACTTGTTTGAAGTTGTTCATGTTATCTATCATTTCCTTCTTGGATTAGGAATAAAGATCAAATGTGGTTTGGAAAACATTAGTGGATGAGGTTGAGGTATGGAGTAATTGTTATTGACGATTAGGTAAGTGATGTTGATGTGATTGTGATTACTTAGAATGGGTTTGAGAGGTTTTAAGATAGCCTTGATAATGTTATTATGTAAGAGTATCAAGATTGAAATGTGGACCAAGTAATAATATGAGGAGGAATCAATGAAGATTACTAAAATTCTCATAATAATGACTTATTGTATCATGCCACCAACAAAATTTATCAATAATATACCATTTTTGAGGAGGTTTGGAAGGATCAAAGCTCATTAGTTTAGAGGGAGGAAATTTATTCTTAAGTTATTCTAGACTCAAGTGAGGGTGGGTTGGGTTTAAATTGATTGAATTGGATGCTCCCTTTTGAAGTTGGGGAGGCTTAGATGAATCAATGTTATGAGAAAATTATTGGAAAGTTTCCTTAGTAGTTACTTGAGGTGATTAAAATCGATTCATTAGAAAGTCTTGCCTTTTTTATTAATCTAAGGCTTCTTCTAAAGTATTATGGGAAAAAATTTGAAAGTTATATTGAAGAGGAGCTTGAAGATCAATAAAAAATATTTTAAAAATATAGTCATCACTCATGTTATGGTCCAGTTTGTTAGCTAGAGACTTTTATCATTTTATGAAAGTATGAGTAGATTCTTTAGGAAGTTGTTTGACCTTGATGAAATGACTAAGGTAATTTTTAGGAAGGTCATCATGTTGGAAATCCTTCACTAGAGAATTGACTAAAACCTATAGTTGTGTAATGGAATGTCTAGGAAGCTTATTGTACCATTCAAGTGCATCATCAACAAAGGTTTTGTATAAGATCTTGGTGGTAGTAAATGTATTATTTTTGACCCATTTCTTATAGATATTACCAAAATATTTAAGAAAAATAGTGGAGTATTTAGTCTTGTTTAACCCTAAAATGTTGATATAAGGTGATATTATCATTAATCCTAGATTTGAATTAAAGGGGTATATAGAAATGAAATGGCATAGGGTGATAATCAGATCTATAACAAGCTAATTAGATTTTAAACTCAAATATAATCATAAACTAAATTTATTATGCTGAGATAGTTTGAATATGGAAAGTAAAACTATGATAGATATAGAAATGACAAAGAAGTGATGTACTTATCTTGTTCTGATGCTAATACAGTTTTGGATCTAGAATAGGTAAAAATCAAGCTAGAAAGAGATACTAGAATAATAGTTAGATTTTGGCTTAGATGCTTCTAGTGCTCTAGACAGTAACATCAATGGGGAAATGGTGCATCGATGATACTATTTGGAATTTGACTTAAGTATCCCATATGAAATATCTATTAAAAAGGGATGAGACCACTTGGAAGCTTTTTTATTTGAATTCGATGTCACTCTAGTAAAAAATTTGGTCATGGACTATCACTCTTTATGAAATAGCAAAACCCTAGTCCTCCATCTCTATACTGACCTTAGATAAAATGGGTCAGTGGGAACATGGTGTCAAGATGACCTCAAAGAATCTACTATCATAGGGTATTGCCTACATAGACAATACTCTAGAAGAGGCCTCAGGATCAAGTAGTTCTCCTCTAAGTGTTGTCTTGTGTATGAATCCTATAAAATATGAAAAATAAGTACAACAATGACTTAGCTTGTAGCTTAAAAAATTAGGCTCTTGGGTTGCTCCTTTAGTAATTTAGACCTGTAGATGTGTAGTCCCCATAATTGGTATGGAAATAGGACTAAATAGGGAAGATTTATTCAATTGAATATTCTTTGAATGCTCTTTTATCTAAATACGAAGTTTTGTAGGTGAAGAATGAATGAGGGTTGATCTTGTATTTACACCAATCCATTTAGAATAATGACTCACATTAAGTCACTTAAGATGGCCATTATAATATATTTCATTTGTAAACTAGATGACTTTAGGGCATTGGATGGTAGCATTGGTACATGATATTAGCATTGACACTACTATATATCTTGGACATTAGTACTTGATATGTTATGCATTGGATGATATCTTATATAGGGTACTTAATATGCTATGCACTTGACAGTTTTTTCTAACACATTTGATCCAGGAGGACTTGATATATTTATTCTTTCCTTTATGCACTTCCTTAAGTGTCTTGCCTTGTTATTGTATTGCTTATTCAAACATTTGAATATGCTCCTTTATTTGCGGCCCCCATGTCTATGTGTGTTTTATTTGACATTTGAACATGTAATTATTTTTTGTATTCACATTTTAATATGTCATTATTAAATTTGTGGATATTTGACTAAGTCATGTCCTTTTGATTTTAAGATATTTGAACATGTCGCTTGTTTGTGGTCTCCTAGAACCATCGTATGTTGATATGTTTTTGAGAGCTCTTATTTATGCACTTAATTTAGTTATTAAGCTTATAAAATTAATATTTATATATTTCCATGATATTTATCATGCATCTTAGACCTTCACATGATCATATTATTCTATGCACTTCAATGCTACATTTACTTGGACATGGTATTTTATATGCTACATGGTTTCATTCATAGATTATATAGTTGTCTTATCCCTTTGAGGTGAGGTAACAATTGGTTTCTATTCTTCCATCACCTCAAATGGGGGACATATTAGTGGGGGCATGTCATAGAAGCATGTTCTTCATATTTGTCCTAGTTCCATATTTAGTGGGGGCATGCTTTATAAGCATGTTAACCACACTTGTTCAGCATTCAAAATCTCTAAATTATAGTGGGGAAATGTTTTAGAAATATGTTCTCCACATTGACACTTATTTTAGTTTTTATATTTATCCATATATGACGTGGACATGATTTGGAAGTATGTTCTCCACACATAATTTTTTAATTTTCCAAAGCACATAGTTATGGCAGAATTCCATACATTGTTATCATTGTTATATAGATTTTTAGCATGAGACATGTATAAGGTGCATATGCTATGCAATGTGAACCTAATATTGAAAAATATAAATTAGTTTTATATTTAAAAACACTTTTAGGGACTATAATCACCCACTAGGATGGAATTTTATGGACTATATTGAGCTAATCTACTATAGGAGCTAGTTTGTTTTTTGTATATTTGAGGTAATTGAATCACTCAATCTTGCCAATTTTTTTAGTTAGACTTGATTATAGCATCTAGCCTCACCATTTTGATAATATGATTTGACTTTATTCACTCATGCTCACTAGGTTATAAGTATGATTGGGCTGTATGATTGAACTAATCTTAACGGTTAGTTGCAACTCATCTTTTCTCCAAGGTTAGGGGCACGTACCTTCCAATCTCTCTTTCTCTCTATCTGATTAGATATATTAACTTTACATATTTATATTTATTTATCTTAATCTCAATTTTAAAGCCTTACAATGATATATATTTTTAAATTAACTTGTCAATAGGCAAGGTGATTACATCAATACATATATGTACTCCTAAACATTGCTCTTTAAATTTAAATCTTTTTAATACTTTCAATTCCAAATTATATGAACTAACTATGTATTATAACATGCTATTGGTTGTAGGTCAATCATCAACAAAGCACTCAAGTTGGACTCAAGCAAAGTTAAGGTATGTTATACACACCTAGGTACACATTTATTCTCCTTTAAACCAATAATTTCATTACTAAATTAAAGGGGGTAAATGTAGATGATATTTTTATATTATATATAACCTTAGTCTTGTACACTTAGCAAACTCAAACCTTAGTTATTCCTCTTATTTCTTGACCTTACACATTTTTATAAGTCTTGCATTTACTCTATCTTATGCCCCTTGGTCTATTTCTTGGTCCAAATAGTCTTGTATTTTTAACCTAGGCGTTCTATCTTGCCTAGAATGCTTAAAACCTACTTATCTTCCACCTCTACAAGTTTTATGTCTATACCTACTTTCTTATTCTCTGGACACTAGTGTCTAGGATAGACACATGCATAAATTTAGGTGTCCTACTCTGATGCAAGTGTCTAGTACAGTAAAGTCATCTAATTTGCAAATAAAACATATCCTATTGGTAGGCCTAAATGTTTTAATGCGAGTTAAGTCTCCAAAAGGAATGATATAAATACAAGATCAACTGTCATTCATTACTCACCTAACATATACTTAGAATAATCCTAAGAAAACTTATCAAAACATTTATTTAAGCACTAGATAAAGCAAAGCTTCCCTATTTTCTCCTATTCATATTAGTCATAAGGATAACACAAACATAGGTTTGAAGTACTGAAAGAGTATCCCAAGAGCCTAGTTTTCCAAGTTATAGGGTAGGTTAATGTTATTCTTTCTTTTCACATATTACATGATTCACATACAATCCAACATGAAGGGGAGAACTACATCAGTCTAAGTCCCTCTTTAGAGTATTACCTATCTAAGCAATGATGATTGACATAAGAATATTTAGGGTCAGCTCAACATTGTGTACCCACTAACCCATTTTCCCCTAAGGTCACTATGAAGATGAAGAATTAGGGTTTTATAATTTCATGATTAACAATAGTCTATGACCTAGATTTGAATACATTAGAGTCAAAGTGAAGACAAACCTAGAAGTATCTAAGTGGCTGCATCCTTTTTCAATAAGTATTCCATACAAGACACCTATGTTAGGTTCAAATAGTAGCATTGATGCAACTATCCAAGGCTGACACTAGTGTCCATGGATTCAAAAGCACTCAATCCAAAATTTCATGACTATTCAAGAACCTTTTTCTAGTTTGTTTCTTGCATGTTCCAAATCTAGAACTCTATTAGTATCAAAACTAACTAAGTATATTACTTCTTTATCATTTTCATATCTAGTATAGTTGTACTTACTATTTTTATCCTATCTCAATTTAATGAATTAATTATATATTATATATGATTTTAGCATCTACTTGGATTTTTATAGAGATAGTTTATCACGCTTTTACCTTAGTCTATCTCTATCCCCTTTAACCCTAAATAACCCCAATCTATATTTTTAGGGTTAAACAATTTGTAGTTTCAGAAGATGATGTAAGAATGTATGGAGATAAGGTAAAGTAAATTGTTGAGAGACTTATTTCAATTAACATCACAAATGTAAGAAGTTTACATACTTTATCAACTTTTTATAGAAGGTTGAATAATAATTTTAGTAGTATTGTTGCACCAATAACAAATTGCATGAGAGGAAAAGAATTTCTGTGGACAAGGTTAGCAACATAAATTTTTTAATTATTGAATAAGATTACAAAAAACCTTTTTTAGCATTTTCCTATTTTAAATGAGTGTTTTAGGTAGATTGTGATGCTTCAAATATGGGAATTGGTGTTGTGTTGAGTTTGGAAGGAATTCCAATAACATATTTCAATGAGAAATTAAATGAGATAAAGAAATAATTATTCTACATATGATGTTGAATTTTATGTCATTTTAAAAGCATCAAGACATTGGAGGCATTACCTGGTGCCTAATAATTTATCCTATTTATAGATCATTAGGATTTGAATTATGTGAACACTAAAAATAGTCAAATAGTAGCCATGAAAAGTTGGTGTCTTTCTTGCATGGATAAAATTTTGTTTTGAAACATAAATCAGGAAAGCAAAATCATGTAGTTGATGTTTTGAGGAGGATAGTGGTAGTGTTAACTAATATGGTGAGTGAGGTAGTTGGATTTAAAGTTGTTAAATAATTGTATGATATTGATATATATTTTGGCAAGATAGTAAGGCAATACTATAATCTATTAACATGTGAGACAATTACTATTTATGATGAGTATCTTATATATTATGGTTATTTCTTCAATGAAAAATAGATATGTATTTCAGTTGGATCTCTCAGAGACAATATTATAATAGAATTGCATAGTGGTGGTTTAATGGAAATTTTGGTAAGACTAAGACACTAAATTTGGAGGATAAATATTTTTTTCCAAAGATGAAGAGATGGCAAGGTATGTTTTAAGATGTAGGGTATGTTAAGTGACTAAAGGCTATGCATAAAATACATGGATTTACATGTTATTACTAGTTCCAAGAGGACCATGGACATATTTAACTATGGACTTATTGGCCATTTTTGGCCCACATATAATGCTCTCACATGGTTTGATGAAGCAATGGATCAAAGGGGGCTTAGAGAAGGATTTAAGCAAGATTTTCAAGGGTCAACCAACACTATTCAAGGATAAGCTTACAAGCCAAAAATCTTAGTTCAAAATCTTTCGGCTAAGTCTTTACTTGTTCATTCTTTTAGATTCTATATGAAGACTAAGTAAAAGATAATTATTTTGGGCCTTTTCTAAGCTAGGTTTCAATTTCTTTTCAAGAAAATTGTCTGCACAATTTTCCAAAGGAATTTTTTATTTTTTGGTTAAGTGTTCTCTCTTCGCGAGTTTTATTTTTGACTAAGTGTTGGAATTCCTTTAGAAAATTTGTTTGAAGGAAAGGTTATGAAGGATTATATTTTCAAGCAAAGTGCCCTAAAAAATTTCTCTGAAGGGTATTTTCTTGGGGAAATGGTCTGCTTCTAAAGTCCAAAGGGGCACTTGTATTTTTGTCAAGGGGAACTTCCAAAGGCAAAAAGGTTATTTTCAAAGATTTGAAAGATATCTTTTCTTAGGGAAAATGGACCTTTTCATTTTTTTGAAGGGTACTTTTCCTTTGGAAAAAGGCACTTTTCAATTTTGTTCAAGGACTATTTCAAAGAAGTTGAGGGAATTTTTTTTGAAGGAATTCCTTTGAGAAAAAATGCCAAATCAAAAAAACCGGAAGGGTCCTTTACCTTTCAAAAAAAGTACTTTGTAAGAGGCCAAAGGGTCCATTTCAAAATCCAAAAATATCTCATCGAAGCAAAGTGCCTCAAACATAAAATCTGAATGGTACTTTCCCTTTGGAAAAAAGCAAATGAAGAAGTCCAACAAAATCTTGTGGGAGAAAAGGCCCAAAAGAAAGTAGCCATTGGCATTCAAAACCATCAAAGTGGTCTCAATCCAAATGTAGAGATGACATGTGGTAGCATTTTAGGAGCTAGATCCAATGGTGCATAATAAAATCTTACATTGAAGATTTACGACGAGTGGAGGTCAAAGGGGTCAGTGAATCTCAAAGGTGAAAGTGTGCACGAAAAGTTTCAAAGATACATTCAACTGGTAGGATATCAATGAATCATAGGCATCCATTCACAAGCAAATCAGTGGACATGCAAAAAAACCAAGGATAATGTTGATTTAAATCTATAGAGACCATATAAGTCTAAAATAACAATAAGGAACATACTAGGTTTTAAATTCAAGACATCAAATCAAGTACACTTAGTGGGAACATGTAGCTACCAATGATATGGATCTCTTAGCTCCAAAAATGGAAGCTTTGATTGCATGAAGGGCTTAAGGAGATTTATGGTGATCTTGGGTGGTTCATCTCATGATTAATGCAGTTGCATGTTTTGAACACAAAAGAACTCAAGGACAATGGTGGTGGTTATAGCCATTTATGACATCCCTATCCATTTCTCATGCAAGCCCCTTTTTATTTCATTTTTTTTGCTATATGTAGAGGCCTTTGAGAGTTGAAACTTATCCCTCGACTGGTGATAGAGTTACTCTATCAAAATTTCCTTGTAACACTCTCTTGAAGCAACGAGATGAATTTTTTGATTATGGTTTGAAGTCAAGTATACATTATTGGAGTTTAACTTGTAGATATATGTCCTTTTTCATCATCTATAGATTCTCTATGTATCTTGCTTTAATTTTTTGGTTCCTTGCAAGTTGTGTGGTGTGATAGACATTAGTTCCTTTCTTGAAGTGTCACAAGTTATAGTGTCTCATACAAACCTATCTCTTTATGTCCTTCAAGGGTTTCCTTCGACCTCCACACAAAATAATTATGTTTGTGGCCTTGAGCTAGGATCAAATTAATCTGTGTCTTGGTTAAATTCATTAGTATTCATTAAGGCTTCCAGGCTGAAAGTGGATCATTTCATCTTTAGTGCATTACCATCCTTAGTTTAGGTTTCCCTTTCATGTTACCTTTCTCTCCCTTTTCCTTGGTCAATAGTAGGTTTTAGTGAGTGGGAAAAAGCTAAAGTAAATCATCTGATGAGCTAGACTCATTAAAAAGCTTAGAGATTCAACCTCACTATAGGATACCTATAGCCTGTGGTTGTCCCAATGCTTGTATCTAGGAGTGAGAGAGCCTGAGAAACTCTCCTACAAAGAGTGTAATTCTAGCCTACAATAGTTTATGGCATGCTCAGTGAGACAAATTTTAATGAAGATTGGTCAAGTTTGATGCTGGTTTGATCAATTTGGAATGGTTATAGCTTTCATCTTTTTGTATCTGGTAACTCTAGAAAACACTCAACAATTTGGTGGTAGAACAGTGAATTTTTCATGCCAAAGGTGACTACAAGATCAGCTTCTAGAGGTATTCCTTTTGAATTTGTTGAATTACCTTTAAACTCATCAAGAAGGTTAAGGTTTGGCCATACTCACACATACCTAGAAAACTATTTTCCTAAACCAGTTATGAGGTATACCTACGTAAGAAGACCTTTCTTACCATGATTTCCCAAAGAGATTTTGTAGGTTTCAATGGCCAAAGTCCTTTGAATTTTCCACAATATGATCTTATGCCAATAGCAGCCCTCAAAAGCATCCCATATTTCATAGGAGACCAATATGTAACTCCTACTAAACACATCACACACAACCAATTTTTGCAATATGCATAATGTCATAGTAGAAAATGTAGCTATCAGACTATTGGTTATATCCTTTAAGGGAAAGGATTTAGATTACTATAGAGGTTTAGCTCACAACTCTATTCAATCATGAGACTAGTTGTGAATAGCCTTATGTAAGAGATTTTTAGACAAGAGTGATCATTTTTCACTAGCAGAATAGTTGACCACAATCAAGAGAGCTCTTCATGAAGTTATGCAAGACTTCAACACAAGATTTCAAAAATCTTGGGATAGAATTCCAGCCACTGTTATACCATCCCCTAACTTGCATTCTTATACTATTTTTAGGCTCTAAATAATGACATAGCAGTAATGATCGAATCCATGGGAGGAGATATATTACCAGATGCTTATGAGGTGGCTATCAAAGCTAAAAATTGTCTAATTCAGGATGGCAAGCTTACTCCTAGACCCCTAATGCCTTTTTTCCCTAAAATTAGATCACCCCTATAGTTATTCCCCCACTTGATGTTATTCTTACAACTCCAACAACTACTGCTATACCTTCACCCAAAAAAGAAAAGGCGTCAACTACCAGGTCAAGTGATTCCCAAGAGCAGAAAAACTATCTAGAACTTAGGAGCATGCTCCAATCCTTGGGAAATGATGTGGTAAATGTGAAGAGGTAGCAATCTCAATTTAATAAACCTTATCAATCTCCATATCAGCCTTAAAAGCAGTCTTATCAAGCAAATAGGCCACCCTAAAAAGGAAATTTCCAAGGACAAGGTCAAGGATAGGGGCAACCTAACTATGATAGACAAAATAACTATAATCCAAATATTGTAGGCTCTTCCAACTCCCTGGTTCTTGTTCAAAACAACATGACTCAAGAAGCTGAAGGGACCATGCCTTGGAACCAATCTTTTGGGCAATCCATTATCCCAACTAATGGTTTTAACCAAGCATTTAGTGACCAATGGTAGTAAGTTATTGCTTATGGATATAATCAAGCCTTAATGGCTCAAAGCATGGAGACTCCCATGATAATAAATCTAGAGCAGTCTCCACAAGAATGAGGACTGGATTAGGTACCAAACTAGCTGGATGCTATAATGGTCATCAGTGAACAAGAAGAGTGTTATGCACTCAATAATTAGGCTAGTTTTAGCTAAGCATACATTTCAATGGCATCTAATACAAGGTTTAGAAGAAGGAATATGGATGGTAATCAAAAGGCATTCAAAGAACCTCCTGCTATTACTCCATTATTATCAAGGCCAAGTGAACCCACTGTCACTCCAAAATCTCTATCACATCCTAAAAATCAAAATCAAGGGACCCTTTTTGATCCACAAAACTCATAGATTCAAAAAACAATAGTAGTGGCTCCAAAAACACAAGCAAAGGTTAGTAGTACACCAATCAAAATTGTTAAACAAATAAATAAATATAACGTGAGTGTACCAATGTGGGAAATACTTTCCATGCCCTGTCAAGTGGATATCCTTCAAGAAGGTTTGTCCAAGATAAGTGTTACAATAAATGCAAGTAAATAACCAAGTAAAGAAGTTGAGGTCCTCACTAATGCAACCAAGTATCCTATGGGATAAAAGTCAAGTAATGTGGTCAAACCTCCTCCCTTTTACATTTCATTAATCATTGGTGACTCCTTGGTTCATAATTGCTTGGTAGATAATGGAGCTAGCACTTTGATAATGCTAAAGTCCATAGCTGATCAGCCAAACCATAAATATGAGTTACATACCAAGGGAGTTATATAGCTTGATGATTCTTCGACAAAGCCATTTGGTATCATCAAGGATTTGAATATGACCCTACATTCTTGTCTTAGTGTCTCAGTGTTTCAGGATGTGTTGATGCTTGATGTAACTCCTCACTTTGCATTATGCCTTTCTAGATAATTCACAATAAAGATATGAGGCTCCCTCTCAATAGATTGGTCATACATGGAATTAAAATTTGAGGTTTCGAATGAAGGTATCAATCAAGGTTGATCCCATGGCACAATTTCACATTGATCCCCATCATCCAGATAACATAAATCTCAATTTCACTATTCTTGATGAAGATGAATTCGTAACTAGTCAAGAGCTAAATACTCATCTTGAGGAGATTCCAGACTTGTTCTTAGATGAGTTATGGGGGGATAACCATTTTATCAACCCTTTGGAGGGTGTTTAATAAAGAGACGTGTGTGTCTATCTGCTACATAAACAAAATCAACCCACACCTTCCCTCATTGGGCTTAAAGAAGACCTCAATGGCATGTAGAAGTTGTTATTTAATGGTTCAAGGATCAAAAATGGAGAAGGTGTAGGGGAAATATTAGTTTCCCGTTCAATTAATAAGCATTTATCTTCCTATAGGTTCTATTTTAGTTTCCTTTCTAATGCATTAGAATATGAAGGCTTGGTTTATGGTCTCCAATGGGCCAATAAATGAGGAATCAAAATGTTGCAAGCATATGGAGATAGTGAAATTATAGTGAACCAAGTTAGAGGCTTGAACATTTAAAATAATATTTTGATGAGGTGTTACGAAAATAGAGTGTGGGACTTAATTAAATATTTTGAAGCCTTCAACATCCAAGCAGTGCCAAGGAATCAGAATCAACATGTTGATAGGTTGGTAGTTGTGGGAGCTCAGTTCAACATCCCAAAGTAAGCTAAAAGAGGCCAAGGTTTAGCCACACATTAAGGTGGTGGTGAGGCCAATAATTCTAGATAATGAAGTCCATTGGCAAGTTTTTGAAAATGACAAAGAAAGTGCTTGTTTCTTGTAGTAGGAAGCAGAGTTTTCCTCAATGAACTAAGGTAAAATTCAACATTAGTATGAGGATCAAACTGTTCAACTAAAGTCTAAAAAAATTCCTAAAGGGTTGGTCACACTTGAAGGTATTTTTCATGAGGGAGACCATATGAGGAAGACAAGGTAGTAATGTCAACTGATGAAGAAAATTATGAGAGAGTCCTCATCTTTAAAGATAAACTTCTCAAGCTTAGGAAGGTAAGAAGCAATGCTAAAAGACATTCTTTCATTGAACTTTGTAAGGAATTTTTAGACATCTTTTCTTGGAAGTATAGTGATATGAGAGGCTTTGATCCAAAGTTAGCCCAGCATACTATAGAACTAGAGGCTAATGCTAAGCTTATGAGGTAGAAGCAAAAGCCTATCAATCCAAAAATTGAAGAGTTGATGAGGAAAGAATTGACCAAATTGATTGAATCTAATATCATTTTTCCCATCAAACACTCCTCATGGATAGCCAAACTGGTACCTATGAGGAAGAAGAACATTGATATCCAATTGTGTGTTGATTTTAGAGACTTGAATAGGGTCTTTTTGAAAGATCACTACCCCTTACCATCCATGGAACAACTCCTTCAAATGGTTGCTAGTTCAAAATACTTGTCTCTTTTAGATGGGTACTCAGGATACAACCAGGTGCTAGTAAAATAATAAGATAGGTACAAGACTACTTTCACCACCAAATGGGTAATGTATGCATACCAAAAGATGACTTTTGGCTTATCAAATGATGGGGCCACTTTTCAAAGAGTAATGGGCGTGGCTTTCCAAGGGTTGTTGAATCAAATGGTGCTGGTATACTTGGATGACATCATAGTTTTCTCTAAGGATTCCAACAAATACATGGATCCCTTGAGATTGATCTTTGAGAGATACAAAGAGTATGGGGTCTTTTTGAATCCCAAGAAGTGTGTGTTTTCTATGCTTGAAGGTAATTTATTGGGTCACATTGTCTCAAAATAAGGATTAGCTATTGATCTTGATAGAATAAGTACCATTTTGGCCTTATCCTTACCCAAGCATAAGAAGGGACTTCCAAGTTTCCTTGGAAAAATAAAATTTGTGAGAATGTTTATACATAGTTTTGCAAACTTGGTCAAACCCATCACTGCCATGATGAAGAAGAACCATGTGTTCACTTGGTCAAATGAAGGCAAATTAGCATTTGAGGCTATCAATCAAGCCATTGGCCAAGTACCCACACTCATGAATCCTAATTTCTCAAGAGATTTCATATTGTATGCCTTTTCCAATATTGACAATATATCAGCTATGCTGATGCAAAATAATGGTGAAGGAATTGAGAAGCCAATAACATTCTTCAATTAGGGACTTGAGGGGTATGAGGTGAGGTACAATTTTGTAGAAAAATAGGTCATTACAGTGGTAAGAATCCTTAAAATTTCAAGCCAATGATTTCCAATATAAAAATCTATCTTATGGTGTCTCATCATAGAGTGAGAGACTTCCTTCTTAACAAAGATTTGAATAAAAGGAGAGCTAGTTGGATTACCAAGGTCATGGAATATGATGTGGAGATCAAGGTCACTAAGATAGTAAGAGGTAAAGGCTTGTGTGAGCATATGGTTGATGACCTTCAAAAATACAAAGGAGTTGCGATGGTGATTCAAGACAACTCATAGGTAGAGGCACCCCTACTTCATACGAGTTGGCTCCATGATATGACACATTTTCTGCTAATAGGAGAATGTCCACAAGGTATGGATAGGGCCAAGAGGAGGCATTTTAGACTTCATTCCATACCTTATGCATTAGTTGATGGGGTTTTATTCAAAAATGACCTAAATGGGGTTCTCTTTAGGTGCATAGATAATGACTAGGTGACCAAGATTTTGGAGCAATTCCATGATGGACTTGTAGGATATCATTTTGAACCTATAACCAGAACATCAAAGATAATGAGGAATAGTTATTACTAGCCCAACCTATTCAAATATGTGTATACATGGGTAAAAATATGTCAAAAGTGTGCTTTCTTTGTGGGTAATCAAAGATTAGTAGCCCTTCCTCTCAACCCAATTCAGGTAGAGCAACCCTTCATGCAATGACAGCTAGATTTCATAGGAATGATCAACCCTCCACCAATTACAAGGCATAAGTGGGTGCTTACTACAACTGACTACTTCACCAAATAGGTGGAAGCCATTGCATTAAAAGAAGCTTATGAAAGTGCAGTCTTAGACTTCTATGACAACATTATGACTAGGTTTGGTGTTCCATCCACTATCCTTTTTGACAATGCATTGGCATTCCTTGGTTTAAAAATAAGTGAATGGGAACTCAAGATTGGCATCTACCTCAACACCTCTTCCAATTATAATCCTCAAAGAAATGGACTAGCTAAGTCCATAAATAAGAATTTGCTAAGAATCAGAGGACATGGTATACCAAATTAAAGACAACTTTGTGGGCTAATATGATGACCCCTAAAGCTACCATTGGCAATTCTCCATATGTCTTAGTATATGGAAGGGAGGCCAAGTTTCCCATTTCTCTTGAGCTTCCTTCATTAGAGTTATCCCATCAGCTAGAGTTGATGGAAGATGAGCCCATAAATGTGAGATTGGCAGAAGTCATGGAGCTTGAAGAAACAAAAGACCATGCAATGAAAACACTAGAGTCACATCAAGCTCAAGTCAAGAAAGCCTTTGACAAAAGAGACATATCAAGGAAATTCAATGAAGGGGATCTAGTCCTCAAGTGGGATTCAAAAAAGGCCAAGCCAAGTAACCACACCAAATTTGATAGCTTGTGGAGTGGTCTTTATTTGATCCACAAATGCAAAAAACATAATGATTTTCATCTGGCCCAATTAAATGGAGAGATACTACCAATCCCAGTCAATGGGATTCATTTAAAGTCATGTTATTATAAGATTTTGTAGCCATTTTATATGTTGTATATTTTGTATAGATTTTTATGCTTTCCTCTAAGTGCCCTATGCACATCCTTTTCGATAATGTGTTTCCCTTCCCTAAATGCCTTGGGCACAGTGTTTATTTTGTTTTAGTTATTCTTACTGCTTCAAAAGGGAGGTTCAAGTTTAGTGAAAAAATCACTTAACTCCATGCCCAATGGATGGATTTGATGAGGCAACATGGTGTAAGTTCTCCTGCATCGATAGGCATGCAACCCCTGTGAGCCGCCAAAGATGTTGGCCATTTTTGGCCCACATATAAATCTCTCACATGGTTTGATGTAGTAATGGATCAAAGGGGCCTTAGAGAAGGATCTAATCAAGGTTTTCAAGGGTCAGCCAGTAATGTTCAAGGATAAGCCTACAAGCCAAAAAGCTAAGTGCAAAATCTGTTTCAACTAAGTCTTTACTTGTTCATTCTTTTAGACTCTATATGGAGACTAAGGAAAAGATAATTCTTTCAAGCCTTTTCTAAGCTAGGTTTCAATTTATTTTCAAGAAAATTATCTGCATAATTTCTCAAAGGAATTTTTTCTTTTTTGGTTAAGTGTTCTCTCTTTAGGAGTTTTATTTTCGATTAAGTGTTGGAATTCCTTCAAATAATTTATCCAAAGGAAAGGTTCTGAAGAATTTTATTTTTAAGTGAAGTGCACTAAACAATTTCTCTAAAGGGTATTTTCTCAAGGAAATGGTCCACTTCCAAAGTCTGAAGGGGAACTTGTATTTTTATTGAGGGGCACTTCCAAAGGCAAAAAGGCTCTTTTCAAAGTTTTGAAAGATATCTTTTCTCAAGGAAAAGGGACCTTTTCATTTTTTCTAAAGGGTACTTTCCCTTTGAAAAAAGGCACTTTTCAATATTGCCAAAGGACTATTTCAAAGAAGTTGAGGGAAAAAATTATGAAGGAATTCCTTCGGGAAAAAAATTCCAAATCAAGAAACCTGAAGGGTCTTTTTCCTTTGAAAAATGTAGTTTGTAAGAGGCTGAAGGGTTGGTTTCAAAAGCTTGAAAGATCTCATCGAAGCAAAGTGGCCCAAACAAAAAATATGAAAGATACTTTCCCTTCAGAAAAAAGTAAATTAAGAAGTCCAAAAAATCCCTGTGGGATAAAAATCCCAAAAGAAAGTAGCCATTGGCATTTAAAACCATCAAAGGGGTCTCTGACCAAATGTAGAAATGACACATGGTAGCATTTTAAGAGCTATATCCAATGACGCGTAATCAAATATTACATTAAAGATTGATGGTGAGTGAAGGTCAAATGGGTCTACAAAACTCAAAGGTAAAAGTGCACATGATGAGTGCCAAAGATGCATTCAAACAGCAAGAGATCGATGATTCACTAGGATCCATGGACAAGTAAATCAATGGACATGTAAAAAATCAAAGACAGTGTCGATTTTAATCTATAGAGACCATATAAGTCTAAAATAGTAATAAGGAGCATGTCAGGTTTTAAATGCAAGAGATAAAATCATGTACACTTGGTGGGAACATACAGCTACCCATGACATGGCTCTCTCAACTCCAAAAAGGGAAGCCTTGAATTCAAATCATTTTCATTTTTTGATTGTTTGATGTTAGTTTATACATTAATATGGTTCTAACTTGAATTCAAATCATTTATAAATATACTTGCATCTTATTTTATTCAAACATTGATCATCTATATAAGACATTTAAGAAAAAATAAAATTGAAAATATTATTTATTCATAGGAATGTATGAAATATTTACAAGTTTTTAGAAAAATCAAATAATCATTAGAGTGTTCATTGAAGTACATAAATTTATATTAATGATAAATTGTATTGTAGTGATTTATTTAATTGATGAATTATTACAATTATCAAAATATTGTTTTTGTTCTCGTACAATGTTGAAGAGCTTGAAAAATAGCAAGATATCTCACTTATTTTTTAGTATGATGTAGGGCACAATACAGATTTTGATTTTCTTACAATTTTTAAATCTAACTATCCAATTAAGGAAAGGAGAAGAAATTCATTTTTCTAATAATATAAGTAGAGGTATGAAAAATTAAGTAAAAGTTTTGAAGCCCTGAATTGAAAAATAAAATTGTCAAAGTATATTTCATATACTTGATTTTTAAATAGAACATAATGCTCCAAACAATACAACTTAAACAAATGTTTTGAACATTTTTATCTAATTGTCACAAGTTTTTGAAGCCATCTTTTTATATCCTTGACTATTATTTTTCACTCTTAAAATCTAACAATTATCAGCAGACATTTCTAATCTTTATATATTTCTATTTCTCTCATAATAATATTAATTAATTTGATCTGATTTAATGTTTTACATCTACTCTAAACTTAATTAAATATTTATAGAGATATTTATTTTGGCTAAAAACAAAAAAACATATTAATTTATTTCCATTTAATGAGAATACACCCCAAGTCTTTGACTGACCAGAGTGAATGGTAGAATGTAATCCAACCCACATAGATTCCAAATGCAGGACACCACAAATCGGATAAATTATATGAAAGTCACAACACGTGAAATTGACTTAAATATTTCAAATATATGAAGTAAATTATTTTTGAACTTCTTAAATCCCATAAAGGTAAAGAGGAAGTTATGAAAGTGCAAAAGATTTCGATTAAGTATTTGTGAAGTAATCTTTCTAAACATAAAGAATAGAGTCCAAGTGAGAATTTACCAATATTTCAAGGTTTAGGCTTTAAGACTTAGCTAACAAGAGTTGTTAAAGACCCTCCAGTTACTAGTTAGAAGGTTGCAAACACTGGGAAAAATGGGCTCTCAAATGGACAATCTACCATGGTTGAATATGTAGCAAGAGATAAGGAGACCAATACACAAAATGTGTCTAAAAGAGAGAAAAAAATACTCCAACTAATAACATTGACAAGGGCAAGAGGAACTCGGGTATTGCTCTAAGAAAAAAGAGTTGGAAGAACTAGGAACCCGATCCCATGATTCAAATCAAAAGTTCAATGCCATGGTTTAATCTCTAAAAGATAAGCAAAATATGGATAAAATTGAAGAAGAATTAAACTTGTAAAAATAGATAATGAGGTGGTTTATGAGGGAACTATCTGAACTCAAAGGAAAATTGAAACTACTTCAACATGACAATGATAGATTGACATAAATTTTTTTTGATAATAATCACAACATTCAAATTCAAAGGCTCAGAGATAGGGTTGGTGTCTTAGAATGTGAAAATGACAAACTTAAAAACAACATCAACTATTTGGTTAATTGTAGTAAGGCTTCCATGCATGAAGGAATTCAAAATGTAGAGATTTTAAGAGCTCACATGGGAAATTTTTTTGACACAAGGACCTCTTCTAGAGGCAAGATAAAGCAATTTCAATGCAGTGAATGCTCTAAAGACATATATAAGGAAAAGTTGCTTCTTCAGAGTGACTCAAAACTTCAACGCATAAAAACTTGTTGGCAGGATGTTGTAGGAAACTTGGACATGTAGAAGTCTTTTAGTTCCTTTCTACTTGCTTTTTGTTTCTAGTGTTTCTTAAACTATTTTGGGGTTGTATTTTAGAAATTTTTAAGCTACTACTGTGATTGCTTTATTTTATATCTCTTGGGGACTTGGTTATTCCTTTTTTTCTCTTTTATGGTTGTACTCTTTTTAGGGATTGGGATCTCTAGTTAAAAATAATCCCCACCTTTAACCTCAATAAAAAAAAAAAATTTATTCTCAATGTCACCAACTTTTTATTTTCTTTAGAATTTTCTTCTTCCCTTTAAAGGAGAGAAGCAATAGTTGAGCGGGGTCCAATAGTTGAAAGGGTAATTGAGAGTATGGGGACTAACTCTGGAACATTTTTTAAAAAAAAGTAGATGATATTTTCATTGATTACAAACACATAAGAACCCAATACTTAAACATTGGTATTCTACAAATATTCATAAAAATCCTTTAACCTATACAAAAGATAATGTACTATTATTAGTACACATTAAATCCCAACTATTAATATCTAGATCTTTAATATTTGCATGGATAAATGTAAAAATTAGGTTTAGGAATATAAATTTTATATTACTTCTCAACTACAATATGCCCTTTCATTGACTATCAGTAGTTACAATCCTATCAAGTTATTACAATAGGATGTGTTAACTTCTAAAATAATTTTTCACTTTTATACAATATCTTCTACTCAACTATGCATTCCCTTTGTATTCTATTTTCTTCTCTTTCAAATTTTATTATTTTTACAATCCAAATCCTTGTATGTTTGAAAAAAAGGTGTAAGGCTCACCAGAAAAAAAAATCATATTCCTAACTGATGAATAATAAAACAAAATATAAAATAAAATTACACAATTCAACATGACTGAAATAAACGTATAAGGCTCACCAACAAACACCTTTGAACATGAAAATATAATATAAAATATTAATATAATATAACATATTTTAGTGTTTTATTTCAATTTCATTTATAGGTTTTGTAATAATTTTAATCATGCAAATGACATTCCTACAATATTTTTCATACTTAACCAACTAAAAAAATAACTGCAAAACATAAATAATCAATTAATTAGTAAAACAATTAGTTAATATGGCTTCAAATGCTTGTAAAAATAATTAGTATTTTTGTTTGGTCATTTTGTCAATTAAGATGTGTTCAATTCAGTGTATTTATTGGTGAATCACTTAGAGTAAGTAATTATGGATTGCAAACATCAATGACAGTCTTAACCTTCTTTTTTGTATTGGTTTATCACTAAACTCGCCATCCTATTTGAGGTGGTATACCATTTATGTTTTGCCATCATACATTTATGACCCACTACCTCCCATTCATTTCACTGATGCTTGGGTATTTCACCCTGACCTTCTAGCATGTTCATCCCTAATCACACCCTTTGCATGAGAGAAATTGGAGATGGAGGATTTCAGAGACAACATACTGGTAAGAGAAGTAAAATTAATATGAATGCTTGTACTTACTTACCATCATTGCTTATAGGTGAAGTTATTTTGTTAATAGAAGCAATGATGATTATCACACACTATCATAAGAATTGAAAGTCACCCCATGGTAGTGGATTTTACTTACAAACTCCTTCACTATGGGGTGACTTTCAATGATTCTTATAATGAACAAGAAACTATTCACCACTACATTCACAATCCAACAATTACTAATTCTAAATGATTCACACATAGATGACACTGACAAACCCTTCCTTTTCAACAAAAAACCTCACCTATAACAAGCGATGAACAAAATCGAAGACTTAAACATTTTGAATGACATTACAAGCCATATTCGAAAAAAATTAATTATAAAGGCTCATAGCCTTAGCAAGGTTTAGCATACCTCACTTGCAAGTAGCGATAGGTAAACAAAAACCTCTTCTAAAATGTGTCTTTCCAAAGCCTAGTACCTGCACCCAGTAAGCCAATTTGAATAAACCAAAATAAACCAAACCTATAAAACTAAAAAAACATATTCCTTATAGATCATGAGGGCTTGAAAACTATTTAAATAAACAATCAAAGCTATGTGACCATTACCTCATAAGGTCAACAAGCTTAAAAAAAATGCATATATAAGAAATGATAACTAGACAAAATCCAAGGTTTAAGCATGATAAAAAATGCCAACACAATCAAAGATGGATACCATCAGTTCACTATCAAGAGCAGTTAAAGTCACACTTTGATAGTGAATATTACTTATATAATCTTGTATCAAAGGATGTCTTTGAATGCTCTTTCTAGTCAAAACTAAACTATTCTGACTCACACATTGGACAAGCCCACAAAAAAATTACATGTTTGTAATCTTGACCCTCTTAACCCTCTTTTCGGTAGTGCTTGATCACTAAGTGTCTGGCTAATTTCAATGAGCAAGAATAAGAAATGGAGATTTACATGTGAGGTTTTTTACACCTCACTAAAGCTATGAGTTGTATGTTTCCTAGGTAAATCTTTTGCTAATGGCACTCACACATTGCTAAATATTCCACTCTAGAAGGTCTTGGCCTTTGTGCACATATAAATCTTGTTAATTAGCCATGTGATTCACAAAATGATGCTAAATGATTCACATAATGACTAGTCTTAATTGATAGAATGAACAAACAAAATTACTTTTCTACAGAATTCAAAGCCATTAACATTCTCAAAATGAAATGGCTCACAACCTTAGTTAGGTGTAAAAACCTCACCTATAAGCAGAAATGACAAGCGAGTGTAGGTCTTCATGTTGTTATTTCTACTCTTACCGATGTGTCATCTCTAAAACACTCCATCTCCTATTCCCTATTCATATAATGGATGCAAATGGGGACAAACATGTTAGAAGGTTTGGGTGAAATACCCAAGCATCAACAAAATGAATGGGAGTGGTGGGTCATAAACATAGGATGAAAACACATAAATACTCTACCACCTCATGCCTGGTGTCCATATATTGTCAACTACATATTAGTAATTGGAGTTTAAACTCCCAACTTTTGGTGTATTTATTTGATTATAAGGGGAGTGTATGCCCCACTATTAGCTCCCAATTGATTCTATTTGCCATGGCATGCCTAGGGATCAGTTGGACCTCCAAAATGGCCCCATAATGACCTCTTGCATGGGGATCAAAACCCTTAGTCCATATAGACACATCATGAGTTCAAAATATAGAATCAATAAGTAGACTCATTAAGCTATCCATTGGCATCAATTTTAAGTGTTGACATGGCATTGTTTAGGCTCCATGCATGCACAAGTTAGGGTGCATGAATATTAGCTTCTCTCCCTTAGTATTAGATTAAGATAATTTATTTCCTTTTCTATTAAGCATCTACAATTTTATTTTTCCTCTCTTTTTTTATGGTCACAGGTGCAGTCCCAAGGTAAATAGCCATGTTTATGGCAACATAGACACCTAAAAAATATCTTCTCCTAGTTCAAGGGTTGATCAAACAACTATATCTCCTAGGATTTTTACCATATTCTTCTAGGAATAGGTTATTACATCCATTTAAACATTTTTTTTCATAAGTAACATGCTTCTTATTATGGGTTTAATAAGAAATACAAATCATCTCCCAAAGGGAGTATCTAACCCCATACTTAGATTCAGGCTACCATTGGATCCTCTTATGAAAAGTAAAATTTGGGGTTGCAAGAAGATAAATAAAATTGATCTACCAAAAAACCAAGGAACCTATTCAAACACATTATCACTATCCTCTACGACTAAAATAATAGAAATGAAGAAGCTTCAATAGCTAATGTGAATATATACATACCCTTTTACCTTATAACACTTTGTTACCCAGGGTCATAAATATTTTTTAAGAGGTCATTAACTCATAGAATTGCATATCAAACCCCACTTTGTCAAGTCAACAATTTTGCCTTCAATCTCAATGTGTTTGAAGATGATAATTGACTCTTCCTTAGTTGCTTTAACACACCTTAATTTCATTCCCATAAGTTTGCATTCATTAAATTTTAGGCATGAGCCCTAAGCTCTCTTAACATCCTAGATTTTCAAAAGAACACATATTAATACAACTTCGATAGAGTTCACCATGTGCAAAATAAAGTAGTATGAAGAAGCAAACATTCCTAGTTCGATGAGGGAATAAAAAAAGTGTTGTAGTTGTAGATAGAATAAAACATAGGATTAGGGTTTTAAATATAATTCATTTTTAATTAGAATCCTTCAAGATACCACTTAATCAAACATAGGAAGATAAAGTACATAGATGACTACAATAAAAAGTTGGTTTATTAGTATTCATGTCTGGATATCAACATCAACAAAAAATACAATAAAACCAAAAAGTTATATAAAAAATGTTGGCTAAACATGACTATATAACAAGAGTCTCGAAACAATTTATTAAATCACATTGACAAGTGTGAAAATGAAGTGCAAGGAGTGGCACTAAAAGGTGATGGAGGTGGATCATCCTTGGAAGAAAGAAGAACCCAATAATAGGGCTCTCTTGACATTAGAGTTAGAGCCACCTAACCATCTTGAGAACTACAAAAAAAAGGTGACCAACTGGTATTTATGTCCCATTTTCCATGCCAAAAAAACACATATCTCAAAATATCATTGCATAAACACTAAACAAATATAAACATAAACAAGATAACTAAACATAGAAAAATAAAAGCACAAAAAAAAAAAAACCTTAGTGATTTTTTGAAGAATGTAGGGTAGGCTTATGACTACCAAAAAATTCACTACCTACATTAGAGAGCAAAATTGAAACTTGTGACACTATTATTTTAGCTCATACTTCAAATCATATACTACAAGGATTTTGTTAGAAGACCTAGGTAGACCATATGTCCCAATTACCTGAGTCACAACTATAATTTCCTTCAAGAGATCTAATTTTTCCAATACTCTTATTTCCTTAGTGTCATCCACATTTAATCTTAAAATCTCAAAAGGGTTGGAACTTGGAATGATTTGTGGACTAGTGGCCTTCATTTTCTCTAAAATTTTATCCTTCCATTTAGCATAGGGTTGATGGATTTTCATTTCATTTCTACCAATCACCTGAAAGTCCTCATTTTCCCTCTCTTTTTAGCAGTACCATCAAAGAGTTAGGCCTGAGCTAAATGGTCATGTTTATGGCACAACATACACTTAAAAGGAGGTTCTCATAGTCCACGATTCATCCAAACAAATATTCCTATAAAGATTTTATCCATATTATTTTAGGAAGAGGTTTTATTACATCCATTTGAATTTAAAAAATTATATAAGAAATATTCTTCTTATTATGGGTTTCATAAAAATTACAAATTATATCTCTAGTGGAGTTTTTAACCCTTGACAAAATGACTTCAACCAATAAATATGGAAGGAGGTTAAAATGTCTTATCTATATTAGGGCTACCTTTGGATCCTATTATGAAAATTTGAAGTTGGGGTTCCATAGAGTCATGAATAAAATTTATCTATAAAAAAAATAAGGCCCTTATTTAAATGCATTAGCTCTATCCTCTTCGATAATAAAAACCAATGAAGAAGCATCAATTGTCAATGAAAATATTTACATGGCTTTAACCTTATAATGTTCCATTAACTAGGTTCATAACTCTTTTTCATGGGGTACTTGACTCACAAACTTGTAGATCAAACCCCACTTTGTTAGGATAACCATTTACTCTTCAATTTTGTTGTGTTTGAAAATGATTATTAAATCTTCCTCAACTAATTTAATACACCTTGATTTCAACTAGAGTTTTTTGTTCCTTACATTATTGGCATGAGCTTTGAGATTTTCTAACATCTTAGATTTTTGAGAGGATAACATATTATCTACAACTTGGAAAGAGTTCATCTTGTAAAAAAAATTGAATGCAAAGGAATAACCATTCCTAGTTTAGAAAGGGTGTTTCAAGTGCATAACATTGTAGGTAGAGCAAAACATGAGCTTAGGGTTTTCAAGCCATTTATTTTTATATTGGAACACATCAAGATATCAATTAATCAAGAATATGAACATAATATACAAACATTTACAATAAAAATTTGGCCAGTTGGTATTCACTTCTTGACTTCAACGTCATAAAAAATATAGAAATACCATAGAGTTCTTATTAAAAAGTTAGCTAAACATGGCTATAAAAAAAGAGTCTCAAAATAATGTATTAAAACCCATTAACAAGTATGAACATCAAGTGCAAGATGTAGCACTAGAAGGTATTAAAGGTGGATTGTTCTTATGAGGAAGAACAACCCAAGAAGATGGCGCTCCTAACAATCAATCTAGATTCATGAACCTACCTTAACCCTATTTGATAAAAGGGATTATTTTTTATGTGATTATATAGGTTTAAGACTTGAATATTAGCATGTTAAAGATATATAATAGTAATCTTTTTTAATTTTGAAAATATGTTAAATATGGAAAGTTTTTACTTTGGGTAAGTACAAATAAGGAATATAATTACCTTGCACATGAATATGTGTTGACTGTTTTGACTATTTACAAGTGCAAATTATAAGAAGAGGTGATTGTATATGTTTGATATCATATATAGGAATAAAAATTATATGGACATGTTTGTTGTAAGTGGATGACAATGCAATGTGTTCCTTTTATTTATAATAGACTTGTAGCAGTTGAATCTGATAGGATGTTGACAAAAAAAGACCAAGAAATTAGGAATATGGGATTACAGATCATAAGTATAAGTATAAGATATATCTGGACATGCCCACTATAAGTAGATGGTGATGTAGTGTACTAGAGTCTATTGATTGTAGACTTGTCCTAGTTGAATGTGTGAAAAAAAAGACTATTTCACCACCTTTGGATGCATTAATTAAGGATATGGATGCGTCTCTAGACTTATGATATCACACAAAGTACTTGTAATGATAAAAACCTAGTTTATTACACAAAAACCAAACTAGAATAAAATGGGGAGGAGAATTGGGAGAATAAAATTGAGTTAGACTGATAATGGTCAATCCTCATTGAAAGACCAAGACCTTCACTAAATTGCCAATACTTTGAAGAGGACTCATACTCAAATGTGTTTCTCCCACTAACGTGTGTGTGTGGAATGGTGGTTGCAAAATTGGATGCTCTTTATCTTATTTTACCCTTAACACAACTAGATAGATGAAGATTTATCCTTTAAGATACCTTTTTTAAACATATAGATAGAACATGAAAATATTTAAATATTTTTTTAGAGTGAGAAGAATTATTCTTAATGCCTTAGAGGATCCTTGTATATATAGGTGTTTTGATTTTTAATTTGGGACCTATTGGCATTTAAAATTCAAACCAATATAATACCAATGGATAGAAATATGAATAAAATGAAACATGCCCTCAAATAAGTTCCGAAATTTATTCCTGGATAAGTCTTCACTAAGAAGACAAAGTCACACGTCAGTTCTATCCAGTTACTAGGGACTTGTCGAGAAGGACAAATGACCAAAACTAGGTATCTCCATGACAAAATGGCAAGATAAATAGACAATATAAAAACTCACAAATTAAAATAGATAAAGACTAAAGTAAAATGCACTAGTAGGTACTTTATTCACTGTTAATAGCCTATGTGTAAAAATCTTATATAAATGACATACACAATATGCTTGTACCAAGTTTAGGTGTATAGATTTTCTTCCCTTTATTATAGTAATGAAATGTATAAATTAAAAGAAAGAAATAAAACCTGAGTGTGTATAAAACACTTTGTCTTTTGACTTAGAATTTGTGATTTTTGGGTTAGCTACATTGTGATGGAATCTGCATTAACACATGTAATATTTAATGTCCATATATAAAATCTAAAATACTTGAAATTTAAATTTGTAAAGGTAACAATCAAGGAGAGAGTAAACCTATGTGTGTGTTATATCATGCTACTTATGCAAAATACTTGTTTCTTGGTAAGTGAAGAGAGGATGTTTTTGATCATGTTCATTTCCTACTCATGGAAATGAACTATCCCTTGAGTAATAAATGAAGAGTGCATATGTTGTCAATTGACAACATACCCATGACCATATTTACTAGAGTAACTACACTAGCTCTAATCCCATATTATATGATAAGATATTGGAGGAGGACATGCCAAGTTTTTGCAAGAGTTGAGAGTGATCAAGTATCAAAATTTAGATTGTTATTTACTAATCAAGCTCATGAGTTAAAACTCTGTATTATTCCAACTCCTATAAATAAGGAATAATAATAAATATATTAATCCAAAAATATGGAACCATCATAGGTTCACCAGTATTGATTCCAAGGCCATTGAGTGTCACTATACTCAAATGCACATCACCCATAACAAAAGACGGATCTGTTGACCAAATTTTGACCCTAAGTTAAAATTGGTCACCCCCTATAAGTTGAAACTTCATAGAGACATCTAATGTTTTTCATGGTATTTTTGGTCTTAAATAGTCTCATATGGTCATATTTATCCTTGTCAAGCATTGTCCAAGTTATGGTCTTAAGTTCACTTGTCTAATCTTATGGTCAAGTACAAGCTCTTTAAATGGTCAAACAAGGTCAAAGGTTCAATATAGTCTAGGGTCATTATAAAAGGTTATTTGAAGTTTCTTTAATGTCATATTATCATGCTCTAACTTTTATTTGACTCTTATATGCAAAAAATCATATTTTGGCCACCTTTTGGCCCATTTGGAAGAGTTATACGTACCACTTCAAGGAGAGAAAGTTTCAAGAAGATTCCACATGTCCATGATGTCATAGTTTGGTCAAAAAATGTTCAAGGGTAGTTAGGGTCTGATAGAATCTATAATTCAATGCCTAATCTTGGTAAAATGACACTTTACAAGTACTTGTATGGCCTTAAAAGATTAATTTTTAGTTGTAAATGATTTATATATGTCCCTTAAGATCACTAAGATCATTTTACATCTTTGAACCAAGTTTCAGGTTGAATTGACACTCCCTACACTTTTTCTCCTCCATCACTGACTTCATTACCTCAGGAAGGCAAATTTGCATTGAATGGTACGGCCATGAGAGAGAGTGAGTGTTAGGAGATTAAAATTTGTAAAAATTTTAGGGTAAAATTAAGATTTAAATAAGTACAATTGGTTTTAATATTGGTGACCTATTCTTTATGAATGATCATTAAGAGTGATAGCAAGTCACTATGGCCTACTCATCCAAGAGGGGTCTAGTATTGCACCTATTTATCTAGTTGAGAAATTGATGGAGAGGAATTATTTTTCTATGATTTTTAGAGGTCTTGTATCTATTTTTCATGGTGGTTTCATCAGCCAACTCATCTCCATGAGGTGCCTTCACTTAAAATAAGAGTGTCTTGGTGTCCAAGTTGTTCTACTGGATTATGCTATAAGGCTTTATTTTATATTCATGGTAGTGATTCTCAAATTTTTATAATGCTTTATTTTTCATGTAAACTCCATAATTTTCATGGAGTCCATGTGTTCTTGTTTTAGATGTGTCTTTTGTCTATCTTCTTGAAGTGTATGTTTTTAAGGCATGGTCAAGGTTTGCACAGTCCATTAGAGGTTTGATTTTCAATTTGGTTCAAATACTAGTAATACATCATGATATAAGATTTTGAAATATAATTTACACTAATTAAATCATGAGAGAATCAAGATAATAGTCTAACACACCCTCGAAGGAGAAGTCATGTGTGTTTATTCAATACATAGGCATGTACAGACTGTAGAAGTAAATAGGATATTATTAGAGTTATAAATAGGATCTAGAACATATCCTTACTCACATAATCTTGATTTCCTCACTATGATCATCAAAGTGATACAAGTTAACTAAATGATCAAATTCACAACTCATAGACCTCATGCATAAGATGACTGTATGTAGTCCATATAGGACTATAAGGTGAGTTGAGGGTGACTATGATGCTTGTCTTGATTTTTTGAGACCATTGAGAAATGATAATGGGATTATATGTGGATTGATAGACTTGAAAGAACTTAGGACTTAGGAAAATGTCTCTTTTTAGACCTACGCAGTCAAATAGAGACCTACAAGCCCTAAGCCTATAGGTCCTCTTTTGTGACCAAAGTCAACCTCTCCAATATAAATCAAAGCTGAGAATGAAGATCTAAATTCTATCCAGATGAAGATACTATTACAAGACCTCATAGAGTGATTAGGCCACTCTCAAGTTAGAGACAATCTTGAAACTAAGTTGACAAATAATCAAGTATCCACCTACAACAAATTGTATAGACTATATATGAGAGCAAGTAGAAAATGGTCTGAAAGTGTCACAATGAGTTATGATTTAACTTATTTAGGAATAATGGAGTGTTATTCCTATTTTAGTTAAGGGTATGGATTAATAAATCAATATAGAATATATCAATAATTATAGTCCTAATTTGTGCAATTGTTTATCTTTTTCACCTTTCTAAAAATAGTAATAAATAAGAAGAAATACAACTTAGCTAAAAAATAGACTGAGATGGATAATACAGAGGTAAAAAATGACAGTGCAAGATTGGGAAGGTGTCGTAAAACTGAATCTATATTTCATTGGGTGAAAAGATAGGAGCACCAAAAAGTGGATGCTTTTCTATCTGGTGCTATTGTTCATTCATATTGCTATTGTCTAAACTAATCACAGAGACTTAAAACTTTCTAGGTAGTTGCATTGTGCCTGTGTGAGTGTGCTTGTGAAAAATTGAGTGCTAGTTGTCGATGAAACTCACTGTGGAGCTGATTTTATCTTCAAACCCAAACCCTCCATCATGCTTTATAAAATGACATTTGAGTCACTTGAGAAAGAGGTGGGTTAGTGTGAAAGATATATTGAATGTGCAATCCACACCCCTTGTGTGGGCACGCTGCCTACATACCAGTACTCTGAAGAGGGATCAAGCCATATGTATTTCTCCCACCTAGTGTGCTTTTTGCAATAGTGTGATGCAGATGTAAATTCTAAATTAATAGTGTTTTAGGTGGCTAGGACCTAGAATGAGGATTTGAGTAGGTTTATAGCTATGTTGGATGAATGTATGAAAATAATAGGGAAGTTTGCCTTAGTTATTTGTTTGTATTCCTGATTTTTTTTAAAGTTTCTGTAACCCCCTTGTAAATGATCTTTGAGTGGGATTTTATAGGGAATAATTGGTCATGGGTCAAATGTATTTGTGCTAGGCTGACCTAATTAAGGATAAGGACTAGATGAAAATAACCATTGGGGCTCAAAGTCCAAATAGTTAGGACCACCAAAGATGGGACACTTCTCTTTGGGGTGCTATAATCCAAATGGGATGCTCCTATCCTATAGGCTCGACACCTAGGGGAACATGATTAGTATAGGGAATACTATCTAGCTAAGGTGGAATGACTATTCAGAAGGTTTTAGATGAATGATAATGAGTAAAAAGGTTTCTAAAAGGGTCACAAGAGCATTCAAAAGGAAACTATGGATGGGGTGTCATAACCCACACTCAAACTACTAATTTGGAAATTTTATATGAATACATCCCCCTGCCTTTATTCTAATGATGCATTAAAGTGAAATACCAGGATAAAATAAAAATAGAAAGCATACCTAAACTTACCTACAAGGGTGAAACCTATGAAGATGTGTGATGTTGAGTGTGCGTAGAGAGAGCACAATGTGAAGCATACATCTGCAAGAGAAAACAAGGAGTAGATCAATTCTTACTAGACATGTTATGTCTAAAATAAGAATGTATAAAGGTTGGGTAAAAGAAGGAGGAAGAGAAAGGAATGAATACACCTCAATAGGTAGGTGAACCAATATATAACCTATTGTGATGTTGAGTGATGTTGAATAATGTTGAGTGATGTTGGGTATGTACTATACCAAGAATAATATTTTGAATGGAACTAAGTGCTCAATTCCTCAAAGGTGGATTAAGAATACAAAGCCTAGCCCTTTGGCTCCATCATCACCCATTATGTGATCATGTGTTTGTTAATCAATGTTTGGACTATGTGTCTAATCCTTATAAGTAGGTAGCTTAAGAATACAAAGGATAGCTAGTCCTTTGGCTCCATTGTTTCCCACTAAGTGTGAAATATGAACTAATACTGATATGAATGTGTGTTGTATGATAGATCATGAATCCCATGAATGCCTTGTAATCTAAAAAAGTGGCATGGATAAATTAATGTGTATTGAAAACTAGGATAATATTTGCCATTTTGAAAGGTGGAGATTAGGCTTGTATGAAAGACACTCCAAAAATAAGAACTAAGCTTATATGAAAGCCACTCCAAAATGATGCCAACCACCTGTAGATAGAATAAGGCACACAACTGCTAAGAATACCTTGGTAATATAATGAACTAGAAATAAAAAAGGTAAATATGTCATGCACATTACCCCCAATCACGAATGTTTGTAACATGGATTCTAATCTGGAAGTTGTACCAACTACCAATCTAAAACTGGAAGTGAGAGCCATCATGCCACACATGATGCCCCCTATATTTGGATAATCTATGTAAAAATATACTAAATTGATCCAATCTAAATTAGATTTTATCTAACAAAACTATAATTGACCTTACCTTTCTATCTTTTTCTAAAATTTTTAGGTTTTCAACTGTTTGGATAGGAGCATCGAAAAGTGTATACTTTGCTATAGGGCATTGTATTCTGAATGGGGTACTCTTGTCCTTTACTATTTTTAATGACTATTCTATGTTCATCTCTATTTTTTTGGTTTGTTATACATGTTTTGAATTTTGATTACTATTCCGAGTGTTTTAAAAGCTAATTTCTATTGGTAGAGGGCTCTAATCTTTGTGACAAAACCCCTGCTTATTGCCCCCTCTTCTAAGGGTAGGAATGAAGACCTTGCAATGACTACACTCAAAATAAATATCCCTACAAGTGTGTTATGCTATGAAATACATGATATAGTAATGATGATGAAAAATGCCTCAAGATATAGCATAGTTTGTGTTGGATATTTTTAGATCAACAAGGGTATGCATAGATAGATACAACAATGTAATAACATGTGCATTATACTAAACTAAAAATAGAAATATTTTCAGTTATCAAGGAGGGATGGAATATGATGTCCATCATGGCATCCAATAAGTTAAAATAATGCATGATGTGGATCATGGTATTGCAAATAAATGAGAAGCAAATAAGCATGCAAGGCAAGAAGCATAAAAAAGAGGCCAAGGGGCCAAACAAACAAGGGACAACGGTACATGTCACTCAAACAAGGAAAACAAGCATACAAGGCATGTTCAAATGCCCACATACACATATAATTACAAACAAGCAAGGTTGGCATGAGGGCCACAAGCACATATAAGAGTACAGGGAAAGGACATTGGTAAATGTCTTAAGGGACACACAAGTAACAACATATGAAATGATAAATGAAATCACATATAACTAATCAAATCAAGAAAGGAATGCATGTAAATTCTAGAAATACTATCGCATATAATTGATCAAAGTAAGAAGTGAAAGTATGCAACACATGTAGTACAAGACTAGGTAGATACTAAAAAATACACAAGTATTATATACTAGTGAGTGTCGTTAGAATAATCTATGTATGCTAGTTAGTAATGTACATCAACATGATAACTAGAGTGTGTGGTGTAGGAATAACATAACCTAGATGGTGTAGTCAGGTAGAAGATGCCTTCAGTGGGTAGATATGCTGATGTATGTCTCGAATGTAAAAATAGGATACTCCCTCAATGGGTAAAGTGAAGCAATCAAGGATTTGGGTGTCACTGCACACACTCAATGAAGATCAAGTGAAGCATGGTAATGAAAATAAATCAACACACAATAGCATAAAATAAAAAAAATTAAGTCTAGCATGGTAGTAGAAATGTAAAACATGGATAATGCATATAATTGAAATTTTTTTGGTGTTTTGAGTTATTTTAATGTTTTTGTGTTTTGACATATATTATTTTTGGTATTTTGAAATATTGTATTGTTTTTAATATTTTGAAATATTTTTTTGTTTTTGGTATTTTTAAATAAGCTATGTATAAGTAATCATAAGGAAACTATGTACAAGAAAGTGAAAAGAAAATATGTACAAGTAAGCTGAGAAATTATGTACAAGTAGAAAGAAAATATGTACAAGTAAAATGTGTGTAATGAAATACTATACATGGAATCTACATAGATGCATAATATTCATTATAAGGGGTACTAACCTGCGTTATAAAGCTATAGCCATGGGTGTAATCAACCTGTGTATCTTCATAAACTTGGGTGATAACATGTACCACATGATTTAATATAGGCATAGAGCTAGTAGTAGGTGTAGGATAAGAGCTAAGTGAACCATGTTTGAAGGGAGGAGGAATAAATATAACCACTAGTGTTTTCTTGTGTCTAGTAGTGATAGGGAGATACTCAAAAGTAGCTAAAGAGTTAGATACATCTAGGTAGAAACCATGTATGTAGGATTAAATGTATGTAACTGGAGTTATAATTTGTATAGAAATATGATTATGAAGAACATTACACATGAGAGATAGCAAACAAGGAATAGAGAGCATGAAACTTTGCACTAATGTATAAAAAGCTTTGACTTCTAAAATGGCATTTCTAACATGTTTACCAAGATAGAGTTGAAAATTATTCTGCATGAGAGAGAGAGAGAGAGAGAGAGAGAGAGAGAGAGAATGAAACCTTGTATTAAATAAAATTAAACATTGATTTGAAGGAAAGGGATATTAACATGTTTAGCAATAAATTTCTTAATATCATCCCATATTATAAAAATTAAGCATGAAAGGGAAAAAATGAAGCTTTGCATTAACATATAGTAAATTTCATCATTCATATACATGATAAGACTGAGTATGGAATCCTTATTGTTTGAAAGAAATGTTTTGAAATAAGTGAGATCCATTTTTAATTTTTATGTGAAATCTAATTTATATATGTAGGAAAAATTAGAAGAATATTGCTAAAAACATCAAGGAATTTTCCCTCAGGTTTCTAGGGTTTTTATGTGCAAATGAAGTAAGTCAGGTTCACCAAATGATTTAACTTATTTGGGAATAATGGAGTGTTATTCATAATTTAGTCAAGGGTCTAGATTAATAAATTAGTATAAAATATAGAAATAATTACAACCCTGATTTGTGCAATTATTTATCTTTTTCACCTTTCTTAAAATAGCAATAAATAAGAAAAAATATAACTTAGATGGAAAATAGATTGAGATGACTGATATAGAGGTTGAAAATAGTTGTGTAAGATTGGGAAGGTGTCATAAACCTGATTCTAGATTTCATTGGGAAAAAGGATAGGAGCATCAAAAAGTGGATGCTTTGGTGTCTAGTGTTGTTGTCCATTCCTATCATTGTTGACTAAACTAATCACAAAGACCTAAAACATTTTGTGTAATTGTGTTGTTCTTGTGTGAGTGTGATTTTGAAAAATCAAACACTGTTTGTTGACAAAACCCACCATGGAACTGATTTTGTCTTCAAACCCTAGCACTCCATCATGCTTGATAAAACAAAATTTGAGTCACTTGAGAAAGAAGGGGGTTAGTGTGAAATATTTATTGAATGCATAATCCATACCCCTTGTGTGGGAACATTGCCGACATACCAATACTCTGAAGATGGATCAAGCCATATGTAGTTCTCCCACCTAACGTGGTTTATGAAATAGTGTGATGCAGATGTAAATTCTAAATTGATAATGTTTGAGATGGCTAGGGCCTAGTATGAGTAGGTTTGAAGATTTTTTGAGTGATTGTATGCAAAGACTAGGGAAGTTTTCCTTAGTTTGTTTATTTTTATTCTTTCTTGCTACGTAAACCCCCCCTTATAAATGATATTTGACTAGGATTTTATAGGTAACAATTGGTCATGGGTTAGATCTATTCACACTAGGCTGACCTAATTAATGATAAGGACCAGATGAAAATGATTGTTGGGGATCAAAGTACAAATGGACAAGACCGTTAAAAATGGGACACTTCTCTATGGGGTGCTATAGTTGAAATGGGTCACTCTTGTCCTACAGACTCAAGACCTAGGGGAATAAGATTGACATGGGGAATACTATTTCACTGAGGTCGAATGACCATTTAGAATGTTTCATATGAGTAAAAATGAGCAAAAAGGTGCCTAGAAGGGTCACAAGAGCATGCAAAAAGGTCCTATGGATGGGATTCACAAGCCACACACAAAATACAAATTTAGAAATTTTATATGACTACAAATGGTAGACCCTATAGACATTGAAACAAACTCATTTGGTCCCTTCAAGCATCAATGACAAATGAAGGACTTGATTCAAAATTATGAAAACCCTATACATATTCCTAATAGGCAACTATAGGCCTACTTAGAGAGTTAGTTTAAATATCAGACCTAAAGGAGAGGCAAAGCATGTTTGAAGGGTGTTTTGAATCTCAAATGGAATTATATCCATGTTCAATAAAATTGAGAGGTCATTCAGATAAGAGTGAGGTTTCTAAACCCTATTCACAATCGAGTGACACAGAGGTAAGCTACAAGCCCTATTGGAGGATCAACAAGTTGGTTCAAACCTAAAGGAAGGGTAGAGATGTTGATAAGAGCTTAAATTTAATTGAGACTTCAACTGACATTCAAGACCATTATAAAATTCAGGTATCTGAGATATGAATTACTAGAACACATAGAGTACAATTAAGGTGATCTCTAACACCTGCAAGCCTATTTTAAGAACAATTCATTATCTAAGATGAAGAGAGGAGAAGAGTAATACAATATGATAAATTTTGAACCTAATATAAGACTAAAATTAGGTTTATAAATCATTGATAATGTTAGGATGTGAATGGTGAGCTCCAAACACACCAAAGTGATAGTCATAGACCCTAAAGAACACTTATAGGCATACATGGACAAGCTTGTCTTAAAGCTTAAATAAGACAAAGTACATATAAAGGACTCTAAGGTCTGCATATAAATTGATAAAATTTCATATAGGTTCATTCTAAGATCAAAAGAGAAACATGAGGGAATATGAACCAAACTAAATTTCATGACTCGATACTCAGTCATATCAAAACCCTGCAGTCACACATAGGCTACAACCAGTCAGGAGGTAAGATTGATTTTTGAGGGTTATAAAGGCATAATAATTATTTGAATTTTGGTATATAATAATTTAATGAGTGGATTGATAAATTCATGATCCCTTCAAGGCTACATAAATAGTGGACCTATCCACTATTTTTTCTTAGACTTGGCCCAGTCCTTTGGCAAGGGGCAACCATGAGACTAAGAGATCATTTTATAATCAAAGCATGAAACAAGTTGATATACTTCATGAGGGGAATATGATGGTATTGAAAATTCATATAATACGTCTCCATACATTCTTATGTGACAACACATCTCATATTTCCATCTAGATGCCCTTGAGGGCTAGTAAAGAAAAGACAAGTCTAAACCCCAAACACTCTGACTAGTACACCATGAGTATATAGTGGGGTAAAAAAGACTAATAATGAATGTGTAATATTTTATAATTTTTTTTAGGTGTATGAGCCTCTAAAAATAGAGGGAAGGATTTTTGAGACCCAAAACTCAAAGTAGACTTCTCTCAAAGCTCAAGAACACTAAGCATGACACCTAAGGAGCAACCTGAGATAGTCATACCATAGCTCATAATTTTCATGGTAGGATGATCCATTTTGGATATTTGAGGATGTAAAATAAGAATTTTTTTCAAGTAGAAGGAATTCAATTAATGATTTGTTCTTTATGAGTAATCATTAAGATCCCAAACAGGTCTTAAACCTCTTTTAAACCCTGATAGTGACCAATCCTGGAAATAAGACCTCAAATGCAAATCAAAAGACATATTTTTCTCCTAAAATATCTTGGATGTTGTTGATAACTCCAAGTAGGTCTTGAAAATGTACTTTGATACTAACATCACTTGTATGAATTGTTATAAATACCTTATTTTTGTATGTTTTTGGTGTTTTGTAGGTGTTCTAATAAGGGGAGAACTTACAAATCATGGTAAGAGGTAATTTGAGAATTTTTATATCTATTAAATTCCAAAAAAATTAAAAATATATTTTTGAGGTGATCAAACTAGGCCCATTTTCCAAGGCAATCTCAAATAGGCTCAAAATGAGATTAGGTGGTAAGGCCATTTCTTGGTTTGTATGCTTTCACAGGGTTTCTATACCCCAAAATTAACATTGAGGTTAGTGATATCATAGGGAAAGTTAATAACTTGATTTTAGGTGATTTCAAATGTGTGTTAGAAGTTTAGAGTAAGAAAACAAGGTCATAAGCAAGTAGGCCTCATTGAGACCTAATTCAAAAGAGAAAAATGCATAAAATATGGACTTCCACTCATAGTCTAATGATGAAAGTTTACATTGAGATATAAAGTCACAATGGGTCCTATAATATTCCCTTAGTTTATTAATTTCATCTATAAAACTCCATATACAGTGAGGTTTACAATGTTTTAGGGATATAAGGAAACTGTGCCTAGTAAGGACTTACAAAGAAAAAAATTTAGGAGTTGTTCTAGGAACCAAAATGGCTCATTTCAAACCTGATAACATATTTTAATACAATTCATAGAGTTTTTTAATTTTAAGATCATGTAATTGAGTTTTGGACCACTTAGACCAAATTATGTGTGGGAAATGAAGAATTTCAAGACACCTATGCACTTGAATGATGAAATTTCAAGACAAAGGAGTTTATTAAGGAATTACAAACGTTTAATGAGTGGTATGAGATTATTTTAAGGTCAATTCATGGTTGTAAATTCCATTTGTCACTCCTTTCATACAAAGAAGGGCAGTTTTCAAGAAGCTAGATAAGGTGTCGAGCTAATTTGTAACCCCTACACCACCTGGTAGGTTGGAGATGCTTCAGGAGTGAGACATATGTCATTAGAGGTCTATTTTGACTATCTCGTATATACCATTTTATTTTTAACTCATGGACACTTTTCAAACTTCATCTACTACACCTCTCTATCTCTCTCTCTCTCTCTCTCTCTCTCTCTCTCTCTCTCTCTCTCTCTCTCTCTCTCCCCCCCCCCCCCCCGCCCCCACCATTCTCTACATAAGTAACCACTTTAATAATATCACTGGATAGTTGAGCAAATGTAACTTATGTGAACATATTGTGTATGCAAGGTTGTTTGATGGCATCTGATAATCCCATTTAGATGATTAGTAGGGCACCTTATCATGTTTTATCCTCATTTCACATGCATGTTTATGCACCTTGACCTGTCATTGACCTATTAAGTGTTAGACATAGATTAAGCATGACCATGAGATTGCATTAAGTGCATGTTTAAATTATTTTTGTATTCTAGTTTAAACTTAATTAATAAACTTGGTTGCATGTATAGTATTTACATTTTATAATAATATTTTTATTTGAATAGGTTCTATTACAAGTGATCTATCAATGTAGAATAACCTAGAGTCAGACCCTAGAGGAATCCAAGGCATTTAAGGGATATTCATCTATAAGCAAGGAAACCCAAGGAGAGTATTGTTTGAGGAAGGAAAAGAGAGGGAGACTATTTGATAATTAGGATGTCTTAGCTGATGTACTTTTTGGTATGCCTATATGAAAATGTATGCATTTTTAGCATTATATGTGTATATTACATTCACCTAAAACTCTATTATGTTTTTAGATGTTGTAATTTTTTGTATACCCATATGGCAATGTATGTGTTATTGACATTGTATCCCTATATGGAATTCACTCAACCTTCTTTTATATGCCTTTATGGATCTCTCTCTCTCTCTCTCTCTCTCTCTCTCTCTCTCTCTCTCTCTCTCTCTCTCTCTCACACACACACACACACACACACACACACAAAAATGTATATATATATATATATATATATATATATATATACATTTGTGTGTGTGTGTGTGTGTGTGTGTGAGAGAGAGAGAGAGAGAGAGAGAGAGAGAGAGAGAGAGAGAGAGAGAGAGAGAGAGAGAGAGAGAGATCCATAAAGGCATATAAAAGAAGGTTGAGTGAATTCCATATAGGGATACAATGTCAATAACACTATATATATATATATATATATATATATATATATATATATATATATATATATATATATACACACACACACACACATGTTCATATTTTGTGGTGATCATCTTTCTATGTATAATTTGGCTCACATTATTATTGTAAAAATAAATTTTATGGTTATATGGCCATATTTAGATATGATCACATTTAATATCTCCTTATAGTAATTTATTAAAAACTAACTTAAAATATTTCAATATGTGTTGAAATTAAAACTATAGGGAGAAAATATTATAATTTTTTAGATACATTCATTTATTAAACTGTAAAGTTTCTCTCATGATCAGGATACAACATCTGGGCTACACCGTTTATCACCATTATAAGGTGGATACCCTTCCTACACTGATTTAATATCATTTAGGAATTGATATTCACATTTTTTATTCATTGAATTTATAAACATACTGCATTTTTATATAAGTACAATTGGAAAAAAATAATGGAAAATCATCTCTTATATCCTTTTTAAGATGCCCTGATACATTTTACTTGTGCAAGTTTTATGAAGTGGTTATTTCTACCTCCTCCTTTGGGATGTTCTCTATTTGGAGATGCTTTGCATTATTGTTTAATTTTTTTACCTTTATTGAAAGTTTTTCATCTTCTTGGAATCAACTTGCTTTCAACCATGTAATAATTCAATGATTTTTTTTATCCCCTCCATAGAGATGTTGCCCTTCTTTTATATATTCTTCTTTGGCTCTTTGAAGTAGTGATGGATTATAATTATCATGTCTTGTGAGGCCTTGGGACATTTTGGTGGTTATAGATATTTTGTTTCAATTCATAAATGTTTTTATCTCCATTTGAACTACAATCATCTTGGCCATTTCTTATCTTCTCATCATATACCTGCTCCACTATTTAGGAGTGCAAAAATATTGACAAAAAATGTTGTCAAAGTTGAAGCGCTAATTGGAGAACTCTACCTTCAATGATTTTTAGATCAAAACTGACACTTTCAACATGTATGATGTAGTGCATAATTTATAGGTCCAGGTTATTGGCCTCCCATCATGCCTATTTGAGAGACCCATAACCCATTCCAGCCTCAAGAATGCCCTTCCCAATACAAGAAAATGTAGTTTTTAGCATAAATTTAGGCATGCATAAAATATAAATAGTAAATCATTTGTATGAACCATAAAAGACCTTGAATGTATGGTGAATCCTTATAATTTCACCTTGGATCATGTTGACAAAACCTTTTATAATAATTTGTGGCATAAGTTGTAGTAATAGGTCGTAAAATATAACTTTTTGTAGTGAAGAGATAAGTTCTTCAGCTATAACTAAAATTTAATTTTTGGGGTATCTACGTGAAAATACATAAATTCAATCACATATATATATAGGTAAATGACACCTGATACCATTACCTTTACATCCAAATCCACCTAAAAAATGTTTTCTCTACTGTTTAGGAGTGTAGAAACATTGACAATAAATGTTGTCAAAGTTAAAGCAATAGTTGGAGAACTCCACCTCTAATGATTATTGGCTCAAAAATATAACCAAAATCACATATAATGGGGTAGATAATATCAAATACCAATATTTTATCCTTTCATGATGCCTATTTGAGAGACTCTCCATCCATTCTGACCTCAAGAATGTCCTTCCCAATACAAAAAAAATATAGTTTTTGGGCTAACTTCAGATGTGTATAAAATAAATACTATAATTATTTGGAATGAACCAAAATAAAATAATGCACATGTAATTTCCATATAATTTGTCTCTAGATCATGTATATGGAACCTTAGATATTAATCCATGACACACACTACAATAAGAGGTCATGGAATGTAACTTTCTTTACAATGAATAGACAAGTTCTTGTCCTCCAACTAAAATTTCCACCTTCAGGACCTCTAGGTGCAATTACATCACTTTTAAAACATATATATAGGAAAATTATACATTATTCCATGACCATAACCTAAAAATCCACCTAGATATGTGTTTTTTCTATTGTTCAAGAGTGTGGAGACATTAATAACAAATGTTGTTAAAGTTGAAGTTGCAATTGGATAAATCTACTTTTGGTGAATCATGGCTTGAAAATTAAATTTTTAAAATGTTTGGGGTGGCATATAATGTCTATTACCAGGTTATTATCCTCTCATCATGCTCGATCGAGAGAACCACCACCATTCTGGCCTCAAGAATGCCCTTCCCAATACATGAAAAATGTAGTTTTTAGCCTAACTTTAGGCATGCATAAAATATAAACCATAAGTATTTTATATGAACCATAATAAAAATCACCCTATAATTTCACCCCATATTTCATATATTTAACCTTTGTTACCAATATTTGGCATAAGTTATAGTAACAGGTCCTGAAATATAATTATTTTGCAATGCAAAGACAAGTTCTTGAGATCAAAATGTAATTTATGCCTCCATGACCTCTAGGTGAAAATACATCAATATAACACATTTATATAGGAAATTACATGTTTTACCATGAACTTGATGTCAAAATCCACCCATAGTCATGTTTTCACTACTTTTTAGGAGCACAACAGTACTAATAACAAATGTTGTCAAAGTTAAAGCGGTAGTTAGAGAAATCCACCTATGGTGTTTCATGGATATAAAATGGCACCTAAAAAACATTTGAGGTGGTAGATAAAATTTAGTACCAGGTTACTTTCCTCCCATCATTCCAAATCGAGAGACCCACCACCCATTCTGACCCCATGAATGCCCTTCCCAATACATGAAAAATGTAGTTTTAAGCCTAACTTCAAGCATGCATAAAAAAATCATAAGTCATTTGGTTGAATTGGAAGAAAAATAATGTGAATGTAAAATACATATCATTTCACACTAGATCACATTGATGTAACCTTTGAGACCAATTTGTGGCACAAGTTACAGTAACGATTTTTAAAATGTAACTTTTTTGTAGTGAAGAGACAAGTTCTTGAGTTCCAATTGACATTTATGCATCTGAGACATCTTGATGAAAATTAATAACTTAGATAATGTATTTATAGGAAAATTACACATGATACTATGACATTGATATCTAAATCCACCTAGATGCATGTTTTCACTACTATTTAGGAACATGGAAAAACTAATAATAAATGTTGTCAAAGTTGAAGTGAACTTTGGATATATCCACCTCCAGTGCTTTGTGGCTCAAAAATGCCACCTAAAACACATTTTGGGTGGTGGATAACATCCAATATAATTTCATTTCCTCCTATCATTCCTGATCAATAGAACGACCACCCATTCCAACCTCAAGAACACCCTTCCCAATACAAGAAAAATGCAAATTTTTAGCCTAACATCAGGTGTGCATGAAATTAAAATCATAAGTCATTATAATGAACAAAAATATCCATCATGTGAATGTTAAATACCTATAATTTCACCCTAGATCACCTTGATGGAACCTTGGATATGAATCCATAGCTTACACTAATGGGTCCTGAAATGCATCTTTTTTTGTAGTGAAGAGAAAAGTTCTTGTCCTCCAATTGACATTTTTGCCTTTGATACCTCCAAGTGAAATTATATATCTTTAAACATGTCTTAATAATAAAATTACACATTATCCCATGATTACATCCTTAAAATACACCTGGATGCATGTTTTCACTACTATTCAAGAGCGTGGAAACACTAATAATAAATGTTACCAAAGTTGAAGCTATAGTTAGAGAACTCTGCCTTTGATGCTTCATGGCTCAAAATTGGAATTTTCAACATGTTTGGACTAGTGTATAATTTCAAGGACTAGGTTATTATCCTCCCACTACACCTGTTCAAGATACCCGCCACCCATTCTAGCTTCAAGAATGACCTTCCCAATATAAAAAATATATTATTTTAGCCTAATTCAAGTGTTCACAAAATGAAAACCATAAGCCATAAGAAAAAACTAAAAGAATCTTCATGTGCATGTTGAATCCATCTAATTTTACCCTAGATCATGTTAATATAACTTTGAAGATGAATTTGTGGCACACACTGTAGTAATGGGTCTTAAATTACAACTTTTTTGTAGTGAAGAGACAAGTTCTTCTCTTCCAACTAACATTTCCACCTCTAAGACCTTTAAATGCAAGTCCACCACTTTAAACATGTATGGATATGAAAATTACATGTGATCACATGAACACAACGTCAAAATTAAACTAAATGTGTGTTTTCACTATTGTTTAAGAGCTCAGAAACACTAACAACAAATGTTGTCAAATTTGAAGTTGTAGTTGGAGAACTCCACCTTTGATGCTTCATGGCTAAAAACTAGAATTTACAACACATTTAGGGAAATTGATAACATCTAGGAGTATTTTTTGGCCTCCCATCATGCCTATTTGAGAGATGCACTACCCATTCTAGCCTCAAGAATAACCTTTCCATAACAACTAAGTACTTATATTAAGTTTTTCTTAGCTTCAAGAATATGAAATTATTTACTAACAATGCTAACCACGTGAAGGTGGAAGCTTATTTGGCACCACTCACCTAAAAAAAATGTTAGTAAATAATTAAAAATTAAATTTATATGTACTACCTAAGAATTCGATAAGATTTGGTAAAATTAAATACATCTACATTTGACAAGTCAACATACCTTGGAATTTGAATCAAATGAACAAGTATGATCTACTCTAATTTTTATAGTAGCAAGAATAAATTCATGGTCTGACCCATGAAATCACCATAGATTCCTATTTAATGGCCTCCCATGATATTTTACCATTTAAATATTTGTTTCAAGAACCAAATTTCAAGTGTACTATATCTTTCTATGTGTTCCAAAGTCTTTTGTATGCAGCTAAATTTGCTTGCCTAATTATTCTAATTAATCCTGCTATTTTTTCCCCTTTATCCTAATCATAGTCATTTTTCTAACCTTCCCCTTCAATATCTATTCATTCACTAACTATAGTCTTATCCCTCTTCTTCATTAATTCCCTTAATCACATTTTATCCTATTCTAATCCCGCTTATTATTTTGGAATTTAAATTTCCCATGGCCCACCTAACCACCTAATAAGCCTATTTCTAGGCTCTTTTGCACCCCTAGTCCCTAATTTCCCACTTAATCCCTATCTAACCCCCTACCTAGTCCTAATTAACCCCCAAGAGGATTCTTGAATCCTAGAATCCTCTCTATTCTTACCCTTCCTCTCTAGAAGCCTCTAAATCTAAAGGCTTCTAAGTAATTTTCAATTCCTTTTAATCCTTTCCTCCACATTTAATTTAAACAACCCAATCCTCAATTGAAACAAAATCATGAATCCATAAAGTCTTCATTCTCCCATAAAAACCCTTATCAATCCATTAATTCCATGCCAATCTAAGTCTTTGAATTCATCATCAACATCCTTGATCATTGCAACATGATGTCAAAATTTTGAGTCTAAGGTAATTATTGGTAGATTTGGCCCACATTTAAAGCTTTTGCATGGTTTGCATAGTAAATAGATTTTTGGATGGAATGAGTGGATCTGAAGTAAGAGAAGATCACATATTTCTTACAAAACATTTGAAACACTTTAAGCAAGCTTATAGTGCAATTTGTTGATCTTTTGGAATTGGGCTTAGAAACAAGTCTAGGATTGATATTTGAGGGAAAGATCCAAGTGGGTCTTCATGGTGTCTGAGTAGTTCAAGATCATGGGTGAGTTTTCACAAGCCTCAAAAAATCATTAGAGCTATCAAAGATTAGAAAAAATCTCATAGCACAAGCCTAACTAAGCCAAATCATCTTACACATCATACATAAATGAATAGCTTACATAATGAAACATTCATATGGACATTAAAGTTAAGACACATAAAATAACTATTGGGATTAAAAATGTGACAAGAGTGTGGACATCGATGATGGTCATATAGATGCCAATGATGGGGGTGCAAATATTAAATTTATGCCACAACAAATAACTATTGGGGTTCAAAATGTGATGGGTGTGTGAATGTTAATGATGGGAATGTGGAATTAAAATTTAAGCTATGATAAATAGCTTTTGAGTTCAAATAGAGGTAGATTAATGGTTGGCATTTCATAAAACATCCATATACAATAAACAAAGTTAAATTTAATGGGTTTTTCAAGATAATTGGCTTGTATTCAATCATATATCTTAGATCCAATGGTATGAGCAAGGTTAAGGAGTCAATAGGCTTGAGTCGGTATCGATGACCAATGAACAAAGGTGAGCCTAGGGGATTTTTCATGAAGGTCGATGAAGCATTTTTTAACCTAGGTAAAATAAATACAAAGGAATCGATCTCAAATAGTATCTAGGTTGAACCAAAATGCATACATCGAGATCAAACATTACTGTTATAGCTCTATAGAGATAAAATCGGTCTTTTAGACCTAATAAAAACAAAGAGGGTGAAAACTTATTATCAAATTGAGATCAAATACCTTTTGATCTTCATTTGTTGATATTAAAACAATATGAAAACCAATAAATGGATTGGTTTTCATATATAATAGACCCAAGTTTAGTTTTCAAAGCATGGGTAGCTATGTACAATTATGGAAAAGCATCTTGTCCTTTGGCATGGCCATAATCTCTATAAAAAACTACCTAAAGTAGACTTAACATGACTCTATTAGATTCAAGATATGGGGATTTTATCCTCATAATGAAGATAAGTGGAGGGTGGTGTAGAAGATCAAATCAAAGAGATCTGGTGGTTAGAGAAGCAGTGGATCATTCAATTCCACTTTGAGCCTTTAGGGATTATTTGTCAGTGGGATCATGATTCATCATGAAAAATTGATTCTTGTCTTCTAGTGGAGATCTTAGCCAATAAGAAGAAATTGAAGACTACTGAAGAAAATGTGGGTTAACTTGTTGATGATAGACTAATACTGATTAGACCAAAATATGGTGGCATATTCATCCAAATGTGGAAGCTCATTTAATGATCTCAGTTAACATGTTCCTCTCTCTCTCCCTCCTCTAATATATCCTATTATTTTCTCCATTATAAAGGTTCTCAGATTTTTAGAATTTTTATCTATCTAGGAAACAAGGATACTCATTGAGACTCTTATAAAAGGGGACTCATTTGATAAGGCTAAACCTTGTAAAAATATTATAAGAACTACCATTTGAAGTAATTATATTAACTCTTTACCTATCTCCTACCTCTGATTAGGGTTTAGTATGCATGATGAATTCATGAAGGAGAATCTTTCTAGTTCATTGTCCTTCTGCTTGCCTCTTTTAAGGTATTTTAAATATATTACGAGTCTAGATTCATGTTATGTCTAAACCTCTTCTATGATATACTTATGCAATTAGTAAAATTTTAAGGTTGTGTGAGCTATAGTTATTTTATAGTAATCTAGTGTAGGTTCAAGCTCATGTGAGTGCCCATCTATTTTGGTGCATCATCTTTTATCCTTCTTAGGATCCCTTTCCCCCCTTTTAACCCTTTTCCCTATGTAAACATTAGTCTAGGTAATCCATCAAGAAGAAGCAGGCCTTCTCTAGAGGTCCAACCCCAGCATAGGTAACCCCCAACTTGGGGTTGTTACCATTGTGTATCTCAATTGGAGAAAGCCTGAATAACCTTCTCCAAGGGTGTAGATTAAATATATATCAATTTTTGGCATGCTATGGGACTTACTACATTGGTCACTGATGAAATGTTTTGGTGTTCTCTTCATCCAATCAACCTTTGGAGGCATGTGTGTAAACCTTAATGGCAACTCTAAGCATCTATTGACTGGTTTAAGCATCCTAACTAAGTGCCTAATCATCATAATCTACTATGTACAATCAACCATATTCTAATCAATATGCTTATTCTCTACCTCAACATCCCACTTATTAGGCAAATAATGTTTATGTATTTCCCCTAAGTGGACCTCAAATAACATATCATCCCTATCATGGCCTTTACTCTCCTCCCACACCTGCATATGACCAAGGTCAGCCTCCTTTGCATTTATATCAATACTCTAATTCCCCTTGTTAATACCTAGCTTATCCTGTTATGTCCTTGTCAGGAGTCAATCAAGCATTATCTATTTATATTAAGTTAATAAGGGAGATTGGTAGGGGTTTCAATTTTTATCCAGTCATTCCTATCCATGTTCTACAAGAGGAAAGGAATGATATTCAATTGGTCAAGGATAGATGGTTAGTTTGTGAGGGTGAAAAATGGTCATATAATGAGAATGATGACACAATAATGATGAGAAGCATGATCCAAAAGGTAGATAGTGTGTGTGATGTCTTATGAAGATCAACTAGCTCATTTGGATTAGTATTATGTTCCCTTTCCCCTCCAAGAGACTCAAACTCAACCTTCAAGAGTTCCTCATCAACCCCTTAGTCAACCTTATCAAAGCCTATCCTTGTTAGAACTCAAAGGGGAAATATTGGACCAAGTTATAAAAATAATGAAAATTAATGAGGGGGTCATTTTTTGACAATAATTCCCTTTTCATGTTAAGAAGGAGATAATGAGCTTCTTACAAGAGTTTTGGAATGTATGGGCATCTATTGAATAAGCTGACTATCTACATGTTGAGAAGCAAGAGATAAAAAGATGGGTATTATCTATTGAAAAAGTGTTTGAGCAATGGGAGAAAGAGTATGTCAATCCAGAGCAAATTATTTCTCCCTCTCCTACCCCTATGCCGATTCCCACTTAGGAACAAGAAGCCACCCCATCATGTATCTTCTCAGTTACTTTTGACCTAGGCTATGTCATGCCCTCACTTTTGAGACCACCCTCTCCTATAACCATTCAAAAAGAAGAAAAAGTGTCTATTCTATAATCATTTCCATCATGGAGATTAGTTTAAAAGGGCATAGAGAAGAAGGAAGAGGTGTTAGTTGAGGCAGTCCAAGAACCAGTCTTGGTAGAGGAACGGTTAGTTGTGCAAGAAATGAATCAAGAAACCATAGCTCAACTAAATGATCTTGGTGTACAAGAGTTATGAGAATCTCTCTCCTTTTCTTAAGATACACCAAAGAGAGCCTTCAAGGTCCCTAGTTAGAAGGATATTCTTCTAAGCTGCAAACAAGGTGAACTTTTTCACCCCCCAACCATCTCCCTCTTGGAAAAAGAACCTATTCTAAAGAGGATAGAGGAGGATATTACAATCATAGGTAAACTTGAAGAGGACAATACAAGTATCTATGATGAGGAGATCATGATAGGTAGCCCACATCATTTTAAAGAGGAAGAATCAGGTTTGGACCAGCCTTCTTGGCATGGATTTGACACTAATGAACGAGTTCTTGATGAGGAAAATATTCAACTTGAAAATAGAGCAAATTTTAAATGGAATACTGAAGGTCCATTTCACATAGATCAAGAAGAGGATCAAAACTAGGTGTCTATGGTGGGTCCACTTCAAGATGAGGTTCTAAAAGGAGATAAACTTGATAGTTTGGAGCAAGAGGAAATCATATCAAAGCTTGAGCAAGACAAGTGTAATGTTTTGGACCTTGAATGGTCAAATCAATCCTCATTTGTAGTTGAAGAACAAGATGGAACCTTGAGTGAGGTTGATAAGGAAGACATCTCAAGTGCTCAAGTGATTTAGTTTGATGAACATACTAGTGACTAGCATCAAAAACATGATGAGTTAGAACTTTCTTGCAAATATGAGCCTCCCCTCTCTTCAAAGGAAGAAGACCAATCTAGTTTCTATATATTGAATCTTGGTGAGGTTGAGTTTGACATCTTTTCTAATGACAAAGATGAGGCTACCTTATGGGATGAACTTGAAGATTTTGTTCAAGTTTGGATGACACACCTACACCTTTAGGTAAGCAAGTAAAAGAAGAAGTTGATCAAAATGTGCATATTGAACATGATCCTAATGAGTCATTAGAGATTGCAATTGAAACTTTGGTCACATTGAAGGACTTGTTTCCTACCCAAGGAAACTATGATTTGATTGTGCCTGAGGAAAATAATGATGGGGAATCAAAACATAGGAACTAGGTGAAATTTGATTTCTCAATGTTCATATTGACAAGAGGATGCCCTATCAGGTACTTATCTCAGTTGGATGATGCTAAAAAGGAGCCATCACACATTGTGCTTCATTTAGAACACAAAATTGAGCCATCACAAGAGAAGGTTACAAGTGCTCCTATAAGCCTTGAAGAAATAGACCATTATGTCTACATTAGAGACATGTTTGTCCCATTTCATCCACTTGAGATCATGCCAAAAGAGTCAACAATTAGGCATCTCATCTCACCTATCATGAGCTCTCCAAAGCAAGGTATCTTTCATCCTAGTTTATCACAAATAAATGATACTATACGTTTCTTATTTTACCCAGGTGGAAATTACTTGTAAATTACAAACATGTATATATTAGATTATATTTCATGCTTTTCTCCTAAGTTTTTGTGTGCACATATTTTTAGTAGGGTAGTGGTCCTTACTTTGTTTAGGCTAGTTTCCATTTTGTTCTATTGTTTTCCTTCAATATGTGTCTTGGGCACTTTGTTTATATTGTTCTTGTTGTCCTTGTTGCTTCAAGAGTAGTTATCTAGAGGATGGAAGATAATTTTAGATTTAGATCAAATTATTGAAATAGAGAGGAGATTCCATGCCTAATGGATCAGACAAGGCAAGTGGTCTAGGTTTTCTTGCATAGATAGGTATGCAACCCATGTGAGTTGCCAAAGATGTTGTCATATTTGGCCCACATTTAAATATTTTCATGGTTTGCATAGTGAATAGAGTTTTGGATGGACTGAGTGGATCTAAAGTGAGAGAATATCACATATTGATTACAAAGCTTTTGAAACACTTTAAGCAAGCTTAAAGTCTAATTTGTTGATCTTTAGGAAGTAGGCTTAGAGACAAGTCTAGGATTGATCTTTGAGGGAAAGATCTAAGTAGGTCTTCACAATGTCTGATTAGTTTAAGGTCATGGGAGAGTTTGCATAAGCCTTAAAAAATCATTGGAGCTTTCAAGGATTAGGTAAAAGCTCATAACACAAGCCTAAGTAAGCTAGACCATCTTGCATATCACACATAAATAACTTGTATAAAAGAATGTTTGTGCAAACATCAAATTTAAGCCACAATAAATAACCATTGGGATTTAAAATGTGATGGGCATGAATACATCAATGATGGTCATGTGGACATTAATGATGGGTGTGTGGACATCAAATTTAAGCCACAATAATTCACTATTTGGGTTCAAAATGTAATGGGCATGTAGATGTCAATAATGGTCATGCGAACATCAATGATGGGTGCATAGATATAAAATTTAAGCCTTGAAAAATAGCTATTTGAGTTCAAATGGAGGAAGATCAATGTTGACATCAAACATCTAGATCCAATGGAGTGAGTTCAATTCAGTGGGTCCCTCCAAGATTAATGGCTCATATTCAATTTTACATCCTAGATCTGGTGGTGTGAGCAAAGTCAAGGAGTCAACAATCTTGAGTTGGTATCGACAACCAATGAATAAATATGAGCCTATGGGATTTTTGATGAAGGTTGATGAATCAATTTTTGACCTAGGCAAAGTAAACATAAAAGAATCAAGCTTGAATAGGATCCAAGTTGAACCAGAATGGGTATATTGAGACCAAACATTACCATTATAGACAGAGCAAAGAACACGAATCCAAAGCCATTAATGACACCATAGACTTAAAATCTAAGGATAGATACCATTTTTCTAATTTATAAAAAATAAATCCTCACCATAACCTAGCAAAACTGAGTTGCTGGAAGCCAGTATTGCACAAGCTATGACATACTTGTTCCTCTTAGGCTTGGTCTTTTCCATGGCCATCACTTCCTTAACAACCATGGCATCTGCCTTTGGTGATTTTTGACTCATATTATTTAATTTTATTCAAACTCTTCTATATCATATTATTTACTAATAAATAATAAAATCTTTATTAATAAATAATAAAATCTTCTCAATAGCTTTTAAGGTATGGAGGAGTAATTATTCTCAATCATAAATATTTCAAATGTATGAAGTAAATTATCTTTGAACTTCTTAAACCCCATAAAGGTAAAGAGGAAGTCATGAAAGTGCCAGAGATTTGAATTAAGTATTTGTGAAGTAATCTTTCTAAACATAAAGAATGAGTCCAACTAAGAACTTACTAATATTTCAAGGTTTAGGCATTAAGACTTAGCTAAGAAGAGCTGCTAAAGACCCTCCAGTTACTAGTCAGAAGGTTGCAAACACTGGGAAAAATGGGCTCTCAGCTGGTTAATCTACCATGGTTGAAAATGCAATGAGAGATAAGAAGACCAATACACAAAATGTGTCTAAAAGAGAGAAAAATAATACTCCAACTAATAACATTGACAAGGGCAAGAGGAAAGCGGGGATTGCTTTAAGAAGAAAGAGTTGGAAGAACTAGGAACTCGATCCCATGATTCAAATGTGCCATGGTTGACTCTCTAAAAGATAAACAAAATATGGATAAAATTGAAGAAGAATTAGACTTGTAAAAATTGATAATGAGGTGGTTTATGAGGGAGCTATCTGAGCTCAAAGGAAAATTGAAAATGCTTCAACATGATAATGATAGATTGACAAAAAAAAATGTTGACAATAATCACATCATTCAAATTCAAAGGCTCAAAGATACGGCTAGTGTCCTAGAATGTGAAAATGACAAACTTAAATACAACATCAACTATTTGGTTAATTGTAGTAAGGCTGCCATGCATGAAGGAATTCAAAATGTAGAGATTTTAAGAGCTCACATAGGAAAATTGTTTGACACAAGGACCTCTTCTAAGGGAAAGAGAAAGCAAATTCAATGCAGTGAATTCTCTAAAGACGTATATAAGGAAAATTTCCTTCTTCAGAGTGACTCGAACCTTAAATGCATAAAAACATGCTGGGAGGATGTTGTAGGAAACTTGGACCTGTAGAAGGCTTTTAGTTCCTTTCTAGTTGGTTTTTGTTTCTGGTGTTTCTTAAACTATTTTGGGGTTGTATTTTAGCAATTTTTAAGCTGCTACTATGATTGATTTATTTTATATCTCTTTGGAACTTGGTTAGTCCTTTTGTTCTCTTTTATGGTTGTACTCTTTTTAGGGATTGGGATCTCTAGTTAAAAAAAATCCCCAGCTTTAACCTCAATAAAATAAATAAATTATTCTCAATGTCACTGACTTTTCATTTTCTTTAGAATTTTCTTCTTCCCTTTAAAGGAGAGAAGCCAATAGTTGAGCAGATTCCAATAGTTGAAAGGGTAATTGAGAGTATGGGAACTAACTCTGGAACATATTTTTTTTAAAAAGTAGATGATATTTTCATTGATTACAAACACATAAGAACCCAATACTTAAACATTGGTATTTTGCAAATATTCATAAAAATCCTTTAACCTATACACAAGATAATGTAATATTATTAGTACACATTAAATCCCAACTGCTAACATCTAGATCTTTAATATTTGCATGGATAAATGTAAAAATTAGGTTTATAAATATAAATATTATATTACTTCTCAACTACAATATGCCCTTTCAATGACTATCATTAGTTACAATCCTATCAATTTATTATAATAGGATGTGTTAACTTCTAAAAGAATTTTTCACTTTTATACAATATCTTCTACTCAACTATACATGCCCTTTGTATTCTATTTTCTTCTCTTTCAATTTTTTTTATTTTTGCAATCCAAATCCTTTTATGTTTGAAAAAAAGGTGTAAGGCTCCCCAGGAAAAAATAAAAACAAAATCATATTCCTAACTGATGAATAATAAAACATAATATAAAATTAAATTACACAATTCAACATGATTTAAATAAACATATAAGGCTCACCAACAAACACCTTTGAACATGAACATATAATATAAAATATTAATATAATATAACATATTTTAGTGTTTTATTTCAATTTCATTTATAGGTTTTGTAATAATTTTAATCATGCAAATGACATTCCTACAATATTTTTCATACTTAAACAACTAAAAAAATAACTGCAAAACATAAATTATCAATTAATTAGTAAAACAATTAGTTAATATGGCTTCAAATGTTTGTAAAAAAAATTAGTATTTTTGTTTGGTCATTTTGTCAATTAAGATGTGTTCAATTCAGTGTATTTATTGGTGAATCACTTAGAGCAAGTAATAATGGATTACAAACTTCAATGACAGTCTTAACCTTCTTTTTTGTATTGCTTTATCACTAAACAACTCACCATCCTATTTGAGGTGGTAGACCATTTATGTTTTTCCATCCTGCATTTATAACCCACTACCTCCCATTCATTTCATTGATGCTTGGGTATTTCACCCTGACCTTCTAGCATGTTCATCCCTAATCACACCCTTTGCATGAGCAAGAAACTTGAGATGGAGGGTTTTAGAGACAACACACTAGTAAGAGAAGTAAACGTAATATGAATGCTTATACTTACTTTCCATCATTGCTTATAGGTGAAGTTATTTTGTTGATAGAAGCAATGATGGTTATCACACACTATCATAAGAATTTAAAGTCACGCCATGGTAGTGGATTTTACTTACAAACTCCTTCACTATGGGGCGACTTTCAATGATTCTTATAATGAACAAGATATTGTTCACCACTACATTCACAATCCAAAAATTACTAATTCTAAATGATTCACACATAGATGACACTGAAAAACCCTTCGTTTTCAACAAAAAACCTCACCTATAACTAGCGATGAAAAAAATCCAAGACTTAAACATTTTGAATGACATTACAAGCCATATCAAAAAATTTAAATTATAAAGGCTCATAGTGTTAGCAAGGTTTAGCATATCTCACTTGCAAGTAGTGATAGGTAAACAAAAACCTCTCCTAAAATGTGTCTTTGCAAAGCCTAGTACTTGCACCCAGTAATTTAGTTTGAATAAACCAAAATAAAAAAAACCTATAAAACTAAAAAAACATATTCCTTATTGATCATGAGGGGTTAACTAATTTTTAAATAAAGAATCGAAGCTATGTGACCATTACCTCATAAGCTTAGCAAGATTTAAAAAAATGCACATGTAAGAAATGATAACTAGACAAAATCCAAGGTTTAAGCCTGCTAAAAAATGCCAACACGATCAAACATGGATACCATCAGTTCACTATCAAGAGCAGTCAAAGTCACCCTTTCATAGTGAATATTATTTATAGAATCTTGTATCAAAGGATGGCTTTGAATGCTCTTTCTAGTAAAAATTAAACTATTCTCACTAGCACATTTGACAATCCCACAAAAAAATTACGTGTTTGTAATCTTAACCCTCTTAACCCTCTTTTCTGTAGTGCTTCATCACATAGTGTCTAGCTAATTTCAATGAGCAAGAATAGGAAATGGAGGTTTACGTGTGAGGTTTTTTACACCTTACTAAAGCTATGAGTTGTATGGTTCCTAGGTAAATCTTTTGCTAATGACACTCACACACTGCTAAATATTTCACTCTAGAAGGTCTTGGCCTTTGTGCACATAGAAATCTTGTTAATTACACATGTGATTCACAAAATGATGCTGAATGATTCACATAATGACTAGTCTTAATTGATAGAATGAACAAACAAAATTAATTTTCTACAAAATTCAAAGCTATTAACATTTTCAAAATGAAATGGCTCACAACCTTAGTTAGGTGTAAAAAACCTCACTTATAAGCAGAAATGGCAAGTGAGTGTAAGTGTTCATGTTTTTATTTCTACTCTTACCGATGTGTCATCTCTAAAACACTCCATATTCTATTCCCTATTCATAAAATGGATGCGAATGGGGACAAACATGTTATAAGGTTTGTGTGAAATACCCAAGCATCAACAAAATGAATGGGAGTGGTGGGTCATAAACATAGGATGAAAATACATAAATACTCTACCACCTCATGCCTGGTGTCCATATATTGTCAACTACACATTATTAATTGGAGTTTAAACTCCCCCTTTTGGTGTATTTATTTGATTTTAAGGGGAGTGTATGCCCCACTATTAGCTCCTAATTGATTTTTTTGGCCATGGAATTCCTAGGGGTCGGTTGGACCTCCGAGATGGCCACATAATGACCTCTTTCATGGGGATTAAAACCCTCAGTCCATATAGACACGTCATGAGTTCAAAATCTAGAATCAATAAGTAGACTCATTAAGCTATCCATTGGCATCAATTTTAAGTGTTGACATGGCATTGTTTAGGCTCCATGCATGCACAAAGTTAGGGTGCATGACTATTAGCTCCTCTCCTTTAGTATCAAATTAAGATAATTTACTTCCTTTTCTACCAAGCATCTAAAATTTTATTTTTCCTCTCTTTTTTAATGGTCACAAGTGTAGTCCTAAGGTAAATATCCATGGTTATGGCAACATAGACACCTAAAAAATATCTTCTCCTAGTTCAAGGGTTGATCAAACAACTATATCTCCTAGGATTTTTACCATCTTATTTTAGGAAGAGGTTTTATTACATCCATTTAAACATTTTTTTCATAAGTAACATGCTTCTTATTATGGGTTTAATAAGAAATACAGATCATCTCCCAAAGGGATTATCTATCCCCATACTTATATTAAGGCTACCATTGGATCCTCTTATGAAAAGTAAAATTTGGTGTTGCAAGAAGATGAATAAAATTGATCTATGAAAAAACCAAGGAACCTATTCAAACACATTATCACTATCCTCTACGACTAAAAAAATAGAAATGAAGAAGCTTTAATAGATAATGTGAATATATACATACCCTTTTACCTTATAACACTTTGTTACCCAGGGTCATAAATATTTTTTACAAGGTCATTGACTAATAGAATTGCATATCAAACCCCACTTTGTCAAGTCAACAATTTTGCCTTCAATATCAATGTGTTTGAAGATGATAATCGACTCTTCCTTAGTTACTTTAACACACCTTAATTTCATTCCCATAAGTTTGCATTCATTAAATTTTAGGCATGAGCCCTAATCTCTCTTAACATCCTAGATTTTTAAAAGAACACTATATTAATACAACTTGGATAGATTTCACCATGTGAAAAATAAAGTAGTATGAAGAAGCAAACATTCCTAGTTTGATGAGGGAATAAAAAGTGTTGTAGTTGTAGATAGAATAAAACACAGGATTAGGGTTTTAAATATAATTCATTTTTTATTAGAATCCTTCAAGATACCAATTAATCAAGATAGGAAGATAAAGTACATAGATGGTTACAATAAAAATGTGGTTGATTGGTATTCATGTCCAGATATCAACATCAACAAAAATACAATAAAACCAAAAAGTTTTTAAAAATGTTGGCCAAACATGACTATATAACAAGAGTCTCGAAACAATTTATTAAATCACATTGACAAGTGTGAAAATCAAGTGCGAGGAATGACATTAAAAGGTGATGGAGGTGGATCATCCTTGGGAGAAATAAGAACCCAATAATAGGGCTATCTTGACATTAGAGTTAGAGCCACCTAACCATCTTGAGAACTACAAAAAAAGGTGACCAACTGGTATTTATGTCCCATTTTCCATGCCAAAAAAACACATATCTCAAAATATCATTGCATAAACACTAAAAAAATATAAACATAAACAAGCTAACTAAATGTTTCTATCGCTAATTCGCTTTCTACATTCAAAAGAAGAATAAAGAAACTTAAAGAAAAGGACAAGGCTAGAAGTACCTGGATATAGTCTGTGCACCGTAATCCAGACGCATGTGAGCACTCCTCTTTGGCTGTGGAGGAATGACACCTGCAAGGAAAAGAGACTTGGACAAGAAGGTGTTAGATGGATAGGCGGTGGGTTGCCAAGTGAAAGCTTGTTCCTGAAAGTGTGAAAACTTCCTCAAGGGAGGTCAACCCACTGGTAAAAGACAGATGAAAGACTGAGAAAATATAGAATGCCAAAATACTGAAATGTTAAACAAATTAGAAAGGAAAAAGAAGACAAATGTTTCCCTGAAAGGAGCTGTCAGGCTGATCATAGTCACCGAGGTCAAGAATGTTGCCGGCGTCTGTTGTCTGGTCTGCCGATGTCGGTTATCCTACCGACATCGGTTGGGGTAATGACCGACGTCGGTCGGGGCAGCGGCTTGTAGTCGGGTCTGGTTGGGTTCTCTGGTCTGTGGATAGATCTGGTTCATGAATGGGTCTGGGACAGAGCTCAGGGACAATTCTGAATGGTTTGGGGAATGGTCTGGATCTGGTTAGATGCCCTGTACAGGGTCTTTGTTGGTATGAGGGATGAGGAAGTTGTTTGGGATTGCACTAAAAGGGTGACAGGGTGAAAGGAAGATGGACAGAGGACAGGTCCTAAGAAGGCTATTCAGCTTCTTAGGGGGAAGGACAGAGGGAGTAGAAGACAGCAGATATGGTAGATAACTGAAAACTAAATGAAAGAATGAAATAAAATAATGAACTTTCTTACCTTTTGGGCTTGCTGAATGAAGAGTGGAAGAGCTGTTGTTGAAGCCACAGAAGACTTTGCAAGAGGAAATCTCTGATCAGGAATCCCTGCACTTGTTGCTGCTATTGCACGAGGTCTAGAGGGAGGAGAGTCGAATGCCAAAATGCTGAGAGAATTTTGTTTGCGAGCTCAAGGGGCCGGGGTCTGCAACGGATCCAGAAAGTGGTCTTGAAGGCTGTCGACGCCGGCAGAATCACCGACGTCGGCGACACGTCGACAGTGGCAGAATGGGGACAGAGACTAAAAATAGCCTCTGCCCATTCTTACACGCCGCCGGGTCGAGGGATTGTGGAAAGAACAGTCATGAGGATTCTTTAATGGGCACGGGAGGAAGATAATGAGGAGATTTGGGGTAATAAAAGCTAGGAGGGAGGTGGGGGGATCCAAGGAGGGGATCCAAGGTGGCAAGGGTGAGGTGGAAAGGGGGCCACTCAATTAAAATATTTTAAGTTATTTTAATTAAATGAATGGAGGGGACTAGGACAATGGTTAAGATATGGGTTGAGGCAGACAAGGGGGGAGAACCAAGGTGCAGACACATTTGTGGTGTCTACATTTGCCCCTTTTTGTCTTGTTGGTTGTTCTTGATGAACTGCAAGACAAAAACAGGAGTTGGTTGCCCCAAAAAAAGGATGAGGTGTTCCCCCCTCAAAGTGATAGTCGAGAGAAGGGAACTGGAGATCGAGTGTCGATTTGACAGAGAGATGGATAGAGAGAAGGTGAGCGAGAACGCTGCAATAGTCGTGATTGCGCGTATACCACTTCACGGGATGGTCGGGTCAAATTATCGCATGTCGAGGGTCGAGGAGTGCCAAAATTGAAATAATTGGGCCCTAGCATTTAGTCATTTGCTGATTGGGTCACTCAATCTAAGCTGAAGCTCCAAATGGTCATCGTGTTCCAGGTATCCCAGGCTCAGGAAGTGCTCCCAAAAACACGAAAATGCCATAAGTAGTAGGGATCAACTGGCTCACGATCCTATACTTGTGACGGTAAAAAATAGTCTGTGGACAATTCTGCTAACCAGCCGTGAGGTAGCATACATGCAAAAACAACCAAGGCAACATTGTCTTGGAAGTGGTCGAAGGTCGAAGGAGATAACCAGGATCTCCAATGGTCATTGGTTAAAGTGGATGGATGGATGAAAGGATGTGGCCGAGCTAACCTCAGAAGACGTCATGTGATCTGAGTGCTGCCTACATAGCCCTTGTGTGAAGGGCCTCAGGCCAATGTAGTTCTCCCTAAAAGGGAGGAAGGGTCAGAGAGATTGATTGGTCTTGGTCAAAGTGGTCGATAGACTGGTCGTGGTCAAGGTCAAGGTCACAGAAGAGAAGGTTTGTCCATCAAAGAGACGAACAAACGAGGGTGGTCGAGCTAACCTTAGAGGACGTCATGTTATCTGAGTGTTGCCTACATAGCCCTGGTCATAGGGCCTCAGACCAATGTAGTTTGAGCTAATTGAGAAGATTGGTCAATGATTGGTTTGGTCATATGTCGAAATGATGAGGATAAGATGATGCTACAGATTGTGTATTCTGTAGAATTTGTCGAGAGTCTTTCATCCTTAGCGAGTTTCCATAGTCTTGATGGATGTATGCTAAAAATGAATCAAGGTCTATTTATGCTTCAGCAAGCATTGGTTTATGCTTAACATAAATTATGTCTGGTCGATAGTTTCTATGTGTATTGGTGTCCATAGAAACTATGTGAAAAGGACAATGATGATGTCTAATGTCATGATGATGAAAATAGTTTGGTTTGAGTTGGGTTGACAATTGATGTGGTTAAATGTGACCAAAGTGTAGAGAAAAGGTGAAAGGCGAATTGCTCTTTCATTGACAAGGACCAGAAGGGAAGCATAGATAGGGGTTATCAGAACCAAGAGCCCCATTCATGCATTGCATCGTTGACTAAATGTTGTGTTAGAGCGGTAATCGAATCACTTTGACATTAAAGTGAGCTCGAAGTCCCTTGAGCAGGTGATAGGAGGAGGATAGGGTAACCCAGTTTAAGAGCAGAAATATCCTTGCCCCTTTTTATAGGAGACCCTGAGACAACTATAAGCCAAGTCCATGACTTGTTTTTTTTTTTTGGTGCAGACTGATCGATGCGGGAAGTCTACATAGAGATGTCATTTGCTTGGTGGTCATGTTGCGAAGCTGATCAATGCGAGAAGCTTCTAAGAAAAGTTGTTGTTTGTAGCAAGATTTAGTCATAGCCATCCTTCGAGGGAGTGGTCTATATTTTTGCTTTATATAATGTTGGAATAGCTGTCCTTCGAGGGATCAGTCTATTAGCTACAACAATGATAGTACAGCTGTCCTTCGAGGGAGCAGTCTGCTTTTTGATTTGTTTTTGTGACCTTGGATATGTTTTGACATCTTGATTTTTTTTTTGACAGATTATGGAGTCATGGACAAGACTGCAGAAGTTCAAGGACATCCTTTTATTAGGACAAAGCATCCATGCATCATAAAAGGGTTGCAGAGGACTTGTTAAGGGGAATAGGGTTGAACGGAATGAGGATTAAGAGGACGAGGATTGCTCAAGGGACGAGCTCAAGTTACGTGTCAAGTGGATGAGTACTCGACTAATAGAAGAATGGTCACAGATGCAACGCATTAAGAGGCTCAGGTTCTGGCCGTCCGTCGAGGGAGGACAGACGATAAGTCCCTGACCCATACTTGTGCGTGATGATGAAAGGTCCAAGCCAATTGGGGGCGAATTTGCCTCGTTTGCTTCACTCCATATTGGTCACGTGCTGATTCTCTTTGAGGACGAGATCTCTAATGTTGAAATCTCGTTCTTGCAAATTTTTGTCATAGGCTCGCCTTATGCGACTTTGGTAGACATGGAGATGATTGAGGGCAGTAAGATGGCACTCGTCAAGTAACTCAAGTTGAGCTAAGCGATCTTGACAAAAGTCATCGTTGGAGAGAATGTCATGCAGGGAGATGCAGAGAGACGAGATCTATACTTCGAGAGGTAGGACAACCTCTGTTTCGTACATGAGGGAGAAAGGAGTAGCACCCATAGAGGTTCGGATGCTAGTGCAGTAGGCCCATAAAGCGAAGGGAATGTGAATGTGCCAATCCCTTCCTGTGTTGTTGACCACCTTCATGAGGATTTTAGTCAAAATTTTGTTGGAAGCCTCAGCCTACCCATTTGCTTGTGGGTAGTAAGGCGAAGAAAAGCTGAGTTTGATGCCGAATGAGTCGCATAGCTTTTGGACAGTCTTGTTTTTGAAGGACTTGCCATTGTTGGTGATGATTTTGTGAGGGACACCGAAACGACAGATGATGTGGCTACTGATGAAGTCGACAATTTTGTCAGCTTTTGTGGAGACGAGAGGAATGACTTCCACCCACTTGGTGAAATACTCAGTGGCAGTGATAATGGACTGATGACGAAGAGATGAGTGAGGGTTAATCTCACCAATGAGATCTAAGCCCCACTGAGAAAAAGGCTAGAAATCTTGAGCGACTTGTAAGGCGTGGCTAGGGAGATGAAGTAGGTTAGAGTGTTGCTGACACTTGATGTAATGCCGAACATAGTCGCTACAGTCTTGATGAAGGGTGGGCCAATAATAACCCAGGCAAAGGATGCGCTTGGCAACTGAGTTCCCACTAAAGTGTCTGCCACAAATCCCATCGTGGACTTGTTTTATGGCTTGAGAAGCTTCAGTGGAGGTTAGACAGCGAAGAAGGAGGCCATCGAAGCCTCACTTATAGAGAAGACCTCCTAGCATGGTATAGCGAGCGGTGCGCTTGATGAAAGCTCGCCACGCATTGCTAGAAAGGTTGGGAGGAATGACAGAAAGAGACAAGTAGTCTACAAGTTGCTTATACCAATCATCTTGTGGACTAGAATTGACAGTGTTGATATGGTCGATGTGAGGAGAGATGTATGAAGGCAAGGGTACATGATGCACCGTGACAAAAAGTCGAGATGACGATGATGAAGATGGGATATGCGAAGCAAGAGAAGCCATGGTGTCAGAAAACTTGTTTGTAGAACGTGGAATAGTCTGCAAGAGGTAATGGTTGAAAGATGCCAAAAGAAGGTCAGCACGGTTTTTATACCTTTGCAAAATTTCATTTTTACAGAGATATGAACTATTGACTTGATTGACGATGAGCTGCGAGTCGCCGAAGATGTTGATAGACTTGATGTGGAGGGAAAGGGCAGTCTGAAGTCCCAAAATTAAGGCCTCGTATTCGGCCATATTATTGGTATAATCAAAGTCAAGCTTGAAATATAGAGGCATGGGCTTCCCTTCGAGTGGGATGAGGATGACCCCTGCACCCCCACCGAGTTGACATTTGGAGCCGTCAAAGAACATGGTCATTTGGTAGACGGTGTCATCGGTGGAAAGTGTGGTGATAGATTCGTCAGGGAACTCACACTATGAAGGTTGATTGTCAAGAAGAGGGGCATCTGCCAGCTGGTCAACGATGATTTGCCCCTTGATAGATTTCTGTTGGATGAATTCGAGGTCAAACTCAACGAGCAGCATGAGCCACCAAGCCATACGTTAATTCTGATATGGCTTGGAGTGCATATACTTGAGAGGGTCGGTGTGAGTGATGACAAAAGTTTTGTGGTTGAGAAGATAGTGGCAGAGCTTGGTAGCAGAAAAGACTAATGCCAAATAGAGCTTCTCGGTATGAGTATACCGAGTTTCATAGTCGACCAGTGTTCAGCTGATGTAATAAACCGCTTGCTCACGGTGATGCTCATCTCGGTGCGTGATCATGGCACCTAACGAATGGTTGGTGGTAGAGATATAAAGGTAGAAGGGTTGGTCATCTTTAGGTGGAATGAGGACTGGTGGAGAGACCAGATAGCTTTTGAGGGCTTCAAAGGCCTCTTGACAGTCCTCATCCCATTTAAAGGAGACGTCCTTCTTAAGGAGATGATGAAAAGGTTGGCAGCGGTCTGAAAACTGTGAGATGAAACGGCGGATGGACTGGAGCTTCCCTTGTAGACTGCGAAGCTGCTTGAGATTGGTCAGGGGTGGCATTTCGAGGATAGCACGGATCTTGGTGGGATCTATCTCGATGCCATGGAATGAAACGATGAAGCTGAGGAGCTTGCCTGAGAGGACCCCAAAGACACATTTCTTGGGGTTAAGGCGGACATGGTATTGAAGAAGGTGAGAGAAAATGATCTTGAGAATGGTCAAGTGGTCGTGGCGAAGCTTGGATTTGCCGATAAGGTCATCCACATAGTCCTCCATGATTTTGTGGAGGAGATCATGGAAAATGTAGGTCATGGCACGCTGGTATGTGGCACCAGCATTCTTCAAGCTAAAAGGCATGACTCGATAATAGAAAGTCCCCCATGGGGTGATAAAGGTAGTCTTGTGCTGATCTTCTGGTGCGATCAAGATCTGATTATATCCTGAAAACCCGTCCATGAGAGATAGCATCTCATGGCCGGTCATGAGATCAACAAGCTGGTCAATGTTAGGAAGAGGGAAGTTGTCTTTGGGACAGGCTAGGTTTAGGTCACGATAGTCCATGCAGATCTGAATCCCCCCAGTCACTTTGGTGACTGGGACGATGTTAGAGACCCACTGCAGATAATCGATGGGTTGGATGAAGGAGACAGAAAGAAGGCGTTGAAGCTCCTCTTTGACAAGGAGCACAACGCGAGGATGCATCTTTCAAAGCTTTTGCCTAATAGGCTTAGCCTCTGGTTTGGTGACAATGTTATGGGTAGCAATGGTGGGGTCGATGCCAGGCATGTCGCTGTAAGTCCAGGCAAAGGCCTTGCTATGGTCAGAAAGGAACTGGGCATAGTCAAGCTGCTCATGAGCCTCTAAAGATTGGCCAATCTTTAAGACGTGAGGAACATCGAAAGAAGAAGGGAGGTTGATGTCAATGGTTGATTCATTTAACATAACCTGGGTCTCAAAAGGGAGGGAATGCTGGATGAAAGAGTCATCGGCACCCATGTAGGAAAGGATGGCATCATCGTCAATGCAGTGGACAGTGTGAATGGTCACCGACTCATCCTCTATCATGCTAGAAAAAATAAGAGGGAGAGACCTGGACACCCCATTGAGCTGATAGGTCAAGGGTTCCAAGCAGATGGTGTTTATGGAAAAAAAACTAGGAGGGATGGAAACCACCGACTCCGTAGGTGACGAAGGAGAAATGGGTGAGTTTAGAGGAGATTGGTCAATGGTTGGCTCGGGACAAAGGTCGAAAGGACCCTGAGTGGGGTCATGATATCCCAGGCCATACCACTTCTTGGCATCGTCATCGTTGAGAGGCTCAATAGGCTGATGGGAGCCTTGCTCATAGCGTCCGAAACCAAAACCTTTCCATGCACACCTATAAAGGTAAGTGTGTGCAAAGGTAGGGTTGCCAAGGAATGAGAAGTCTGATGTGAAAGGTTGGGGTGAAGAGAGAGGATCACTGTCGGTAGGAGCTTGATTGAGCCCCCCATAGACAAGGTTGGTTCGGAGGTGAGGAGGACCATAAGGCACGACCATCCCGATACGATGGTCGTAATTGGGACTGAGATGAAGGCATCCATACTCTTACAGAGTTTGGAACATGTCTAGGGTCAACAAGCGATATTCTCCAAGTGATAGTCATTGGAAGATGTCTTCCATGGGGTCTTTGGTCGGTGCTTGAAGAGGAGGGGTGAGGGCGACCACCGATTACGAGCTGGTCGAAGCTTCCGCGGATGGAGGTGGTGCCGGAGTTGACGGCTTGATAGGAATGAAGACATCATTGGGACGGTAGGTTGTGTTGCAAGTCTTGAAGGGTGAAGGGTCAGCGGGAATGGTGTGGACTTGCTCGTCATGCTCAAATTTCAAACAATGGTGCAGGGTGGAGGGGACACAGGCCATGGCGCGAATCCAAGGTCGGCCCAGTAATATGTTGTATTGAAACTCTCCTTCGATGATATAGAAGAGCTCCGAGACTGTGCGTGGACCAACGCAAATGTGAAGGATGACTGTGCCAATGGTCGTGGCAGTGGTGTCATTGAAAGAGCGTAAGATCGTGTCAATTTTGGAGACACAATTCTTGGGAAGAGCCAACTGATCAAAGGCATGGGTAGAAATAATGTTGATGCTAGCACCTCCATCGATCATAACGCATTTAATGCGTGTCCGATCAACATAGGCAGTGATGAAGAGGGTGGCATCTTGATCTTCCGTGTTGGATGTGGGAATCTCAGAATCGTTGAATGTGATGGAGGCGACAGGAGATAAAGAATGGATGAGGGCAGCGAGTGGTTGGGGGTCCTCGAGTTAGACCTCCGCTGCCTGCAAGGCTTGGATGAGGGCTTGACGATGCTGAGGCGAGGTTTGGATAAGGTCATAAAGAGACATTTTCACAGGCGTCTGGTGAAGTTGTTTCAACATGGAGTCATGAATTGGCCCAGAAGAGGAAGACAAAGAAGGCTGGGATGCACCAAGGATAGAAATTTTAGGCTTGGGCACAAGAGGTGGCTTGACAAAAGGGTAGGTCCAAGGAATGGCGGCTTTTTCCTTCACCTTGTCCTTTTGCAACCTAGTGGTTATATGGATAGCATTAATTTCAAAGATTGGAGGTGAAGAAGGCGTCATGGCCTGCTGGTGAGATGTTGACGTGGTTGAAGAGGTTGGATGGGAAGGAGTCGAGGTCTGGTCAAGAGTGTCCTCATGGAGAAGAGTGTCTTTCTCCATATAGCGGCGGATGATGGCCTTGAGGGCACAACAAGTCTCGGTATCGTGTCCTGGCGCACAATGGTATAAGCAAATTTTCGTGTCATCGAACCAGGAGGGCTTAGACCCGAGAGGTTGGAAAGGCTTGATGGGTGGAAGGGTTATGTTGGAAGTCTACAGAAGTCAGCACAATATCAACGAGTATGAACCCACTAAAGGGTTCGTGCTAGTTGATATGCATGAGGTCGGTGACTTTTGCTTAGGCGAAGTTGGAAGAGGTTTCCGTACCACCTTGTGGGTTGATGGTGTGATGACAGGCGGGGACGGTACTTTCTTGGTGAGAGGTACCTTTTTTTGGAAGAGGGTAGGCTGGAGGTAGGCGGAGGAAGCAAAGGAGGCAACTGGTTTTGATTGGAGGTCAGAGTGGGAAGGATTCTGGTCAGGGTCAAAGGATGGGGGCCCAAAATGGATGGCAATGGTGATGGGGGAGGAGGCATTTGCTTCTGTGGTCTGTCAGTCTTCTTTGACTTGGTTAGAAGACTACTATGGGTCAAGGTCTGGGCTAGGTCTACCTTCACTTGCGGGTGAGTGAGGGTGGAGACAGGACGAACGCCAAGTGACTTGATAGGCTTAGATGGGGTAGATGCAGGTTTCAGTTTTGATGGGGTTGGTTGAGGTTTGGGAGTCTGGTCTTTGTCAAGAGTCTGGGGAGATTCTACCTTGGGAAGATTATTAGTATGTGATGAGAGGGCACGGGAATGTTGAAGGGCTTTAAGACGCTCCCACAACACCTGAGGCATCACTTTCCTTGAAGGGAGAAGTTTGATTTTCTCCACTAATCGAGAAAATGGCTGAGAAGATGATGGATGAGATCTGGGTTCTTGATAAGATATTGACGGTTGCAGGGTTGAAGACGAGATGGGTGTAGCAGTTTTAGATGCATGGTATGGTGGAGTCATGATAGATTCATCCTTGGTTGAAGATGAAGGGGAGACAGGTTCTTCCCTGGGTGGAGAAGAAACCAGAGAGCGAGGCTCCTCAAGCGGGTAAAGGGCAGGGATGATGGTGCCCTCCACTTGTGGTCGAGAAGTAGGAAGGGTCGGGTCCTCCATAGGCAGCAAGAAGGAGGATGGCGAGACCGGTAGTGCCGGTAAGGCTGAGGCATCCTCCAAGATGAGAGAGGTTGAAGGAGAACTAACCGGAGAAAGAGGTTCGTCCATATGTGATGGACTGATAGATGGACTAACCTCTAGAGGTTGGTCGGGGATGAAGGGCGAGACCGTATTGACCGTTCGAATGTTGTGTTCATGATTGTCGTCAATTAAGGTCTGGACATTGTTTTGGGTTGGCAGATGATTGGGGAATGGTTGCTTGAAGATGTCAATGGCCTGATTAGGTGGTGCATTGGGATTGTCTAAGATGAGGTCCCCCTTTTCAAGCATGTCTTGGATTATGTTCTTAAAAGTTTTACAGTTTTCCGTGTCATGTCCTTTAACACGGTGAAAGCTGCAAAAGTCATGTTCCCTATACCACGCAGGAATGGCGTGTGAGGGATTAAATTGTGGAGGAGGTCGGGCCTAGGGGAGATTGAGGACCCCCTGTTTAACAAGTTTTTCCAACATAGATGCGTATGATTCTCTGAGAGGAGTATACTATCGTTTTACGTATCTCTGCTGGAATTGGTGGGTGACGCTCTGAGATGTGGATGGCTCAGGCTGATTGGTTGAGGAGGATGAAGGTCTAATGACCACAGCATTAGCTGAAGCTTTAGACTTAGGATTGGATGATGATGGTTTATAAGAAGAGGAGTCATTGGTCTTAGAGCTGGGATTCTTGCTCCGCAACTTGACTTTATTCTCCTCAATGGCACGCAATTCAAGTTTACGAGCCATCGTGAAGGCTTTGTCGAAGGTGCGGAAGGTTTGAACCCTCAGAGTGGAAGAAATATGTCTAGCGCAGGCTTGGGAGAAGAGTTCAATAAGTTCAGGCTGGGGTAAGGAAAAGGAGAGTTGATTGATGAGGCTTCTCCATCGAGCAACGAAGTCGGCTATGGATTCGTCCTTGAATTGATGGATAGAATAGAGGTCTGTGATCGAGACCTTCTTGGTGATGTTGATGGAGAAGTGATCGAGGAAGAGCTGGGCCAACTATGTGAATGAGAAGAGAGAATGGCTGGGAAGGGAGCTGTACCAGTCAAGCACAGCACCTGAGAGAGACATAGGAAATGTGCGTAAAAATAATGCATCGTCATGGGCAATAAGGTAACAGGCATGTCTAAATGCCCGTAAGTGTTGTTGTGGGTCTTTCTTGCTTTGAAAGTGAGAAAACTTCGGAAGCTCCCACTGGCTAGGATATGCCTTGATTGGGACAGAAGGATGAATGGGCTCGTTGCAAATTTGCTCGTATGAGAGAGCGTTGCGTGAGCCAAAAACGGAGGTCTCTAGACTGGTCATCTTATCCATCAGCATTTTGATGATATCTACCGACGGGTTGATGGGTGGCGCGCCCCCTAAGTTGTAGGGCGCTTGGAAGAGGCTAGGGGAGGCATACGACGTAGTTGGTTGTCCTTGTAAAGGTGCAACGTAGGGATAACTAGTCGTAGGGATAGAAGAAGAGGCTAAGGGTGGTTGGGTAGAAGGCATAGCTAGGCCTGATGTTGCCACGAGAGGTTGGATTGTGGTAACAGGGGCCAAGGGATAGGAAGCCACCCTGGTGTTGATAGGGGCCAGGGTAGGCAGAATAGAGATGGCAAGGTTCTGAAAAGGAGTGGATAGCGGTTGAGCGGGTTGAGGTTGATAGGGGGCCGAAACCCCAGTGGAAGTGGGCCCAAAGATAGAGGGAGAGGCCACACCTGGAGGATTGGTCAAAGTCTGGTCATTGGTCGAAGTGATGGCTTGAGTGTCTAAAGGTTGAACTACGGATGTTGTCGATACAGTCGTAGTCACGACAAGAGAGGTTGGCATTCCGTAGATTGGATTGCCCAAGGAGTCCCGCATTTGGCTATGCGCGAGATAGTGCTGCAAAGCTTTGACATTGAGGTCCAAGAATCGTGCGAAATCTTGGTCCCCTTCTGGGACAATAGGAGTCTGGGGCGGGGTTGGACGAGTAGGAGTTCTTTCGGTCTCCGAGTTGAACTCCATGATAAGACGGGTAAAAGACGGGGTAGACGGAAGTGGTTGATGGCTAGCGTGGTCAAGAAGGGCCTTGGTTTGACTATGAGTCAAAACCATTCAAGGCAAAGAAGGTTCAGGTTTCAGAAACTGTGTTTTTCAATTTTAGAAAACCAGGATGGATTTTTGGTAGAGAAAGGATGGGATTCAAGGCTGCTATTTTTGGAGAAAAAGGACTGTGACAGAGACCGACGTCAGTTGAAAAACTGATGTCAACAAAAAAGATGGCCGACATCGATCAGATAATCGATGCCGGTAAGAGGGGAAAAATGACGTCGGTGGTATAACCAATGCCGGTGACTGTGTTTTCTAGAGAACCAAAAGATTTGAAGATTCTTTGGAAAAACAATGAAGAAAGCGTCCTCACTCACTCAAACAAACAGATGAGAAGAGAAAAATAGAGAGAGACAGACAAGCCCTAAGTGATAAATCCTAAGAATTAACTTTAGAATCTTGTGGCTTATGCCTTAGATGAATGTTTGGGGAGATTGGCTGTTAGAAAGGTCCTAGAAGAGGTAGTCTAGAGCTGGTTTCGGGTCTTGTTTTAGGCGCTCAAAGGTCTGTGTTAGGTTTGGTATGTGGCCTGGTGCTAAGGAGCAAGCTCCCCTCACTTCACGATTCCAGTGGTTAGCTGGTCTCGCTTAGCCAAGATATACCTCGCCTAGAGTTTATCCTCCGCCAGAGAATGGAGTGGGCTTCCCCCTTGGTGATGAAATCCAAGTAGGGTCACCGGGACGGGTAAGGTATCTACTGGGGGATGAAATCCCAGTCGGGCCTTGTCTCAAGTAAGTTTTATGTTTGTTTTAGTGCATGTGGTTTGGTAGTGTAACATCAAGTGTCTACGATTTATTCAATATGCGTTTTACTAATTACTAGGTGAAGACTAATGTAAGCACAAGCAGAAATGCAATGCAGTTTGTTTTAAGTCTAAGTCAAAAATATGAAGTTTGAATGAAGACAAATTTGAGAAATGGTTCGAGAGTATGATGTTTGGACTAGTCTAGAAATGCAAGAAAGAAAAGAAAGATTCATTTTAGTCCTGCTTATGATGTCATTTAGAATAGAAGAAAGAGACGAGAAGGGAGGAGCCTAAATGCACCTAAATGAATGAAGAAGAAAGGGAACCCAAGGAAGGCCCTAAAGGGGTCCCACCGAGCATGCCAGAATGTTTCTATCGCTAATTCGCTTTCTACATTCAAAAGAAGAATAAAGAAACTTAAGGAAATGGACAAGGCTAGAAGTACCTGGATATAGTCTGCACACCGTAATCCAGATGCTTGTGAGCACTCCTCTTTGGCTGTGGAGGAATGACACCTGCAAGGAAAAGAGACTTGGACAAGAAGGTGTTAGATGGATAGGCGGTGGGTTGCCAAGCAAAAGCTTGTTCCCGAAAGTGTGAAAACTTTCTCAAGGGAGGTCAACCCACTGGTAAAAGACAGATGAAAGACTGAGAAAATATAGAATGCCAGAATACTGAAATGTTAAACAAATTAGAAAGGAAAAAGAAGACAAATGTTTACCTGAAAGGAGCTGTCGGGCTGATCACAGTCACCGAGGTCAGGAATGTTGCCGACGTCAGTTGTCTGGTCTGCCAACGTCGGTTATCCTGCCGACGTCGGTTGGGGTAATGACCGACGTCGGTCGGGGCAGTGGCTTGTAGTCGGGTCTGGTCGGGTTCTCTGGTCTGTGGATGGATTTGGTTCATGAACAGGTTTGGGACAGAGCTCAAGGACGATTCTGAATGGTTTAGGGAATGGTCTGGATCTGGTTAGATGCCCTGTATAGGGTCTTTGTTGGCAGGAGGGAGGAGGAAGTTGTCTGGGATTGCACTAAAAGGGTGACAGGGTGAAAGGAAGATGGACAGAGGACAGGTCCTGAGAAGGCTTTTCAGCTTCTCAGGGGGAAGGACAGAGGGAGTAGAAGACAATAGATATGGCAGATAACTGAAAACTAAATGAAAGAATGAAATAAAATAATGAACTTGCTTACCTTTTGGGCTCACTGAATGAAGAGTGGAAGAGTTGTTGTTGAAGCCACAGAAGACTTTGCAAGAGGAAATCTCTGATCAAGAATCCCTGCACCTGTTGCTGCTGTTGCACGAGGTCCAGAGGGAGGAGAGTCAAATGCCAAAAGGTCGAGAGAATTATGTTTGCGAGCTCAAGGGGCCGGGGTCTGCAACAGATGCAGAAAGTGGTCTTGAAGGCTGCCAATGCTGGCAGAATCGCCGACATCGGCCGCAGGGTCGCCGACGTCGGCAGTGGCAGAATGGGGACAGAGACTAAAAATAGCCTCTGCCCATTCTTGCACGCCGCCGGGTTGAGGGATTGTGGAAAGAACGGTCATGAGGATGCTTTAATGGGCACGGGAGGAAGATAATGAGGAGATTTGGGGTAATAAAAGCTAGGAGGGAGGTGGGGGGATCCAAGGTGGCAAGGGTGAGGTGGAAAGGGGGCCACTCAATTAAAATATTTTAAGTTATTTTAATTAAATGAATGGAGGGGACTAGGACAATGGTTAGGATATGGGTTGAGGCGGACAAGGGGGGAGAACCAAGGTGCAGACACATTTGCGGTGTCTACACTAAACATAGAAAAATAAAAGCACAAAAAAAAAACATTAATGATTTTTTGAAGAATGTAGGGTAGGCTTATGACTACCAAAAAATTCACTACCTACATTAGAGAGCAAAATTGAAACTTGTGACACTATTATTTTAACTCATACTTCAAATCATATACTACAAGGATTTTGTTATAAGACCTAGGCAGACCACATGTCCCAATTACCCGAGTCACAACCAGAATTTCCTTCAAGAGATCTAATGTTTCCAATACTCTTATTTCCTTAGTGTCATCCACATTTAATATTAAAATCTCAAAAGGGTTGGAACTTGGAATGACTTGTGAATTAGTCATCTTCATTTTCACTTAAATTTTATCCTTCCATTTAGCATAGGGTTGATGGATTTTCATTTCATTTCTACCAATCACCTAAAAATCCTCATTTTCCCTCCCTTTTTAGTAGTAGCATCCAAGAGTTAGGCCTAAGCTAAATGGTCATGTTTATGGCACAACATACACCTAAAAGGGAGGTTCTCATAGTCCATGATTCATTTAAACAAATCTTCCTCTAAAGATTTTATCCATATTATTTTAGGAAGAGATTTTACTACATCCATTTGAAAAAAAAAATGATATAAGAAATATTCTTCTTATTATGGGTTTCATAAAAAATACAAATTATATCCCTAGTGGAGTTTTTAACCCTTGACAAAATGACTTCAACCAATAAATATGGAAGGAGGTTAAAATGTCTTATCTATATTAGGGTTACCTTTGGATCCTCTTATGAAAATTTGAAGTTGGGGTTCCATAGAGTCATGAATAAAATTTATCTATAAGAAAAATAAGGGCCTTATTTAAACACATTAGCTCTATCCTCTTAAATTAAAAAAACCAATGAAGAAGCATCAAGTGTCAATGAAAATATTTACATTCCTTTCACCTTATAATGTTCCATTAACTAGGTTTGTAACTCTTTTTCATGGGATACTTGACTCATAAACTTGTAGATCAAACCCCACTTTGTTAGGATAACCATTTATTCTTCAATTTTGTTGTGTTTGAAAATGATGATTAAGTCTTCCTCAACTAATTTAATACACCTTGATTTCAACTAGATTTTTTTGTTCCTTACATTATTGGCATGAGCTTTGAGATTTTCTAACATCTTAGATTTTTGAGAGGATAACATATTATCCACAACTTGGAGAGAGTTCATCTTGTAAAAAAAAATGAGTGTAAAGGAACAACCATTCCCAGTTTAGAAAGGGCGTTTCAAGGGCATAACATTGTAGGCGGAGCAAAACATGAGCTTAGGGTTTTTAGGCCATTTATTTTTGTATTGGAACACATCAAAATATCAATTAATCTCGAATATGAAGACAATGTACAAACATTTACAATAAAAAATTGGCTGATTGGTATTCACTTCTTGACTTTAACGTCATAAAAAATATAGAAATACCACATAGTTCTTATAAAAAAGTTAGCTAAACATGGATATACAACAAGAGTCTCAAAATAATGTATTAAAACCCATTAACAAATATGAACATCAAGTGCAAGATGTAGCACTAGAAGGTGTTGAAGGTGGATAGTCCTTATGAGGAAGAACAACCCAAGAAGATGGCTCTCTTAACAATGGATCTAGATTCATGAACCCACCTTAACCCTATTTGATAAAAGGGATTATTTTTTATGTGATTATATAAGTTTAAGACTTGAAATATTAGAATGCTAAAAATATATAATATTAATGTTTTTTAATTTTGAAAAGATGCTAAATATGGAAAGTTTCTACTTTGGGAAAGTACAAAGAAGGAATATAATTACCTTGCACATGAATATTGGTTGACTATTTTGACTATTTACAAGTGCAAATTATAAGAAGAGGTGATTGTATATGTTTGATATCACAAATAGGAATAAAAATTATATGGACATGTTTGTTGTAAGTGGATGACAATGCAATGTGTCCCTTTTATTTATAATAGACTTATATTAGTTGAATTTGATAGGGTGTTGACAAAAAAAGACCAAGAAATTAGGAATATGGGATTACAAATCATAAGTATAAGTATAAGATATATCTGGACACGTCCACTATAAGTATATGGTGATGTAGTGTACTAGAGTCTATTGATTGTAGACTTGTCCTAGTTGAATGTGTGAAAAAAAAGATTATTTCACCACCTTTGGATGCATTAATTAAGGATATGGATGCGTCTCTAGACCTATGATATCACAAAAAGTACTTGTAATGACAAAAACCTAGTTTATTACAAAAAAACCAAACTAGAATCAAATGGGGAAGAGAATTGGGAGATTAAAATTTAGTTAGACTGTTCTTGGTCAATCCTCGCTGAAAGACCAAGAGCTTCACTAAATTGCCAATACTTTGAAGAGGACTCAAACTCAAATGTGTTTCTCCCACTAACGTGTGTGTGTGGAATGGTGGTTACAAACTTGGATGCTCTTTATCTTATTTTACCCTTAACACAACTAGATAGATGAAGATTTATCCTTTAAGATAACTTTAGTAAACATATAGATAGAACATGAAAACATTTAAATAGTTTTTTAGAGTGAGAAGAATTGTTCTTAATGCCTGAGAGGATCCTTGTATATATAGGTGTTTTGATTTTTAATTTGGGACCTATTGGCATGTAAAATTCAAACGAATATAATACCAATCGATAAAAATATGAATAAAATGAAACATGCCCTAAAATAAGTTCCAAAATTTATTCCTGGATAAGTCTTCACTAAGAAGACAAGGTCACACGTCAGTCCTATCCAGTTACTAGGAACTTGTCAAGAAGGACAAATGACCAAAACTAGGGATCTCCATAACAAAGTGGCAAGATAAGTAGACAATATAAAAACTCACAAATTAAAATAGATAAAGACTAAAGTAAAATTCACTAGTAGGTACTTTATTTTAACTGTCAATAGTCTATGTGTAAACATCTTATATAAATGTCATACACAATATGCTTGTACCAAATTTAGGTGTATAGATTTTCTTCCCTTTATTATAGTAATGAAATTTATAAATTAAAAGAAAGAAATAAAACTTGAGTTTGGATAAAACACTTTGTCTTTTGACTTAGAATTTGTGATTTTTGGGTTAGCTACATTGTGATGGAATCTGCATTAACACATGTAATAGTTAATGTCCATATATCAAATCTAAAATACTTGAAATTTAAATTTGTAAAGGTAACAAGCAAGGAGAGAGTAAACCTATGTGTGTGTTATATCATGCTACTTATGGAAAATGCTTGTTTCTTGGTAAGTGGAGAGAGGATGTTTTTGATCATGTTCATTTCCTACTCATGGAAATGAACTATCCCTTGAGTAATAAATGAAGAGTGCATATGTTGTCAATTGACAACATACCCATGACCATATTTACTAGAGTAACTACACTAGCTCTAATCCCATATTATATGATAAGATATTCGAGGAGGACATGCCCCTTTTTTGAAGTACTCGAAGAGTGTAGTTTCTTATGCCAAGTTGTTTCAAGAGTTGAGAGTGATCAAGAATCAAATTTTGGATTGTTATTTACTAGTCAAGCTCATGAGCTAAAACTTTGTATTATTCCAACTCCTATAAATATGGAATAATAATAAATATATTATTCCAAAAATATGGAACCATCATAAGTTCACCAGTATTGATTCCAAGGCCATTGAGTGTCACTATACTCGAATGCACATCACCCATAACAAAAGATGGATTTGTTGACCAAATTTTGACCCTGAGTTAAAATTGGTCACGCCCTATACATTGAAAATTCATAGAGACATCTAATGTTTGTCATGGTATTGTCATGGTCTCAAGTGGTCTTAAAAAGTCTCATATGGTCATATTTATCCTTGTCAAGCATTGTCCATGTTTTGGTCTTAAGTTCACTTGTTTACTCTTATGGTCAAGTACAAGCTCTTAAAATGGTCAAACAAGGTCAAAGGTCCAATATAGTCTAGGGTCATTATAAAAGGTTATTTGAAGTTTCTTTAATGTCATATTATCATGCTCTAACTTTTATTTGACTCTTATATGCAAAAAATCATATTTTTGCCACCTTTTGGCCCATTTGGAAGAGTTATACATACCACTTCAAGGAGAGAAAGTTTCAAGAAGATTCCAAATGTCCATGATGTCATAGTTTGGTCAAAAAATGTTCAAGGGTAGTTAGGGTTTGATAGAATCTATAATTCAATGCCTAATCTTGGTAAAATGACACTTTACAAGCACTTGTATAGCCTTAAAAGATCAATTTTTAGTTTTAAATGAGTTATATATGTCCTTTAAGATCCCTAAGATCATTTTACATCTTTGAACCAAGTTTCAAGTTGAATTGACACTCCCTACACTTTTTCTCCTCCATCACTGACTTCATTACCTCAAGAAGGCAAATTTGCATTGAATGGTATAGCCATGAGAGAGAGCAAGTGTTAGGAGATTAAAATTTGTAAATTTTTAAAGGTAAAAGTAAGATTTAAATAAGTAGAATTGGTTTTAATATTGGTGACCTATTCTTTATGAATGATCATTAAGAGTGATAGCAAGTCACTATGGCCTACTCATCCAAGAGGGGTCTGCTATTGCACCTATTTATCTAGTTTAGAAATCGATGGAGAGGAATTATTTTTTTGTGATTTTTACAGGTATTGTATCTATTTTTCATGGTGGTTTCATCATCCAACTCATCTCCATGAGGTGCCTTCACTTAAAAGAAGAATGTCTTGGTGTCCAAGTTGTTCTACTGGATTATGCTATAAGTCTCTATTTTATATTTATGGTAGTGATTCTCAAATGTTTATAATGCTTTATTGTTCATGTAAACTCCATAATTTTCATGGAGTCCATGTGTTCTTATTTTAGATGTGTTTTTTGTCTATCTTCTTCAAGTGTATGTTTTTAAGGCATGGTCAGGGTTTGCACAATCCATTAGAGGTTTGATTTTTAATTTGGTTCAAATACTAGTAATACATCATGATATAAGATTTTGAAAGAGAATTTACACTAATTAAAGCATGAGATAATCAAGATAATAGTCTAACACACCCTCGAAGGAGAAGTCATGAGAGTTTATTGAATACACAAGCCTGTACAGACTACAGAAGTAAATAGGTTATTATTAGAGTTATAAATAGGATCTAACACATATCCTCACTCACATAATCTTGATTTCCTCACTACTATCATCAAAGTGATACAAGTTAACTAAATGATCAAATTCACAACTCATAGACCTCATGTATAAGATGATTGTATGTAGTCCATATAGGACTATAAGGTGAGTTGAGGGTGACTAGGATGCTTGTCTTGAGTTTTTGAGACCATTGAAAAATGATAATGGGATTATATGTGGATTGATAGACTTGAAAGAACTTAGGACTTAGGAAAATGTCTCTTTTTAGACCTATGCAGTCAAATAGAGACCTACAAGCCCTAAGCCTATAGGTCCTCTTTTGTGACCAAAGTCAACCTCTCCAATATAAATCAAAGCAAAGAATGAAGATCTAAATTCTATCCAGATGAAGATGCTATTACAAGACCTCAAAGAGTAATAGACCACTCTAAAGTTAGAGACAATATTGAAACTAAGTTGACAAATAATAAAGTATCCACCTACAATAGATTGTATAGACTGTATATGAGAGCAAGTAGAAAATGGTCTGAAAGTGTCACAATGAGTTATGATTTAATGTATTTAGGAATAATGGAGTGTTATTCCTATTTTAGTTAAGGGTATGGATTAATAAATCAATATAGAATATATCAATAATTATAGTCCTAATTTGTGCAACTGTTTATCTTTTTCACCTTTCTAAAAATAGTAATAAATAAGAATAAACACAACTTATCTAGAAAATAGATTGAGATGGATAATACAGAGGTTGAAAATGACTGTGAAATATTGGGAAGGTGTCATAAAATTGAATCTATATTTCATTGGGTGAAAGGATAGGAGCACCAAAAAGTGGATGCTTTTTTGTCTGGTGCTATTGTTCATTCATATTGCTATTGTCTAAACTAATCACAAAGACCTAAAACTTTCTAGGTAGTTGCATTGTGCTTGTGTGAGTGTGCTTGTGAAAGATTGAGTGCTAGTTATTGATGAAACTCACTGTGGAGCTGATTTTATCTTCAAACCCAAACCCTCCATCATGCTTTATAAATTAACATTTGAATCACCTGAGAAAGAGGGGGGTTAGTATGAAAGATATATTGAATGTGCAATCCACACCCCTTGTGTGGGCACGTTGCCTACATGCCAATACTTTGAAGAGGGATCAATCCATATGTAGTTCTCCCACCTAGTGTGCTTTGTGCAATAGTGTGATGTGGATGTAAATTCCAAATTAATAGTGTTTGAGGTGGCTAGGACCTAGAATGAAGATTTGAGTAGGTTTATAGCTATGTTGGATGAATGTATGAAAATAATAGGGAAGTTTGCCTTAGTTATTTGTTTGTATTCCTGATTTTTTTATAAGTTTCATTAACCCCCTTGTAAATGATCTTTGAGTGGGATTTTATAGGGAATAATTGGTCATGGGTCAAATGTATTCATGTTAGGCTAACATAATTAAGGATAAGGACCAGATGAAAATATCCATTAGGGCTCAAAGTGTAAATAGTTAGGACCACCAAAGATGGGACACTTTTCTTTGGGGTGCTATAGTCCAAATGGGATGCTCCTATCCTACAAGCTCGACACCTAGGGGAACAGGATTAATACAGGGAATACTATCGAGCTAAGGTGGAATGACTATTCAGAAGGTTCTAGATGAATGACAATGAGTAAAAAGGTTTCTAAAAGGGTCACAAGGGCATGCAGAAGGGACCTATGGATGGGGTGTCATAACCCACACTCAAACTACCAATTTGGACATTTTATATGACTACACTCCCCCCCTTTATTATAGTGATGTAGTAAAGTGAACTACAAGGATAAAATAAAAATAGAAAGCATACCTAAAATTACCTACAAGGGTGAAACCTATGAATATGTGTGATGTTGAGTGTGCATAGAGAGAGCATAGTGTGAAGCATACATTTGCAAGAGAAAACAAGGAGTAGATCAATTCTTACTAGACATGTTATGTCTAAAATAAGAATGTATAAAGGTTGGGAAAAAGAAAGATGAAGAGAAAGGAATGAATACACATCACTAGGTACGTGAACCAATATAAAACCTATTGTGATGTTGAGTGATGCTGAATAATGTTGAGTGATGTTGGGTATGTAATATACCAAGAATAATATTGTGAATGGATCTAAGTGCTAAATTCCTCAAAGGTGGCTTAAGAATACAAAGGTTGGCCCTTTGGCACCATCATCACCCATTATGTAATGAATCTATTTGATCATGTGTGTGTTAATCAATGTTTGGACTATGTGTCTAATCCCTTTAAGTAGGTAGCTTAAGAATACAAAGGATAGCTAGTCTTTTGGCTCCATTGTTTCCCACTAAGTGTGAAATATGAAATAATACCAATATAAATGTGTATTGTATGAGATAGATCATGAAGGCCATGAATGCTTTGTAATCTAAAAATGTGGCATGGATAAATGAATGTGTATTGAAAACTAGGCTAATCTTTGCCAAAAGGTGGAGATTAGTCTTGTATGAAAGACACTCCAAAAATAAGAACTAGGCTTATATGAAAGCCACTCCAAAATGATGCCAACCACCTGTAGATAGAGTAAGGCACACAAATGCTAAGAATACCTAGGTAATATAATGAACTAGAAATAAAAAAGGTAAATATGTCATGCACATTACCCCCAATCACTAATGTTTGTAACATGGATTCTAATCTGGAAGTTATGCCAACTACCAATCTAAAATTGGAAGTGAGAGCCATCATGTCGTACATGATGCCCCCTATATTTGGATAATCTATGTAAAAATATACTAAAATGATCCAATCTAAACTAGATTGTATCTAACAAAACTATAATAGACCTTACCTTTCTATCTATTTCTAAAAAAATTAGGTTTTCAACTGTTTGGATGGGAGCACCGAAAAGTGGATACTTTGTTATAGGGCATTATATTCTGAATGGGGTACTCTTGTCCTTTACTATTTTTGATGACTATTCTATGTTCATCTCTATTTTTTTGGTTTGTTTTGCATGTTTTAAATTTTGATTACTATTCTGATTGTTTTAAAAACTAATTTTTATTAGTAGAGGGATCTGATCTTTGTGACAAAACCCCTGCATTTTGTCCCCTCTTCTGAGGGTAGGAATGAAGACCCTGCAATGACTACACTCAAAATAAATATCCCTGCAAGTGTGTTATGCTATGAAATACATGATATAGTAATGATGATGAAAAAATGCCTCAAGATATAGCATAGTTTCTATTGGATATTTTTAGATCAACAAGGGTATGCCTAGATAGATACAACAATGTAATAACATGTGCATTATACTAAACTAAAACTAGAAATATTGTTAGTTATCAAGAAGGGATGGAATATGATGTCCATCATGGCATCCAATAAGGCAAGATAATGCATGATGTCGATCATGGCATTGCAAATAAATGAGAAGCAAATAAGCATGCAAGGCAAAAAGCATACAAAAGAGGCCAAGGGGCCAAACAAAAAAGGGACATGGGCACATGTCACAAAAACTAGGAAAACAAGCATACAAGGCATGTTCAAATGCCCACATACACATATAATTGCAAATAAGCAAGATTGGCATGAGGGCCACAAGCACATATAAGAGAACAGGGAAAGGACATTGGTAAATGTCCTAAGGGACACACAAGTAACAAAACATGAATTGATAAATGCAATCACATCTAACTAATCAAATCAAGAAAGGAAGGCATGTAAATTCTATAAATACTATTGCATATAATTGATCAAAGCAAGAAATGAAAGTATGCAAAACATGTAGTACAAGACTAGGTAGATAATAAAAAATGCACAAGTATTATATAATAGTGAGTGTCGTTAGAATAATCTATGTATGCTAGTTAGTAATGTACATAAACATGATAACAAGAGTGTGTGGTGTAGGAATAACATAACCTAGATGGTGTAGTCATGTAGAAGATGCCCTCGGTGGGTGGATATGTCGATGTATGTCTCGAATGTAAAAATAGGATACTCCCTCAATGGGTAAAGTGAAGCAATCAAGGACTTGGGTGTCACTGCACACACTCAAAGAAGATTAAGTGAAGAATGGTAATGTAAATAAATCAACACACAATAGCATAAAATAAAAAAAATTAAGTCTAACATGGTAGTAGAAATGTAAAGCATGGATAATGCATATAATTGAATTTTTTTTGGTGTTTTGAGTTATTTTAATGTTTTTGTGTTTTGACATATTATATTATTTTTGGTATTTTGAAATATTGTATTATTTTTAATATTTTGAAATATTTTATTATTTTTGGTATTTTTAAATAAGCTATGTATAAGTAATCATAAGGAAACTATGTACAAGAAAGTGAAAAGAAAATATGTACAAGTTAACTGAGAAATTATGTACAAGTAGAAAGAAAATATGTACAAGTAAAATGTGTGTAATGAAATACTATCCATGGAATCTGCATAGATGCATAATATTCAATAGAAGGGGTACTAACCTGAGTGACAAAGCTATAGCCATGGGTGTAATCAATCTGCATATCTTCATAAACTTGGGTGATAGCATGTACCGCATGATCTAATATAGGCATAGAGCTAGTAGTAGGTGCAGGATAAGAGCTAGGTGAACCAAGCTTGAAGGAAGGAGGAATAAATATAACCACTAGTGTTTTATTGTGTCTAGTAGTGATAGGGAGATACTCAAAAGTAGATAAAGAGTTAGATACATCTAGGTAGAAACCATGTATGTAGGATGAAATGTATGTAATTGGAGTTATAATTTGTATAGAAATATGATTATGAAGAACATTACACATGAGATATAGCAAACAAGGGATAGAGAGCATGAAACTTTGTACTTATGTATAAAAAGCTTTGACTTCTAAAATGACATTTATAACAACATGTTTATCAAGATAGAGTTGAAAATTATTCTACGAGAGAGAGAGAGAGAGAGAGAGAGAGAGAGAGAGAGAGAGAGAGAGAGAGAGAGAGAGAGAGAGAGAGAGAGAGAGAGAGAGAGAGAGAGAGAGAGAGAGAGAGAGAGAGAGAGAGAGAGAGAGAGAATGAAACCTTGTATTAAATAAAAGTAAACATTGATTTGAAGGAAAGGGATATTAACATGTTTAGAAATAAATTTCTTAATATCATCCCATATTATAAAAATTAAGCATGAAAGGGAAAAAATGAATCTTTGCATTAACATATAGTAAAATTCATCATTCATATACATGATAGGACCGAGTATGGAATCCTTATTGTTTGAAAGAAATGTTTTGAAATAAGTGAGATCCTTTTTTAATTTTTATGTGAAATCGAATTTATATGTGTAGGGAAAATTAGAAGAATATTGCTAAAAACATCAAGGAATTTTCCTTAGGGTTTCTAAGGTTTTTATGTGCAAATGAAGTACGTTGGGTTCACCAAATGATTTAACTTATTTGGGAATAATGGAGTGTTATTCATAATTTAGTTAAGGGTCTAGATTAATAAATTAGTATAGAATATAGCAATAATTACAACCCTAACTTGTGCAATTGTTTATCTTTTTCACCTTTCTAAAAATAACAATAAATAAGAAAAAATATAACTTAAATGGAAAATAGATTGAGATGACTAATTTAGAGAATGAAAATAGTTCTTTAGGATTGGGAAGGTGTCATAAACTTGAATCTAGATTTCATTGGGAAAAAGGATAGGAGCATCAAAAAGTGGATGCTTTGGTGTCTAGTGTTGTTGTCCATTCTTGTCATTGTTGTCTAAACTAATCACAAAGACCTAAAACATTTTGGGTAGTTGTGTTGTTCTTGTGTGAGTGTGATTATGAAAAATCAAACACGATTTGTTGAAAAAACTTGCTATGGAAATGATTTTGTCTTCAAACCCTAACACTCCATCATGATTGATAAAACAAAATTTGAGTCACAAGGGGTTAGTGTGAAATATTTACTGAATGCATAATCCATACCCCTTGTGTGGGCACGTTGCCTACATACCAATACTCTGAAGATGGATCAAGTCATATGTAGTTCTCCCACCTAATGTGCTTTGTGAAATAGTGTGATGCAGATCCAAATGCTAAATTGATAATGCTTGAGATGGCTAGGCCCTGGTATGAGTAGGTTTGAAGATTTTTTGAGTGACTATGTGCAAAGAATAGGGAAGTTTTCCTTAGTTTTTTATTTTTATTCTTTCTTGTTGCATAAGTTTGGTCACCACCCTTATAAATGCGATTTTACTGGGATTTTATAGGGAACAATTGGTCATGGGTTAGATCTATTCACACTAGGCTGACCTAATTAAGGATAAGGACTAGTTGAAAATGATTGTTGGGGATCAAAGTACAAATGGGTCACTCTTGTCCTATAGGATCAAGACCTAGATAAATAAGATTGACATGGGGAATACTATTTGGCTGAGGTGGAACGACCATTTATAATGTTTCATATGATTGAAAATGAGCAAAAAGGTGCCTAGAAGGGTCACAAGAGCATGCAAAAAGGACCTATGGATGGGGTTCACAAGCCACACTCAAAATACAAATTTAGAAATTTTATATGACTATAATTGGTAGACCCTGTAGACATTGAAATGACTCATTTGGTCTCTTCAACCATCAATGACAAATGAAGGTCTTGATTCAAAATTATGAAAACCCTATACATAGTCCTAATAGGCACCTATAGGCCTACTTAGAGAGTTAGTTTAATTATCAGACCTAAAGGAGAGACAAAGCATGTTTGAAGGGTGTTTTGAAACTCAAATGGAATTATATCCATGTTCAATAACATTGAGAGGTCATTGAGATAAGAGTTAGGTTTCTAAACCCTATTGACAATCAAATGACCCAGAGGTAAGCTATAAGCCCTATTGGAGGATCAACAAGTTGGTTCAAACCTAAAGGAAGGGTAGAGATGTTGATAAGAGCTTGAATTTAATTGGGACTTCAACTGACATTCAAGACCATTATAAAATTTAGGTATGTGAGATATGAATAACTAAAAACACATAGAGTACAATTAAGGTGGTATATAACACCTACAAGCCTACTTTAAGAACAATTCATTATCTAAGATGAAGAGAGAAGCAGAGTAATAAAATATGATAAATTTTGAACCTAATATAAGACTAAAATTAGGTTTATAAATCATTGAGAATGTTAGGATGTGAATGGTGAGCTCCAAACACACCAAAGTGATAGTCATAGACCCTAAAGAATACCTATAGGCATACATGGACAAGCTTGTCTTAAAGCTTAAATAAGACAAAGTACATATAAAGGACTCTAAGGTCTGCATATAAATGGATAAAAGTTCATATAGGTTCGTTCTGAGATCAAAAGAGAAACATGAGGGAATATGATCCAAACTAAATTTCCTGACTCGATACTTAGTCATATCAAAACCCTGTAGTCACACATAGGCTACAACCAGTTAGGAGGTAAGATTGATTTTTGAGCATTATAAAGGCATAATCATTATTTGAAATTTGGTATACAATAATTTAATGAGTGGATTGAGAAATTTGTGATCCCTTCAAGGCTACACAAATAGTAGACCTATCCACTATTTTTTCTTAGACTTGGCTCACTCCTTTGGCAAGGGGCAACCATGAGACTAAGAGATCATTTTATAATCAAAGCATGAAACAAGTTGACATGCCTCATGAGGGGAATACGAGGGTATTGAATATTCATATAATAGGTCTCCATACATTCTTATGTGACAATACATCTCATATTTCCATCTAGATGCCCTTGAGGGCTAGTAAAGAGAAGACAAGCCTAAACCCCAAACACTCTGACCAGCACACCATGAGCATATAGTGGGGTTAAAAAGACTAATAATTAATGTGTAATATTTTATAATTTTTTTTAGGTGTATGAGCCTCTAAAAATAGAGGGAAGGATTTTTGAGACCCAAAACTCAAAGTAGAATTCTCACAAAGCTCAAGAATAATAAGCATGCCACCTAAGGAACAAATTGAGATACTCATACCATAGCTCATAATTTTCATGGTAGGATGATCCATTTTGGATAGTTGAGGAGTTAAAATAATAATTTTTTTCAAGTAGAAGGAAGTCAATTAATGATTTGTTCTTTATGAGTAATCATTAAGACCCCAAATAGGTCTTAAACCTTTTTTAAACCCTGATAGTGACTAATCATGGAAAAAGAACCTCAAATGCACATCAAAAGGAATATTTTCCTCCTAAAATATCTTGGATGTTGTTGATAACTCCAAGGAGGTCCTAAAAATGTACTTTGATACTAACATCACTTGTATGAATTGTTATAAATACCTTATTTTTGTATGTTTTTGGTATTTTGGAGGTGTTCTAATAAGGGGATAACTTACAAATCATCGAAAGAGGTAATTTGAGAGTTTTTATATCTATTAAATTCTAAAAATATTTTTGAGGTGATCAAACTAGGCCCATTTTCCAAGGCAATCTCAAACAAGCTCAAAATGAGACTAGGTGGTAAGGCCATTTCTTGGTTTGTATACTTTCACAGGGTTTCAATACCCCAAAATTAACATTGAGGTTAGTGATATCATACAAAAAGTTAATAACTTGATTTTAGGTGATTTTAATTGTGTGTTAGAAGTCTAGAGTAAGAAAACAAGGTCATAAGCAAGTAGGCCTAATTGAGACCTAATTCAAAAAAGAAAAATGCATAAAAGATGGACTTCCACTCATACTCTAAAGATGAAATTTGAAATGGAGATATAAAGTCATAATGGGTCCTATAATATTCCATTGGTTTATTAATTTCATATATAAAACTCCATATACAATGAGGTTTACAATGTTTTAGGGATATAAAGAAACTGGGCCTAGTAAGGACTTAAGGAGAAAAAAATTAGGAGTTGTTCTAGGAACCAAAATGGCTCATTTCAGACCTAATAACATATTTTAATACAATTCATGGATTTTTTTAATTTTAAGATTATGTACTTGAGTTTTGGACCACTTGGACCAAATTATGTGTGGGAAATGAAGAATTTCAAGACACCTATGCACTTGAATGATGAAATGTCAAGACAAAGGAGCCTATTAAGGAATGACAGATGTTTAATGAGTGTTATGAGATTATTTTAAGGTCAATTCATGGTTGTCAATTCCATTTGTCACTCCTTTCATACAAAGAAGGGTAGTTTTCAAGAAGTTAGTTAAGGTGTCAAGCTAATTTGTAACCCCTACACCACTGGGAAGGTTGGAGATGCTTCAGGAGTGAGACATATGTCATTAGAGGTCTATTTGGACTATCTCATATATACCATTCTATTTTTAACTCATGGACACTTTTAAAACTTCCTCTACTACACCCCTCTCTCTCTCTCTCTCTCTCTCTCTCTCTCTCTCTCTCTCTCTCTCTCTCTCTCTCTCTCTCTCTCTCTCTCCCACCATTCTCTACATAAGTAACCACTTTAATAATATCACTGGATAGTTAAGAAAATGTAACTTATGTGAACATATTGTGTATGCAGGGTTGTCTGATGGCATCTGATAGTCCCATTTAGATAATTAGTAGGACACCTTATCATGTTTTATCCTCATTTCACATGCATGTTTATGCACCTTGACCTGTCGTTGACCTATTAAGTGTTAGACATAGATTAAGCATGACCATGAGATTGCATTAAGTGCATGTTTAAATTATTTTTGTATTCTAGTTTAAACTTAATTAATAAACTTGGTTGCATGTATAGTATTTACATTTTATAATAATATTTTTATTTGAACAGGTTCTATTGCAAGTGATCTATCAACATAGAATAACCTAGAGTTAGACCTTGGAGGAATCCAAGGTATCTGAGTGATATTCATCTATAAGCAAGGAAACCCAAGGATAGTATTGTTTGAGGAAGGAAAAGAGAGGGAGACTATTTGATAATTAGGATGTCTTAGCTGATGTACTTATTTGTATGCCTATATGAAAATGTATGCATTTTTGGCATTGTATGTGTATATTACATTCACATGTAATTCTATTATGTTGTTAAATGTTGTAATTTTTTGTATGCCCATATGGCAATGTATGTGTTATTGACATTGTATGCCTATATGGCATTCACTTGACCTTCTTTTATATTCTTATTTTATATGCCTTTATGGATCACACACACACACACACACACACACACACACACACACACACACACACACACACACACATACATGTTCATATTTTGTGGTGATCATCTTTCTGTGTATAATTTCTCTCACATTATTATTGTAAAAATAAATTTTATGGTTATATGGCCATATTTAGCTATGATCATATTTAATATGTCCTTATAGTAATTTATTAAAAACTAGCTTAAAATATTTCAATATGTGTTGAAATTAAAACTATATGGGAGAAAATATTATAAATTTTTAGATAGATTCATATATTAAACTGCAATGTGCCTCTCATGATCGGGATACAACATCTGGGCTACACCGTTTATCACCATTCTAATGTGGATACCCTTCCTACACTGATTTAATATCTTTTAGGACTTGATATTCACATTTTTTATTCATTGAATTTATAAACATACTATATTTATATTATAAGTACAATTGAAAAAAATAATGGAAAATCATCTCTTATATCCTTCTTAAGATGGCGTGATACATTTTACTTGTGCAAGTTTTATGAAGTGGTTATTTCTACCTCCTCCTTTGGGATGTTCTCTATTTGGAGATTCTTTGCATTATTGTTTGATGTTTTTACCTTTATTGAAAGGTTTTCATCTTCTTGGAATCAACTTGCATTCAACCATGTAATAATTAAGTGATTTTTTTTATCCCCTCCATAGAGATGTTGCCCTTCTTTTATATACTCTTCTTTGGCTCTTTGAAGTAGTGATGGATTATAATTATTATGTCTTGTGAGGCCTTGGGACATTTTGGTGGTTATAGATATTTTGTTTCAATTCATAAAGGTTTTTATCTCCCTTTGAACTACAATCATCTTGGCCATTTCTCATCTTCTCATCATATATCTGCTCCACTATTTAAGAGTGCAAAAATATTGACAAAAAATGTTGTCAAAGTTGAAGCGGCAATTGGAGAACTCTACCTTCAATGATTTTTGGATCAAAACTGACACTTTCAACATGTATGATGTGGCACATAATTTATAGGTCTAGGTTATTGGCCTCCCATCAAGCCTATTTGAGAGACCCACAACCCATTCTAGCCTCAAGAATGCCCTTCCCAATACAAGAAAATGTAGTTTTTAGCATAAATTTAGGCATGCATAAAATATAAATAGTAAATAATTTGTATGAACCATAAAAACCCTTGAATGTATGGTGAATCATTATAATTTCACCTTGGATCATGTTGATGGAACCTTTTATAATAATTTGTGGCATAAGTTGTAGTAATAGGTCGTAAAATATAACTTTTTGTAGTGAAGAGATAAGTTCTTCAGCTATAACTAAAATTTATGCCTTTGGGACATCTTCATGAAAATACATAAATTTAATCACATATATATAGGTAAATGACCCCTGATACCATTACCTTTACATCCAAATCCACCTAAAAACATGTTTTCTCTACTATTTAGGAGTGTAGAAACACTGACAATAAATGTTGTCAAAGTTAAATCAATAGTTGGAGAACTCCAACTCTAATGATTCTTGGCTCAAAACTATAACCAAAAACACATCTAATGGGGTGGATAATATCAAATACCAATATTTTATCCTTGCATGATGCCTATTTGAGAGACCCACTATCCATTCTGACCTCAAGAATGTCCTTCCCAATACAAAAAAATTATAGTTTTTGGGCTAACTTCAGATGTGTATAAAATAAAAATATAATTCTTTGGAATGAACCAAAATAAAATAATGCACATGTAATTTCCATACAATTTTTCCCTAGATCATGTATATGGAACCTTAGATATGAATCCATGACACACACTACAATAACAGGTCTTGAAATGTAACTTTCTTTACAATGAATAGACAAGTTCTTGTCCTCCAACTAAAATTTCCACCTTTAGGACCTATAGGTGCAATTACATCACTTTTAAAACATCTATATAGGAAAATTATACATTATTCCATGACCATAACCTAAAAATCCACCTAGATATGTGTTTTTTCTATTGTTCAAGAGCGTGGAGACACTAATAACAAATGTTGTTAAAGTTGAAGTTGCAATTGGATAAATCTAATTTTGGTGATTCATGGATTGAAAATTAAATTTTAAAAATGTTTGGGGTGGCATGTAATGTCTATTAGCAGGTTATTATCCTCTCATCATGCTCGGTCGAGAGAACCACCACCATTCTGGCCTCAAGAATGCCCTTCCCAATACATGAAAAATGTAGTTTTTAGCCTAACTTTAGGCATACATAAAATAGAAACCATAAGTATTTTATATGAACCATAAGAAAAATTACCCTATAATTTCACCCCATATGCCATATATTTAACCTTTGTTACCAATATTTGGCATAAGTTATAGTAACAAGTCCTAAAATATAATTATTTTGCAATGCAAAGACAAGTTCTTGAGTTCAAACTGTAATTTATGCCTCTGTGACCTCTAGGTGAAAATACATCAATTTAAAACATTTATTTAGGAAAATTACATGTGTTACCATGAAATTCATGTCAAAATCCACCCATAGTCATGTTTTCACTACTTTTTAGGAGCACAATAGTACTAATGACAAATGTCCAAGTTAAAGCAGTAGTTAGAGAAATCCACCTATGGTGTTTCATGGATATAAAATAGCACCTCAAACACATTTGAGGTGGTAGATAACATTTAGGACCAGGTTATTTTCCTCCCATCATTTCGAGTCAAGAGACCCACCACCCATTCTGACCCTAAGAATGCCCTTCCCAATACATGAAAAATGTAGTTTTGAGCCTAACTTCAAGCATGCATAAAAAAATCATAAGTTATTTGGATGAATTGGAAGAAAAATAATGTGCATGTAAAATTCATATCATTTCACACTAGATCACATTGATTTAACCTTTGAGACCAATTTATGGCACAAGTTTCAATAACGGTTTTTAAAATGTAACATTTTTGTAGTGAAGAGACAAGTTCTTGAGTTCCAATTGACATTTATGCATCTAAGACATCTTGATGAAAATTAATAACATAGATAATGTATATATAGGTAAATTACACATGATCTTATGACATTGATATCTAAATCCACCTAGATAAATGTTTTCACTACTATTTAGGAACATGGAAAAACTAATAATAAATGTTGTCAAAGTTGAAGTGACAGTTGGATAAATCCACCTCCAAGGCTTTGAGGCTCAAAAATGTCACCTAAAACACATTTTGGGTGGTGTATAACATCCAATACAATTTAATTTCCTCCTATCATTCTTGATCGATAGAACCACCACCCATTCCAACCTCAAGAACACCCTTCCCAATATAAGAAAAATGCAAATTTTTAGCCTAACATCAGGTGTGCATGAAATTAAAATCATAAGTCATTGGCATGAACCAAAATATCCATCATGTGAATGTTAAATACCTATAATTTCACCCCATATCACCTTGATGGAACCTTAGATATGAATCCATAGCTTACACTAATGGGTCCTGAAATGCATCTTTTTTTGCAGTGAAGAGAAAAGTTCTTGTCCTCCAACTGACATTCTCGAAGTGAAAGTATATATCTTTAAACATATCTTAATAAGAAAATTAGACATTATCCCATGATTACATCCTTAAAATACACCTGGATGCATGTTTTCACTACTATTCAAGAGCGTGGAAACACTAATAATAAATGTTATCAAAGTTAAAGCTATAGTTAGAGAACTCCCCCTTCGATGCTTCATGCTCAAAATTGGAATTTTCAACATGTTTGGAGTGGTGTATAATTTAAAGGAATAGGTTATTAGCCTCCCACTACACCTGTTCAAGATACCCACCACCCATTCCAACTTCAAGAATGACCTTCCCAATATAAAAAAAAATTATTTTTAGCCTAATTTAATTGTTCACAAAATGAAAACCATAAGCTATAAGAAAAAACTAAAAGAATCTTCATGTGCATGTTGAATCCATCTAATGTTACCCTAGATCATGTTAATATAACCTTGAAGATGAATCTGTGGCACACACTGTAGTAATGGGTCTTAAATTACAACTTTTTGTAGTGAAGAGACAAGTTCTTCTCTTCCTACTAACATTTCCACCTCTAAGACCTTCAGATGCAAGTCCACCACTTTAAACATGTATGGATAGGAAAATTACACATGATCACATGAACACAACCTTAAAATTAACCTAAATGTGTGTTTTCACTATTGTTTAAGAGCTCAAAAACACTAACAACAAATGTTGTCAAATTTGAAGTTGTAGTTGGAGAATTCCACCTTCGATGCTTCGTGTCTAAAAACTAGAATTTACAACACATTTAGGGAAATTGATAACATCTAGGAGTATTTTTTTGGCCTCTCATCATGAATATTTGAGAGATGCATTACCCATTCTAACCTCAAGAACACCCTTTCCATAACAACTGAGTACTTATATTAAGTTTTTCTTAGCTTCAAGAAGATGAAATTATTTACTAACAATGCCAACCACGTGAAGGTGGAAGCTTATTTGGCACCACTCACCTAAAAAAAATGTTAGTAAATAATTAAAAATTAAATTTATATGTACTACCTAAGAAATCAATAAAATTTGCTAAAATTAAATACATCTACATTTGACAAGTCAACATACCTTGGAATTTGAATCTAATGAACAAGTATGATCTGCTCTAATTTTGATAGTAGCAAGGATAAATTCATGGTCTAACTCATGAAATCACCATAGATTCCTATTTAATGGCCTCCCATGATATTTTACCATTTAAATATTTGTTTCAAGAACCAAATTTTAGTAGTGTACTATACCTTTCTATGTGTTTCAAAGTCTTTTGTATGCAGCTAAATTTACTTACCTAATTATTCTAATTAATCCTTCTATTTTATCCCCTTTATCCTAATCATAGTCATTTGTCTAACCTTCCCATTCAATATCTATTCATTCACTAACTATAGTCTTATTCCTCTTCTTCATTAATTACCTTAATCACATTTTATCCTATTCTAATCCCACTTATTATTTGGGAATTTAAATTTCCCATGGCCCACCTAACCACCTACTAAGCCTATTTCTAGGCTCTTCTACACCCCTAGTCCATAATTTCCCACTTAATCCCTATCTAATCCCCTATCTAATCCTAATTAACCCCTAAGAGGATTCTAGATTCCTAGAATCCTCTCTATTCTTACCCTTCCTCTCTAGAAACCTCTAAATCTAAAGGCTTATAAGGAATTTTCAATTCCTTTTAATCCTTTCCTCCACATTTTATTTAAACAACCCAATCCTCAATTGAAACAAAATCATGAATCCATAAAGTCTTCATTCTGCCATAAAAACCCTTATCAATCCATTAAATCCATGCCAATCTAAGTCTTTGAATTCATCATCAACATCATTGATCATGCCAACATAATGTCAAAATTTTGAGTCTAAGGTAATTATTGGTAGATTTGGCCCACATTTAAAGCTTTTGCATGGTTTGCATAGTAAATTGATTTTTGGATGGAATGAGTGGATCTGAAGTAAGAGAAGAAGATCACATATTGCTTACAAAATTTTTGAAACACTTTAAGCAAGCTTAAAGTGCAATTTGTTGATATTTTGGAAGTGGGCATGGAAACAAGTCTATGATTGATCTTTGAAGGAAAGATCCAAGTGGGTCTTCATGGTGTCTGAGTAGTTCAAGATCATGGGTGAGTTTTCACAAGCCTCAAAAAATCATTGGATCTATCAAAGATTAGGAAAAATCTCATAGCACAAGCCCAAGTAAGCCAAATCATCTTACACATCATACATAAATGAATAGCTTACATAATGAAACATTCATATGGACATTAAAGTTAAGACACATCAAATAACTATTGGGATTAAAAATGTGACAAGAGTGTGGGCATCAATGATGGTCATATAGATGCCAATGATGGGGGTGTAGATTTTAAATTTAAGCCATAATATATAACTGTTGGGGTTCAAAATGTGATGGGTGTGTGAATGTCAATGATGGGCATGTGGAATTCAAATTTAAGCTATGATAAATAGCCATTTGAGTTCAAATAGAGGTAGATTAATGGTTGGAATTTCATAAAACATCTATATACAATAAAGCAAGTTAAATTTAATGGGTCCTTTCAAGATAATTGGCTTGTATTCAATCGTATATCTTAGATCCAACGGTACGAGCAAGGTCAAGGAGTCAATAGGCTTGAGTTGGTATCGATGACCAATGAACAAAGGTGAGCTTAGGGGATTTTTGTTGAAGGTCGGTGAAGCATTTTTTAACCTAGGTAAAATAAATACAAAGGAATCAAGCTCAAATAGTATCTAGGTTGAACCAAAATGGGTACATCAAGATCAAACATTACCATTATTACTCTATAGGGATAAAATAGGTCTTTTAGACCTAATAAAAATAAAGAGGGTGAAAACTTATTATCAAACTGAGATCAAATACCTTTTGATCTTCATTTGTTGATATTAAAACTATATGAAAACCAAAAAATGGATTGGTTTTCATATATAATAGACCTAGGTTTAGTTTTCAAAGCATGGGTAGCTATGTACAATTATGGAAAAGCATCTTGTCATTTGGCATGGCCATACTCTCTAAAAACAACTGCCTAAAGTAGACTTAACATGACTCTATTAGATTCAAGATATGGGGATTTTATCCTCATAATGAAGATAAGTGGAGGGTGGTGTAGAAGATCAAAGCAAAGAGATCTGGTGGTTAGAGAAGTAGTGGATCATTCAATTCCTCTTTGAGCCTTTAGGGATTTTTTCTTAGTGGGATCATGATTCATCATGAAAAATTGATTCTTGTCTTCTAGTGGATCTCTTAGCCAATAAGAAGAAATTGAAGACTACTAGAGCTAATGCAGGTTAACTTGTTGATGATAGACTAATACTGATTGGACCAAAATATGGTGGCATATTCATCCAAATGTGGAAGCTTGTTTAATGATCTCAGTTAACGTGTTCCTCTCTCTTTCTCTCCCTCTTCTTATATATCCTATTATTTTCTCCATTATAAAGGTTCTCAAATTTTTAGAATTTTTATCTATCTAGGAAACAAGGATACTCATTGAGAATTTTATAAAATGGTACTCATTTGATAAGGCTAAACCTTGTCAAAATATTATAAGAACTACCTCTTGAAGCAATAATATTAACTCTTTCCCTATCTCCTACCTCTAATTAGGGTTAGTATGCATGATGAATTCATGAAGGAGAATCTTTCTAGTTCATTGTCCTTCTGCTTGCCTCTTTTAAGGTATTTTCAAGATATTACGAGTCTGGATTAGTGTTATATCTAAACCTCTTCTATGAAATACTTATGCAATTAGTAAGATTTTAAGGTTGTGTGAGCTATAGTTTTTAATACTAATCTAGTGTAGGCTCAAGCTCATGTGACTGCCCATTTATTTTGGTGCATCATCTTTTATCCTTGTTAGGATCCCTTTCCCCCTCTTAACCCTTTTCCCTATGTAAACATTAGTCTAGGTAATCCATCAAGAGGAAGTAGGCCTTCTCTAGAGGTCCAACCCCAGCATAGGTAACCCCCAACTTGGGGTTGTTACCATTGTGTATCTCAATTGGAGAGAGCCTAAATATCCTTCTCCAAGGGTGTAGATTGAATCTATATCAGTTTTTGGCATGCTTGGTGGGACTTACTACATTGGTCACTGATGAAAAGTTTTGGTGTTCTCTTCATCCAATCAACCTTTGGAGGCATGTGTGTAAACCTTAATGGGAACTCTAAACATCTATTAACTAGTTTAAGCATCCTAACTAAGTGCCTAATCATCATAATCTAGTATGTAAAATCAACCATATTCTAATCAATATGCTTATTCTCTACCTCAACATCACACTTATTAGGCAAATCATGTTTATGTATTTCCCCTAAGTGGATCTCAAATAACTTATCATCCCTATCATGGCCTTTACTCTCCTCCCACACCTGCATTTGACCAAGGTTAGCCTCCTTTGAATTTATATCAATCCTCTAATTCCCCTTGTTAATACCGAGCTTATCCTATTATGTCCTTGTCAGGAGTCAATCAAGCATTATCAATTTATATTAAGTTAATAAGGGAGATTGGTAGGGGTTTCAATTTTTATCCAGTCATTCCTATCCATGTTCTACAAGAGGAAAGGAGTGATCTTCAATTGGTCAAGGATAGATGGTTAGTTTGTGAGGGTGAACAATGGTCATATAATGAGAATGAGGACACAATAATGATGAGAAGCATGATCTAGAAGGTAGATAGTGTGTTGATTTCTTATGAAGATCGACTAGCTCATTTAGATCATTATTATGTGCCCTCTCCCCTCTAAGAGACTCAAACTCAACCTTCAAGAGCTCCTCATCAACCCCTTAGTCAAGCTTATCAAAGTCTATCCTTGTCAGAACTCAGAGGGGCAATACTGGACCAAGTTAGAATAATAATGAAAATTAATGAGGGGGTCAAGTTTTGACAATAATTCCCTTTTCATGCCATGAAGGAGATAATGAGCTTCTTACCAGAGTTTTGGAATGTATGGGCATATATTGAATAAGCTGACTATCTATATGTTGACAAGCAAGAGATGAAAGGATGGGTATTATCCATTGAAAAAGTGTTTGAGCAATGGGAGAAAGAGTATGTCAATCCTGAGCAAATTATTTTTCCCTCTCCTACCCCTAAGTCCATTCCCACTTAGGAACAAGAAGGCATCCCATCATGGATATTCTCCAGTACTTTTGACCTAGGCTATGTCATGCCCTCACTTGTGAGACCACCCTCTCCTATAACCATTCAAAAGGAAGAAAACGTGTCTATTCTATAATCATTTCCATCATGGAGATCAGTTTAGAAGGGCATAGAGAAGGAGGAGGTGTTAGTTGAGGCAGTCCAAGAACCAGTCCTAGTAGAGGAAGGGTTAGTTGTGCAAGAAATGAATCAAGAAAGTATAGCTCAACTCAATGATCTTGGTGTATAAGAGTTATGAGACTCTCTCTCCTTTTCTTAAGATACACCAAAGAGAGCCTTCAAGGTCCCTAGTTAGAAGGATATTCTCCTAAGCTACAAATAAGGTGAACTTTTTCACCCCCAGCCATCTCCCTCTTGGAAAAAGAACCTATTCTAAAGAGGATAGAGGAGGATATTAAAATCATAGGTAAACCTAAAGAGGACAATACAAGTATTTTTGATGAGGAGATCATGATAGGTAGCCCACTTCATTTTAAAGAGGAAGAATCAGGTTTGGACCAGCCTTCTTGGCATGGATTTAACACTAATGAATGAGTTCCTGATGAAGAAAATCTTCAACTTGAACATAGAGAAAATTTTGAATGGAATACTGAAGGTCCATTTTACATAGATCAAGAAGAGGATCAAAACCAGTTTTCTGTGGTGGGTCCACTTCAAGATGAGGTTCCAAATGAAGATAAACTTGATAGTTTAGAGCAAGAGGAAATCATATCAAAGCTTGAGCATGACAAGTGTAATGTTTTGGACCTTGAATGATCAAATTAATCCTCATTTGTAGTTGAAAAACAAGATGGAACCTTGAGTGAGGTTGATAAGGAAGACATCTCAAGTGCTCAAATGATGTAGTTTGATGAACGTACTAGTGAATAGCATTAGAAACATGATGAGTTAGACCTTTCTTGCAAAGATGAGCCTCCCCTCTCTTCAAAGGAAGAAGACCAATCTAGTTTCTATATATTGAGTCTTGGTGAGGTTGAGTTTGACATCCTTTCTAATGACCAAGATGAGGCTACCTTATGGGATGAACTTGAAGATTTTTGTTCAAGTTTGGATGACACACCTATACCTTTAGGTAATCACGTAAAAGAAGAAGTTGATCAAAATTTGCATATTGAACATGATCCTAATGAGTCATTAGAGGTTGCAATTGAAACTTTGGTCACATTGAAGGACTTATTTCCTACCCAAGGAGACTATGATTTGATTGTGCTTGAGGAACATAATGATGGGGAATCAAAACATAGGAACTAGTGAAATTTGATTTCTCAATGTTCATATTGACAAGAGGATGCCCTATCAAGTACTTATCTCAGTTGGATGATGCTAAAAAGGATCCATCACACATTGTGCTTCATTTAGAACACAAAATTGAGCCATCACAAGAGAAGGTTATAGGTGCTCCTATAAGCCTTGAAGAAATAGACCATTATGTCTACATTAGAGATATGTTTGTCCCATTTCATCCACTTGAGATCATGCCAAAAGAGTCAACAATTAGGCATCTTAGCTCACCTATCATGAGCTCTCCAAAGCAAGGTATCTTTCATCCTAGTTTATCACAAGTAAATGATACTATAAGTTTCTCATTTGACCTAGGTGGAAATTACTTGTGAATTACAAACTTGTATATATTAGAGTATATTTCATGCTTTTCTCTAAGTTTTTGTGTGCACATATTTTTAGTAGGGTAGTGGTCCTTGCTTTGTTTAGGCTAGTCTCCATTATGTTATATTGTTTTCCTTCAATATGTGCCTTGGGCATTTTGTTTATTTTGTTCTTGTTGTCCTTGTTGCTTCAAGAGTAGTTATCTAGAGGATGGAATATAAGTATGCTTAGAGATAATTCTAGGATTGATCTTTGAGGGAAAGATCTGAGCAGGTCTTCATGGTGTCTAAGTAGTTTAAGGTCATGGGAGAGTTTGCATAAGCCTCAAAAAATCATTGGAGCTTTCAAGGATCAAGTAAAAGCTCATAACACAAGCCTAAGTAAGCCACACCATCTTGCACATCACACAGAAATGAGTAACTTGTATAAAAGAATGTTTGTGCAAACATCAAATTTAAGCCACAATAAATAACCATTGGGATTTAGAATGTGATGGGCATGCAGACATCAATGACGGTCATGTGGACATTAATGATGGGTGTGTAGACATCAAATTTAAACCACAATAATTAACTGCTGGGGTTCAAAATGTGACGGGCATGTAGATGTCAATAATGGTCATGTGATCATCAATGATGGGTGCATAGATATAAAATTTAAGCCTTGAAAATTAGATATTTGAGTTCAAATGGAGGAAGATCAATGGTTAACATCAAACATCTATATCCAATGGAGTGAGTTCAATTCAATGGGTCCATCCAAGATCAATGGCTCATTTTCAATTTTACATCTTAGATCTGACAGTGTGAGCAAAGTCAAGGAGTCAACAATCTTGAGTCGGTATTGACGACCAATGAATAAATATTAGCCTATGGGATTTTTGATGAAGGTTGATGAATCAGTTTTTGACCTAGGCAAAGTAAACATAAAGTAATCAAGCTTGAATAGGATCCAAGTTGAACCTGAATGGGTATATCGCGACCAAACATTACCATTATAATTTTTTGGAGATAAAATAGGTATTTTAGACATAATACAGACCAAGAAGGTGACAACTTGTTATTGAAATGAGATCAAATACCTAGCGAGCTTCATTTATCAATATTAAAAATATAGGAAAACCAATAAATGGATTGGTTTTTGCCTATAGTAGACCTAGGTTCAATTTTCAAAGCAAGGAAAAATATGTGTAACTATGGAAGAACATCTCATCCTTTAGCATGGACATACTCTCAACAAATGTTTGCCTAAAGCAGACTTAGCATGACTCTATCAGATTCAAGATTTGGGGATTTTGTCCTCATAATGAAGACAAGTGGAGGATGACGTAGAAGATCAAAGCAAAGAGATCTAGTGTTTAGAGAAGCATTGGAGCATTTAATTCCTCTCCAAGCCTTTAGGGATTTTTTTTCTCAGTGGGATTATTACTCATCATGAAAAACTGATTCTTGTCTTTTAGTGGATCTCTTACCCAATAAGATCTTGAAGACTATTAGAGCTAATGTAAGTTAACTTGTTGATGATAGACTAATCTTGATTGGATCAAAAGATGGCGGGGCATTTATTCAAAGGTGGTAGCTTGTTTAATGATCTCAGTTAATGTGCTACTCTCTGTCTTTATTCCTATATATCCCATTCATTTATCCATTATAAAGGTTCTCAAATTTTTAGATTTTTTTATCTTTTTAGGAAACAAGGATACTTATTGAGACTCTTGAAAAATGGTGATCCTTTGATAAGGCTAAACACTATCAAAATATTGTAAGAACTACCTCTTGAAGTAATAAGATTAACTCTTTACCTATCTCCTACCTTTGATTAGTGTTTAGTATGTATGTGCATGATGAATTCATGAAGGAGAATCATCCTAGTTTATTGTTCTTTTGCTTGCCTCTTTTAAGGTATTTTAAAGATATTACATATCTAGATTAGTGTTTTATCTAAACCTCTTCTATGAAATACTTATGCAATTAGTAATATTATAAGGTTGTGTGAGCTATAGTTGTCTTATGTTGATCTAGTGTGGGTTTAAGCTCATGTGAGTGTCCATATTTTTTGATGCATCACTTTTTAGCCTTCTTAGGAGCCATTTTACCCCCTTATAACCATTTTACCTATGCAAAAAATAGTCTAGGTGATCCATCAAGAGGAAATTGGCCTTCTCTGGAGGTCCAACCGCACCATAAGTGACCCATAACATGGGGTTGTTCTCATTGTGTAGCTCAATTAGAGAGACCTTGAATAAGACTCTCCAAGGGTATAGATTGAAGCTATAATAGTAATCTCAATCGAATCCTCTTATTTATGATCTATTTAATCTTGGTTTGGAGTAATTATCTTTATGATTGTAATGTTGGTTTGAATTGTGTATTCATCTATTTGCATTTGATTCTAATTTGGCTCTAGATATTACTTAGGTAGTTTGATGTTTTAGATATAAATTTCATATATAAATAAAAATCTCAAAATTATTACTACATCTTCAAACAACCATACATCTAAATTTTTTATATGATATCATTGAATCCAAGTTCTAGTGAGTACCATAAACCTAGTGAAATAATCAATGTTTTCTCTATATATGATTGGGTAAGTCAATTTTTTAATTTCATATACATACTGACATAAGTATTAATATTTCCATCTTCATTATACTCATTAGAAATAACTATAAAAACATGCCCTATATCAAAAAAAACAAAATTTTAATGATGTTATTAAGATAGATAATGAGAATAAGTAGTACATAATGATTAATCTTCTACCTAGTTGCATTATATCAAATACATGGTCAAATTCATGTGATGATGCCATATCTATAAGTTTTAATGATGGTGGAAAATAATATGTTTCAATTAGAATTAGAGGTTTACAACTCCATTCATCCATCCACTCTTGTGATTCACACTCATTCTGAATAGAGTAGATACATGAAGAATATAAACATGTTAAGTGTCTCCTATTAATAGTCTAAGAACCTACATTTGAGCCATTAAATAAGTGAAGCTTAGTTGATCCTATTATAGTCATACAATCCTTATACTCTACTTAGTGTTCAAGTCCTCTATCAATAAGAAATGTCTACGAATAGTAGAATTTTCTTGAGCACTATGACCCATTTTCTCATTACACCTTTCAACAATGGTTATTGCATCAGTCAAAACAACACCATATTCCAACTTAAAACTACCTCATGAAATGATATTTTTACACATGCTCCAACACTATCATGTTCCCCTTTTCTATGGCCAATCTCAGTGAAACTCCAAATATGTTCTACACTAGTGGTAATGTGCATTCTATTCAACTACTAAAACATCCATGTATTCTAGAATTATGATGTGATTTTTTTTGATGAAATGTAATACTGATTTAAATTAATGTTCCTCTCAATCATCTATCCATATAACATCTCAAAAAACCTTGATTTTGCTATGTATGTTCTCAAAAGCATGCCTACAAGCTTGGAAATGGCTTGGATTCCAAAGTGTAAGGCCTATACTTATAAACACAGTTGAATCTACATTTTTGACTAAAAAATAATAAAATCCAAATTTTGAAATCATAAACACTATGAACTTCATCGAGATATTTACTAACACTATTACTCCGATGTCAAACACACTCTCCTCTTTCCAAATATATGTTTTTTTTCCCTATTTTAAGCTTTAAAACTATAATGATTTCTCTATCTTTTTATGCCATTATATGTCTTAATTATACATGTCTATACTAATTTATGTATCTTTTTTTCATTTATCCAAATGCAAAAATAATTATATGCAAACTAGGTCAAATTTTATACACATTAAAAATTAAATAAAAACTAATTTCATTTTTTTGAGGTAGTTAGGTGGGAGTGCATGATCGAATATTGATTTTTTATTAGTTTAAGGTCTATTTAATTATAAAATTCATAAAAAAATTAAATATTATTTAAAATTTTAAAAATATATATAGGTTACAAACTAGATGATCTTATCTAACTTTCCACTGAAGTGTTTAAAAATATACTAAACTACACTCAAAAAATGAGGGGGTGCATAACTAACTATCTAATTTTTTTTTCTAAGAAATAAGAGTTCCTCTTTGAATTTCAGCCGTTTGACCTACTTATACATTGCCATTTTTATAAACATTAGTTGTTTAGAAACTAGGCTCAGAATTATACAATTTGTATTCTTATCTTCAAAATATGAGTGTATCCATCTAAAATAATGTATATAAGTTGAGATTTATCATTTTTTAGAAGAAAAAAATGTCCACTTGAGACCCCCCTTTAGCCCATCATTTCCCTACACTTACCCATATGTATTTATTTAGGAAATAGGTTCTTATTTAAATAAAAATAGTATAAAATATTTAAAAAAGGCTTGTAGAAATAAAATACAGCAAAAAAAAAACCACACTATGATTTAAGAGAGCCTATGAAAGACTAAAACCAATAACAAAAAAAGACAAATAAAAAAATACCATTAACAACCAAACATCCATGTCAAAGAGACTAGTGATAGGTAGATCCTTATCATATAGATTGAACCAAATAACACCTATAAGGTATTCCTCCTCAAGCACATTTCCCTTGCCAATGTTTGAATTATTGATTGTCCTTGGCATTTCTTAAATGCCCTCTTTGAAGCATTCAAGATTTGCTTTAGAAAGTGAAATTACAAGGAGCAAATGTGGGAAATTAAATGGGCAAGGCATAGGCACCCAATCATTTTATTTTTCAAGAGAATAACCCCAACTCCCATATTGAGCAGATGGATGAAAACATCTAAAAGTCATATGAGTAGAACCCCAATCGCCACGTTGAGCAAGCAAAGATGAGTGTTTGTTTAAAGGAGATCTCCCAATTCAATTATGGGAACAATGGTAAGAATGACTCCTTCAGTGACCAATCCTATAGTTGTCATCTCTAGATGGTGAATATGGTGGGACACAAGAAACAATGCACATCACATTGCCCAAATGATCTACAAGGGTATGCATATGGGAGACCTATAGAGCCACCATATTAGCTTCAACTTAAATATGTATAAACACATTGAAAAAAAAACATGGAATTTTTATAAACATAAAATTAATGATAAATAGTATAATTATAAAATATATCTACATTTTTTTTATAGATAAAGAAAATAAGTTTCACTTTGAAAATTTGAGAAAACTGTGTATATTTTACAAGAACTATAGGCCAGTCTCCTAGAAGAATTCTACTAGATTAAAGGATCTGGGAAAAAGTATTCAAGAAGTCATGAATCCAAGTCTAAGTTATCTAATCCTTTCTAAAAAAACCAAAATAAATTCATAATATTTTTTGTGTGCCCATAAAATGGACACTTATGTTGTGTAACCCATAAATGAACAATGCAATGGCCAAGGGGAAGCCCTTGATAAATCAAGTACCATGAAAAATGTGTAAAATTAGTCTCAATAATAACATTCCAAACTATTTGAAATTTTAATACTCTATGTTTGTGTAACATAATGAAGAGACTAATGAGCATTAAGCTTGTCAACCATGGGGAAAAGAGGTGAAAACTATTCATATCCCTTGATAGGAGTATAATTTTGAAAGGAAGTTTTAAAATACCACTTCCAATATTTACACAACAGTATAATAGTTTTAATTTTTATTTTATGAAGCATATTTTTATGTAAATTCTTAATAATCCCCCAAAATAACTCATTTTCATTTTTATTTAATTGAAACTTGACCTTAATTTCTAGCCAAGAAATTCAATTTTGAATCTGATTACAAAAACTATCTTTCACTATATACATACCTCTTTTGAAAAGATTGATATTGTGCACCCATGGCACTTTCACTAGAGGAATGTCACAAAAAATTAATAATAGGCAACAACCACAAAGAGTGTTCATTAATAGACAACACATTTCTAAACCCATCCAAATTCCAAATATGCCACAATTTTATTTTTTCCCATGCTTTCTAAATACTTTTAAAAACAATGGACCAAACCATTTTTATAGGAACCCAAAGGATAAAAAGGTTATGAAAGCCTAAACTCTTCTAGTTCACTCTTCCATAAAGAGCTCTTTTAGAAATTTAATTACAAAGTAAGACTTTCTAGGCTTCTTTTCCTTTAATAACCTAAATTTTCCACTTATAAAACATGATAATGTCTTGGTAATTATGTTCTAAAAGATCAATTACGCCATCTTATTTCGGAAGTCAAAAAGAACTTCCAAACTACCCAAGTGAACCCATTCTTACATTCAAAGTTTGTAAAGAAAATCTCTAAGTAACTTTTCTTACTTTTTATAGGAAGCTTTAGAAATCACTTACAAGAAGAGTAATAAAAAAGAGTTGAAATATTCACTTTAGATAAGATTTGAAACTTCCATAAATATTTCCTTTGTGTTATAAGGAGATACACCTTAAAATATTAGCTTGTTAAGGATATGTTCAGTTCGGAAATACTCTCATTGTCATTTTTCTGTTAAGAGTTTACCATTTTGAGCCTTTTCATCATTATGTGTTCTCTTCTACTATTTGAGTTCAATTGAGGTGGAAGTTAATATTTATGGAAAGCAATATATGGTTTCTAAAAAACATTATCAAAATTTTGAATGTTTACTGGGGTCTTATTTTCTTTGGGATAGGTACTTATTTTTTCAGAGGGAAGATAATAGGTTCTTGAGTGTTTTTAAGTTTGTAGGGTTTACAAAGGAATTTTATTTCGATTTTGAATATTGTTTATGGAATGTTCAGCTCATTCTCATAATTTTGAGAGTTTGGAAAATTATTTTAAGTATTAAGATCTTTTGGTGCTAATTTTTTTTATTTTCTTAACTATTTTGTTCAAATAAGTACTGCATGTTTTTTATTAGTTTTGTATCATTTTAGAGTATGTAAGTTTCACTCTCATAGCTTTTAAATGTTTATATTTATTTAATATATATTTTCAAAATAGTGAGCTTTCTTATAATTTAAATATATCTTGGTTGTGATTACGCATCAAAGTGGGAGTATCTAATTCTAGTTCCTTTGAAGTAGTGTATTGGTGATTTGTGTAATATAGTTTTATGAACATAACAAATGAACTTATAAGATAGTAGGTGAGATCCAACATTTATTTTTAAATATACATTTTTAAAAATTATATGTATACACATACCCACACATTTATTTATCAATATAAGAGTTCTAGTTTTGAACACTATAGAATTTATTATATTATTCTAATTTTGGTTGTGAGAAAAAAATTGGAATTAAGAATGAAAATAAAAATTTAGTTATTCATGGTGCTTTCGCTGCACATTGTACAAGGGTATGGGTATGGATGTTCCAATATTGAGATGATTATTTACAAATTGATTATATATAACTTTTTATTTGTATACATTTTATCTTCTTTTATGCTTTTGTGTATATGTTTGTGTTTTAAAAGCTTATCATGATCAAGCTACTTATATAATCATTATGTTTAAGTGCTTTGAATCTTGTGATTTCTTCCAAATGTCTTTTTATAGAGATTTGTTGTATATTTTTTTTAATAAAATGTTTGATTAGTTGAGCATTCAAAACTTTAATGTATTGAGAGTGTTGAGATATATTGTTAAGATTTCAATGCCCTATTATTGAGGGAATATATTTATTTACACATTCTCAAACAATATAAGTGTTGAGAGACTAAATTGGATGTCCGTATGACCATGTTTACATTTTTAAGTCTTAAAATACTATCAAAATTTTTAGTATACCATATCAAATGTGATGTAAAATTTTGGATAGGTCATCAAAAATTCTAAACGATTATAATAAACATATATATTATTTTAATATTTCTTTCTTCTATTATAAATTATACTAACATTTGATAGGAAATGTTGAATAAATAAATGTTACTAAATTTTTTAATGACATGTAGGATCCACTATCAAATTTAGCTTAGACGTGTGTTTTTAGTATACTTTCACATTTTGGTATAAGACACATAATTGTTAAATCAAAATAATAATAAAATAATATGATAAAATAAAATTACAAATCCAACTAATAAAGAGGATGACCTCATGGTCAATATCTCCTTAAATGAACACTGGTCAATTTTAAGACTAATTAATATTTTTTACCGAATTATCTTTTTTTATAAAATTATGGTAATTATCCTTATCAAGCATAGAAAATAGTACTAATATTTTATATGTACTAGTCATTTTATAACTCTTTTTAATAAAAACAAAGTATAATAAAAATAAAAAAATCATAAATTTTATTAACAAAACATTAAATAATTCAAACATATATCTTTTTTCTTTTTAATAAATAGTTATTATTATAGTTCTATTCATTCTTAATAATATTTATATTTTTTAAATTTTTATTCATCATATTTAAATCACCTTAAGATAATATCTATAGACGATCATTAAAATTGTTACAAAAAGCCTTCAACCAGATAATAATACAAAAGGATTATGTCCGTTTTAAAAAATAATAATTTAGAAGTCTTGGAAAAATCTTAATGTATCGTCATTTTTGAGATTTATTGTCCTTTGTCCTTACCCTAGATGGATATGTTTTGTCCTTTCCAATAAATCTTAGTGAATGATCGCTTGCAGGTCCAAACATTTTATTCAATATTTTATATATTAAAATTTAAGGTGACAGCCTAGAAAGTTATGATTTCTTTGTTCTACTCCGTAACAATATTTTAGCAACTTGTTTCGATATTTATTTTGTGGCAGGATGTCTAGCTGTTAAACAGAACAAAGATCACGTGGTCATAGGAGGACCACGCTTTTATCATACACAAGATTTTTATGTTTGAGGGTTATGGTTCAATGGTTGATTTATACTCTTTTAAAAAAAAATTAAATGAAAAATCGTTATTATGATATTTAAAAGTATTGGGTTTTGGAATAAGTAAAATATATTGTAGTGTTTTGAAGTATAAAGTAATATTGATTGAATTATTATATGTCAAGATTTTAATTACAGTATTTATTGTCGAAGTTGAAGTGCTTCATGGATAAACAAAATTAAGTATCTTTATTTTTCATATTGAATGAAGGTCTTTTGTGATTTCTGAGAATCTATTAAAAAAAAATTAGTATCTTCCCCAAATCTCATAGCAGATAGGCCACTTAAATACAAAATGTTCTTCAATTTTAAATTCTGGAAAACATATTTTGCATATGCATTCATCTTGTGGAAGGTCATGGTTTGATTCCATATAAAATTTATGAGAACAAACCCAAAATCGAGCTAAAGGAATTCTTAAACAAGGTGGTAGCATCTTCTTCTTGTACTCGGAATAGAAACACAAATAAAATATGAATTAATGAAATAACTTTAGTGTGAAAAACTCTTATGAATTAATTCTTATAACATATAAATAATATTTATTAATCTCTCTGCGAATATTTTTATTTAGTGTTCTACTTAAAGTATTAATATAAGATTGAAGAGGACGAATTTTTTTCATATCAATATCTAAATTTGAATAGTTATAAATTTAAAAAACTAACAAGATCTGCATCCTTGTTTGGAAGTTTTGTAAACGATTAAAATCTTAAACATGAATACCTATTCTATCAAGCGTAAGAAAATGTCATATATTAGATCTTATGAAACATTCTTGAATTGTGCTTAGATAATATATGATCATATATTAGACCATATATTAGATTTGTGAATTTCTGGAAGGATGCCTGGTCTAGTGTTGGCCCTCTATATGATCATCCTTCCTTTAACATTTTATAATACTATTTTTTAAGCCTACGGGGATCATTAGTTTGTAATTATTGTGTTAAAACCTAAAGTATTTGGAACCCTCACATAAGTTGTAAAAATTCAAGTCTTTCTATTGCAAACCATTCTTCTTATCTTCTTATTTATTTCAACTTCTTCCTAAAATCTCTCCATATCAATAGCTCAGTGAAGACTAATGGATTAAAATGGTCAGAGTTCATTCCAAAAAATTCGGTGAAACAAGGCTACAATAAGTTGATCTCTCATATTAATAGTCTTTCTAAGTTTGTGTAAAATTTTAGGATCCCTTGGGGTCTTCCTAAAGTTAATGTCAATCTGTGGGTTGTCATGAAAAATAAATCTCTTTTTAGGGATAGACTTGAAAGAATTGGTTTTCAAGGGCTCTCTTGGTGTATTTTTTGTATTTAAGTTAATTTTGAAACCCTGAAATATGTCCTCCTTCATTGCTCCTTTGCCAGGAGAATTTGGTCTTGATTATTTAAGAAAATGATCAGACTTTGGATAATAATTATATCTATTTAGGATCTTTTGATTAACTGGACAAAAAGAGGGGATCAATTTAAAATTATTTGGGCTATGGCCTTATCTCTGATTATCTAGAGGTTATGGAAAGAAAAAAATAATAGTCTTTAGAAATCTGTCCCTTTCTCAAGATTTTCTAACACTTAAGATTGAGGTGCTTTTTCAAGAGATATTTAAGACTAAAGTGCTCCTAAAAATAAATTCATTGGAGAGGATCATCATATTCTCTTAAAATGGAAGTTATTGAAAAATAACTTCATCCTCCCTCCCCATAACTAACAAAAAGTTATTGACCTCTTGGAAAGCTTCGAGCAAAGTTATGTCAAGATAAATTTCAACGGGGCATCCAAAGGCAACCCAGTTCTTTCTAGTGGAGGAGGGATCTTTAGGGATTATTTAGGACTAGTGCTTTCATATATTGCCTTCACCATGCCATGGTCTTTATATATTACGGTTGAGGCTTTAGCTCTTCTCAGAGGTTTGAGAACTGCTATTGATTCAAATTTTTAAAAAATATTTGTGGAAGGTGATTTTCTCTTGATTATAAACACTATCAAAACCAGAAGATTTGATTAGTGGCAACTCAATTCTATCATTCAAAATAGCCTCCATATCATTTCTTTTTTTATGACATTTTTTCCTTCCACAACTATCATGAGACAAACTCTGCAACATATTTCTTAGCTAACTTTGGAGCTCTTCACTATCCTCCTAATGAAGGTTGGCACTCTGAAGGCTCTCCTCCCTAAAAAGAATGCATAAAATTCATTAGAAAAGATTTGACTCAATGACAACTTTCCTTTTGTTTAAGTTGTTGTAGTGAGTTTCAACAATATTATTTTTTGAGTGTGTTTTGTGTAGTCTTTATGCATGTAAGACTTTCAAATGACTGATATCCAAAACTTCTAGTGTTGATATCTTCCTATTTTCTAAAAGTGATTTTTATTAAGGTGCTTCTCTCTAACACCCTTGTATTAAACTAAAATGTGTAACTTCTAGACTTCTATTCTTTAATCTTCTCTCTTATTTCTAACTTATAAACTTTTTCTTCTATTCTTTAATCTTCTCTCTTATTTCTGACCTATTAACTTTGTCGTTTAAAAAAATAATGAAAATTAACAGACTATTGTTTAAAGAAATGACATTAACTAAAATAATAATTTTTTGAAGTCAAACACTTTAATCGAAGATCCAATATCAGATAAACCACAAATTTAATCCCACAACGATTTTTTCAAATTATCTCTATTACTGCTCTAATGTCCCATACAGTTCTTGATCTGGTAAACATTATACACACTTTTCTTACACTTCCTACTGAATAATTTTTTTTGGTTCTTTCAAAAATTTTGTGTTCAAATATTTAAACTTCTTACTTTATGGATCCACGATTACATCACATATTTACTACTGCTGGCTGTGTAGCTTCTATCTTCGGACTGATTTTGCCATTCCCGAGTTCCAACTGGCTAGGAGTAGCAGTTTTCCCAGAGAATTTGACATTAAACGACTCCACAATCTCTTCCAGAGTTTTCCCCTTGGTCTCCGGCACAAACCAGTAAACAAACACCAAGCCCAGAAAAGAAAACCCGGCATAGAAAAAGAACACCCCGGGCGTGCTGATAGCCTTGGAAAAGCTTAAAAATGTGATTGAAACCACTCCACTTACGACTCTGTTAACCCCCACAGCAATGCCGGCCGCCTTGGCCCGGAGCCGGAGAGGATATATCTCGGCCCCCATCACCCAGTTAACCGGCCCCAGCCCGATCGAAAAAAACGCAACATTAGAACACACAGCAACCACGGCTAAAAACGCCACGGCTTGATGCGCGGCGCCGGTCGTCTTGCCCACCAGTATCAGAAACACTGCCAGAGCCGCGAGGGATACAGTCGTCCCCGTCGTGCTGGTTATCAACAGCGGCCTCCGCCCCATTTTATCTATGAAAAACGCCGCCACCACAATAAACCCAGTCTTCACAAATCCCATGGCCACGTTCGCAGCCAGGATGGCGTTCTGGCTCTTGATTCCGGCCTTCTTAAACGTCACGGGGCTGTAATAAACCGTGGCGTCAATCCCCGACGCCTGCTGAAAGAACTGAATGCCCAACCCGACGACCAACATGCGCCGGATAGTCGGCGTGGTCTTGTATATCAACTCCGCCCAGGTTCCCTCCCCCTCGCTTTTCAACGGGTCCAAGTTTCGGTTGCTGCTGCTCTTTTTCAGGTTCTTCTGCGCGTACTGAATTCCGTCCATGATCTGCGCCAGCCTCTCGGTAGCCTCGGCTTCGCTGTCGGAGGTCCTGAGCAGGACTTTCATGGCGTCCTCGTTGCGGTTCTTCATCACCAGCCACCGCGGACTCTCGGGCATGTAGAGCACGAAGACGGCGATGAAAAAGGGCGGAATGACCCCCATCCCCAGCATCACTCGCCAACTGTAATGCGCCGGCAAGCCTTGGAAGGCATAGTTTGCAACGTAGCCGAACAGTATTCCTGAGTTGACAAAGATCTCGGGAAAACATGTGAGAATCCCCCGGGTGGCCGCAGGGGCGACCTCGGCCGTGTACACCGGAGCAATGACCCCGGCGTACCCGACTCCCATGCCGGCAATTAATCTGCCCACCATGAGCCACCCGAAGCTAGGAGCCAGCGACATCACAACTGCACCTGCGAAAAATATGACGGCCGCCAGAACCATGGTCCATCGTCGTCCCACCAGGTCCGAAGTTTTTCCGGCCAGGGCGGCTCCGAGCAGACAAATTAAATTCAGTGAGCCGATTAGGATCTGAACCTTCGTGTCACCTATCTTCAGGTCTTTCCGGATGAACAGAACGGCTCCGCTCATCACTCCAATATCTGTAAAACACCAAATATAGTGTAACAGCTTAACAACAATATCAACAAGAATTAAGAAGCACCCACAGTTGACACAGTTAACCCTTAAATATATCCTGATGATGGTTCATCAGAATATGTAACCTAGAATATTGATTTAAAAAGCGTACACAGTTAAATCCATAAACATTCGCGACAAAGAATAAGAAACTTAAAAATCAATATTTATGGATCAAATTATTTCTACTCAGTTGTTTCAAGACTTTCACAAAGAATCAACATACGAATAAGAACTTCAGTCCTTCAATAACAAGTCCTTGACATATCTAAAAACCAACTTTGACATATTTTACTATAGGATTATTTTCAACATATTTTAACAAAACCTACCAGACCAGAAGTAATAACAAATGTATTCCGAACACAGCCGCTTGAAACAAACGCTGCCCCGTCAAGTTTGTGAAATCATGTCCATCAAAAAACAGTATACAGACAGAGCAAAGAACATGAATCCAAAGCCATTAGTGACACCATAAACTTAAAAGCAAAGAATCAGATAACTTAAAATTTTCAAACTTGTGAATAAGAACTTCAATATTTCGTCTTTGATATATCTAAGAACCAACTTTGGCATATTTTACAGTAATGGATTATTTTTTACGTACAAACTGAGTCGCAATCTACAGTTACTTTGCTCATCGTGAAGATGAATTATAAAGTGTGATTTAAAATATGAATTATTAAAAACCCTACACATTATTTTTCAAATAAACTCTCACCACTTTTTCTTATAGAGTGAAAATATTAGATCTCTAAAATTAACTGGTGAATGTTACAAACAAAAATGCTATCTTCTATCTTTTCTATTGTATTTTAACAAATTCTATCAGACCAAGCAATCTATAGAACCAGAAGTAATAACAAAAGTATTCCTAACACAGCCGCTTGAAACAAAAGCTGCCCCATCAAGTTTGTGAAATCACGTCCATCAAGAAACAGCATACAGACAGAGCAAAGAACATGAATCCAAAGCCATTAATGACATCCTGAACTTAAAATCTAACGACAAAGACCCTTTTTTTACTGTTGAACGTTACACAAACAAAAATGCTATCTTCTACCTGATAATCTTTTTATTGTATTTTCACAAATTCTATCATACCAAGCAATCTATGGAACCAACAAAAATATTCAAAACACAGCCACTTGAAACAAAAGCTGCCCCGTCAAGTTTGTGAAATCATCTCCATCAAAAAAACAGTATACAGACAGAGCAAAGAACATGAATCCAAAGCCATTAATGACACCATAGACTTAAAATCCAAGGATAGAGACCATTTTTCTAATTTATATAAAAAAAATCCTCACCATAACCCAGCACAACCAAGTTGCTGGAAGCCAGTATTGCACAAGCTATGACATAGTTATTCCTCTTAGGCTTGGTCTTTTCCATGGCCGTCACTTCCTTAACAGCCATGGCATCTGCCTTTGGTGATTTCTGAGCAACCAGTCTCTCACTAGTGACATTGCTATCTGCCATCTCTGAGAAGAAACTAATAACATATCTTCTCTTAGACTGCTGCGGTCTTAGGGAACTTAGGAAACATTTTGTGACTAAAGTCTCATTTTGAAGATGATGTATACGACTGATGGGTCCCATAAGCTACTGCGATATAGTGAACGTTATTAAAATCCTTCATTCATTCATTCATTCATTCATCTCCACATCTTTGCTGCCACTAGAGCTCCTTTAGTACTCAGAGAAGTCCATGAATGTCACCGTCAATCGTCAATGATACAGGGAAAGGGGGATGTCAGCATGGGGGTTAAGTCGGAGTTCTCTTTGAACAAAAACCCAATCCAACCGTCAATCAAGTCCCCAGCTTTGCTTAACCACACACATCTTGGCCGTCTGATTGGACCGACGCAAACAATTTTTGTCGGTTACAGCAACTCGGGCGGAAACGAAAGATAGACTCATTGACTTGAGCATTAAATTTATTTGTAGGGCAACCCATGTTAGGCACGACAATGAACTTTTGGCTGCCAGAGCTGCGGCTTCAACTAGCTCGCAGAATCATGGTCAGCAAAACCTTATTTTATTTCAGAGTTTGATAAAACATGACGACCATGAACCATTTTAACTCATTAGGGTTTCTGATGGAATCAAAAAAGGACGATTGGGGATTTGGGCGGAGAGATCGTGTCGTCATTGTCTACTTCATTGTCTGGTTTGAACTCGTGTATATCATATTATTTATTAATAAATAATAAAATCTTCTCAATAGCTCTGAAGGTGTGGAGTAATTATTCTCATTCATACATATTTCAAATGTATGAGTAAATTATTTTTGAACTTCTTAAATCCCATAAAGCTAAAGAGGAAGTTATGAAAGTGCAAAAGATTTCGATTAAGTATTTGTGAAGTAATCTTTCTAAACATAAAGAATAGAGTCCAAGTGAGAATTTACCAATATTTCAAGGTTTAGGTATTAAGACTTAGCTAAGAAGAGCTGCTAAAGACCCTCCAGTTACTAGTTAGAAGGTTGCAAACATTGGGGAAAATGGGCTCTCAGCTGGGCAATCTACCATGGTTGAAGATGCAGCGAGAGATAAGGAGACCAATACACAAAATGTGTCTAAAAGAGAGAAAAATAATACTCCAACTAATAACATTGACAAGGGAAAGAGGAAAGCGAGGATAGCTCTAAGAAGAAAGAGTTGGAAGAACTAGGAACCCAATCCCATGATTCAAATGAAAATTTCAATGTCATGGTTTAATCTCTAAAAGATAAGCAAAATATGGATAAAATTGAAGAAGAATTAAACTTGTAAAAATCGATAATGAGGTGGTTTATGAGGGAACTATCTGAGCTCAAAGTAAAATTGAAACTGCTTCAACATGACAATTATAGATTGACATAAAAACATGTTGATAATAATCACATCATTCAAATTCAAAGGCTCAGAGATAGGGCTGGTGTCCTAGAATGTGAAAATGACAAAATTAAAAAAAGCATCAACTATTTGGTTAATTGTAGTAAGGCTGCCATGCATGAAGGAATTCAAAATGTAGAGATTTTAAAAGCTCACATGGGAAAATTGTTTGACACAAGGACCTCTTCTAAGGGCAAGAGAAAGCAATTTCAATGCAGTGAATGCTCTAACGACGTATATAAGGAAAAGTTGCTTCTTCAGAGTGACTCAAACCTTAAATGCATAAAAACTTGCTGGGAGGATGTTGTAGGAAACTTGGACATGTAGAAGGCTTTTAGTTCCTTTCTAGTTGCTTTTTGTTTATGGTGTTTCTTAAACTATTTTGGGGTTGTATTTTAGCAAATTTTAAGTTGCTACTGTGTTTGTTTTGTTTTATATCTCTTGGGGACTTGGTTAGTCCTTTTGTTATCTTTTATGGTTGTACTCTTTTTAGGGATTGGGATCTCTAGTTAAAAAAAATTCCCACCTTTAACCTTAATAAAAAAAAAAATCATTCTCAATGTCACCGACTTTTTATTTTCTTTGGAATTTTCTTCTTCCCTTTAAAGGAGAGAAGCCAATAGTTGAGCGGGGTCCAATAGTTGAAAGGGTAATTGAGAGTATGGGGACTAACTCTGGAACATATTGTTTTAAAAAAGTAGATGATGTTTTCATTGATTACAAACACATAAGAACCCAATACTTAAACATTGGTAGTATGCAAATATTCATAAAAATCCTTTAATCTATACACAAGATAATGTACTATTATTAGTACACATTAAATCCCAACTATTAATATCTAGATCTTTAATATTTGCATGGATAAATGTAAAAATTAGGTTTAGAAATATAAATTTTATATTACTTCTCAACTACAATATGCCCTTTCACTGACTATCAATAGTTACAATCCTATCAAGTTATTAGAATAGGATGTGTTAACTTCTAAAATAATTTTTCACTTTTATACAATATCTTCTACTCAACTATACATCCCCTTTGTATTCTATTTTCTTCTCTTTCAAATTTTGTTATTACTGAAATCCAAATCCTTGTATGTTTGAAAAAAAGGTGTAAGGCTCACCAGAAAAAAAAAATCATATTCCTAACTGATGAATAATAAAACATAATATAAAATTAAATTACACAATTCAACATGATTGTAATAAATGCATAACGCTCACCAACAAACACCTTTGAACATGAACATATAATATAAAATATTAATATAATATAACATATTTTAGTGTTTTATTTCAATTTCATTTATAGGTTTTGTAATAATTTTAATCAAGCAAATGACATTCCTACAATATTTTTCATACTTAACCAACTAAAAAAAATAACTACAAAACATAAATAATCAATTAATTAGTAAAATAATTAGTTAATATGGCTTCAAATGTTTTTTTAAAAAAATTAGTATTTTTGTTTGGTCATTTTGTCAATTAAGATGTGTTCAATTCAGTGTATTTATTGGTGAATTACTTAGAGTAAGTAATTATGGATTGCAAACTTCAATGACAGTCTTAACGTTCTTTTTTGTATTGCTTTATCACTAAATGACTCGCCATCCTATTTGAGGTGGTAGACCATTTATGTTTTTCTATCCTGCATTTATGACCCGCTACCTCCCATTCATTTCACTGATTCTTGGGTATTTCACCCTGACCTTCTAGCATGTTCATCCCTAATCGCACCCTTTGCATGAGCAAGAAACTAGAGATGGAGGGTTTCAGAGACAACACACTAGTAAGAGAAGTAAAAGTAATATGAATGCTTATACTTACTTGCCATCATTGCTTATATTTGACGTTATTTTGTTGATAGAAGCAATGATGGTTATCACACACTATCATAAGAATTGAAAGTCACCCCATGGTAGTGGATTTTACTTACAAACTCCTTCACTATGGGGTGACTTTCAATGATTCTTATAATGAACAAGAAACTGTTCACCACTACATTCACAATCCAACAATTACCAATTTTGAATGATTCACACATAGATGACACTGAAAAACCCTTCCTTTTCAACAAAAATCCTCACCTATAACTAGTGATGAACAAAATCCAAGACTTAAACATTTTGAATGAATTTACAAGCCATATTCAAAAAATTTAAATTATAAAGGCTCATAGCCTTAGCAAGGTTTAGCATACCTCACTTACAAGTAGCGATAGGTAAACAAAAACCTCTCCTAAAATGTGTCTTTGCAAAGCCTAGTACCTGCACCCAATCAACCAGTTTGAATAAAGCAAAATAAGAAAAACCTATAAAACTAAAAAAACATGTTCCTTATAGATCATGAGGGGTTAACTTATTTTTAAATAAACAATCGAAGCTATGTGACCATTACCTCATAAGGTCAGCAAGGTTTAAAAAAATGCACATGTAAGAAATGATAACTAGACAAAATCCAAGGTTTAAGCATGCTAAAAAATGCCAACACGATTAGAGATGGATACCATCAGTTCACTATCAAGAGTAGTCAAAGTCACCCTTTGATAGTGAATATTATTTATAGAATCTTGTATCAAAGGATGGCTTTGAATTCTATTTCTAGTCAAAATTAAACTATTCTCACTGACACATTTGACAAGCCCACAAAAAAATTACATGTTTGTAATCTTAACCCTCTTTTCTATAGTGCTTCATCACTAAGTGCCTAGCTAATTTCAATGAGAAAGAATAGGAAATGGAGGTTTACATGTGAGGTTTTTTACACCTCATTAAAGCTATGAGTTGTATGGTTCCTAGGTAAATCTTTTACTCATGGCACTCACACACTGCTAAATATTCCACTCTAGAAGGTCTTGGCCTTTGTGCACATAGAAATATTGTTAATTACCCATGTGATTCACAGAATGATATTGAATCATTCACATAATGACTAGTCTTGATTGATAGAATGAACAAACAAAATTAATTTTCTACAGAATTCAAAGCTATTAACATTTTCAAAATGAAATGGCTCACAACCTTAGTTAGGTGTAAAAAACCTCACCTATAAGCAAAAATGGCAAGCGATTGTAAGTGTTCATTTTGTTATTTCTACTCTTACCGATGTGTCATATCTAAAACACTCCACCTCCTATTCCCTATTCATACAATGGATGCGAATGGGGACAAACATGTTAGAAGGTTTGGGTGAAATACCCAAGCATCAACAAAATGAATGGGAGTGGTGGGTCATAAACATAGGATGAAAATACTGAAATACTCTACCACCTCATGCCTAGTGTCCATATATTGTCGACTACACATTATTAATTGGAGTTTAAACTCCCCATTTTTGGTGTATTTATTTGATTTTAAGGGGAGTGTATGCCCCACTATTAGCTCCCAATTGATTTTTTTTGGCCATGGCATGCCTACGGGTCGGTTGGACCTCTAAAATGGCCCCATAATGACCTCTTTCATGGGGGATCAAAACACTTAATCCATACAGACACGCCATGAGTTCAAAATCTAGAATCAATAAGTAGACTCATTAAGCTATCCATTGGCATCAATTTTAAGTGTCGGAAAGGCATTGTTTAGGCTCCATGCATGCACAAAGTTAGGGTGCATGAATATTAGCTCCTCTTCCTTAGTATCAGATTAAGATAATTTATTTCCTTTTCTACCAAGCATCTAAAATTTTATTTTTCCTCTCTTTTTTAATGGTCACAGGTGCAGTCCCAAGGTAAATAGCCATGGTTATGGCATTATAGACACCTAAAAAATATCTTCTCCTAGTTCAAGGGTTGATCAAACAACTATATCTCCTGGGATTTTTACCATATTCTTCTAGGAAGAGGTTTTATTACATCCATTTAAACATTTTTTTCATAAGTAACATGCTTCTTATTATGGGTTTAATAAGAAATACAATTCATCTCCCAAAGGGAGTATCTTACCCCATACTTAGATTGAGGCTACCATTGGATCCTCTTATGAAAATTAAAATTTGGGGTTGCAAGAAGATGAATAAAATTGATCTACCAAAAAACCAAGGAACCTATTCAAACACATTATCACTATCCTCTACGGCTAAAAAAATATACATGAAGAAGCTTCAATAGCTAATGTGAATATATACATACCCTTTTACCTTATAACACTTTGTTACCCAGGGTCATAAATATTTTTTACGAGGTCATTGACTCATAGAATTTAATGTCAAACCCCACTTTGTCAAGTCGACAATTTTGTCTTCAATCTCAATGTGTTTGAAGATGATAATCGACTCTTCCTTATTTGCTTTAACACACCTTAATCTCATTCCCATGACTTTGCATTCATTAAATTTTAGGCATGAGCCCTAAGCTCTCTTAACATCCTAGATTTTCAAAAGAACACCATACTAATACAACTTGGATAGAGTTCACCTTGTGCAAAATAAAGTAGTATGAAGAAGCAAACATTCCTAGTTCGATGAGGGAATAAAAAAAGTGTTGTAGTTGTAGATAAAATAAAACACAAGATTAGGGTTTTAAATATCACTCATTTTTTATTAGAATCCTTCAAGATACCACTTAATCAAAGATAGGAAGATAAAGTACATAGATTGTTAAAATAAAAAGGTGGTTGATTGGTATTCATGTCCAGATATCAACATCAACAAAAAATACAATAAAACCAAAAAGTTATTAAAAAAATGTTGGCTAAACATGACTATATAACAAGAGTCTCGAAACAATTTATTAAATCACATTGACAACTGTGAAAATCAAGTGCGAGGAGTGGCATTAGAAGGTGATGGAGGTGGACCATCCTTGGGAGAAAGAAGAACCCAAGAATAGGGCTCTCTTGACATTAGAGTTAAAGCCACCTAACCATCTTGAGAACTAAAAAAAAAGGTGACCAATTGGTATTTATGTCCCTTTTTCCATGCCAAAAAAACACATAGCTCCAAATATCATTGCATAAACACTAAAAAAATATAAACATAAACAAGATAACTAAACATTTAAAAATAAAAGCACAACAAAAAAAAACATTAGTGATTTTTGTAAGAATGTAGGGTAGGCTTATGACTACCAAAAAATTCACTACCTACATTAGAGAGCAAAATTGAAACTTGTGACACTATTATTTTAACTCATGCTTCAAATTGTATACTACAAGGATTTTGTTAGAAGACCTAGGTAGACCATATGTCCCAATTACCTGAGTCACAACAATAATTTCCTTCAAGAGATCTAATGTTTCCAATACTCTTATTTCCTTCGTGTCATCCACAATTAATCTTAAAATCTCAAAAGGGATGGCACTTGGAATGACTTGTGGACTAGTGGCCTTCATTTTCTCTTAGATTTTATCCTTCCATTTAACATAGGGTTGATGGATTTTCATTTCATTTCTACCAATCACCTGAAAGTCCTCATTTTCCCTTTCTTTTTAGCAGTAGCATCCAAGAGTTATACCTGAGCTAAATGGTCATGTTTATGGCAAAATATACATCTAAAAGGGAGGTTCTCATAGTCCATGAAACATCCAAACAAATCTTCCTCTAAAGATTTTATCAATATTATTTTAGGAAGAGGGTTTATGACATCCATTTGAATAAAACAAATTATATAAGAAATATTCTTCTTATTATGGGTTTCATAAAAAATACAAATTATATCCCTAGTGGTGTTTCTAACCCTTGACAAAATGACTTCAACCAATAAATATGGAAGGAGGTTAAAATGTCTTATTTAGATTAGGGCTACCTTTGGATCCTCTTCTGAAAATTTGAAGCTAGTGTTCCATAGAGTCATGAATAAAATTTATCTATAAGAAAAATAAGGCCCTTATTTAAACACATTAGCTCTATCCTCTTAGATTAAAAAAATGAATGAAGAAGCATCAAGTGTCAATGAAAATATTTACATGCCTTTCACCTTATAATGTTCCATTAACTAGGTTCGTAACTCTTTTTCATGGGGTACTTGACTCACAAACTTGTAGATCAAACCCCACTTTGTTAGGATAACCATTTATTCTTAAATTTTGTTGTGTTTGAAAATGATGATTAACTCTTCCTCAACTAATTTAATACACCTTGATTTCAACTAGAGTTTTTTGTTCCTTACATTATTGGCATGAGCTTTGAGATTTTCTAACATCTTAGATTTTTGAGAGGATAACATATTATCTAAAACTTGGAGAGAGTTTATCTTGTAAAAAAAATTGAATGCAAAGGAACAACTATTCCCAATTTAGAAAGGGTGTTTCAAGGGCATAACATTGTAGGCGGAGAAAAACACAAGCTCAGGGTTTTCAGGCCATTTATTTTTTTTGTTGGAACACATCAAGATATCAATTAATCAAGAATATGAAGATAATGTACAAACATTTACAATAAAAAATTGGCTGATTGGTATTCACTTCTTGACTTCAACGTCATAAAAAATATATAAATACCACAGAGTTCATATAAAAAAGTTAGCTAAACATGGCTATACAACAAGATTCTCAAAATAGTGTATTAAAATCCATTAACAAGTATGAACATCAAGTGCAAGATGTAGCACTAGAAGGTGTGGAAGGTGGATAGTTCTTATGAGGAAGAACAACGCAAGAAGATGGCTCTCATAACAATGGATCTAGATTCATGAACCCACCTTAACCCTATTTGATAAAAGGGATTATTTTTTATGTGATTATTTAGGTTTAAGACTTGAATATTAGAATGCTAAAGATATATAATATTAATCTTTTTTAATTTTGACAAGATGCTAAATATGGAAAGTTTCTACTTTTGGAAAGTACAAAGGAGTATAATTACCTTGCACAGGAATATTTGTTGACTATTTTGACTATTTACAAGTGCAAATTATAAGAAGAGGTGATTGTATATGTTTGATATCATAAATAGGAATAAGAATTATATGGACATGTTTATTGTAAGTGGATGACAATGCAATGTGTCCCTTTTATTTATAATAGACTTGTATCAGTTGAATTTGATAGGGTGTTGACAAAAAAAGACCAAGAAATTAGGAATATGGGATTACAGATCATAAGTATAAGTATAAGAGATATCTAGACACATCCACTATAAGTAGATGGTGATGTAGTGTACAAGAGTCTATTGATTGTAGACTTGTCCTAGTTGAATGTGTGAAAAAAAAGATTATTTCACCACCTTTGGATGCATTAATTAAGGATATGGACACGTTTCTAGACCTCTGATATCACACAAAGTAGTTGTAATGATAAAAACCTAGTTTATTACACAAAAACCAAACTAGAATCAAATGGGGAGGAGAATTGGGAGAATAAAATTGAGTTAGACTGATCTTGGTCAATCCTCATTGAAAGACCAAGAGCTTCACTAAATTTCCAATACTTTGAAGAGGACTCAAACTCAAATGTGTTTCTCCCACTAACGTGTGTGTGTGGAATGGTGGTTGCAAACCTGGATGCTCTTTATCTTATTTTACCCTTAACACAACTAGATAGATGAAGATTTATCCTTTAAGATAACTTTAGTAAACATATAGATAGAACATGAAAATATTTAAATAGTTTTTTAGAGTGAGAAGAATTGTTCTTAATGCCTTAGAGGATCCTTGTATATATAAGTGTTTTGATTTTTAATTTGGGACCTATTGGCATGTAAACTTCAAACCAATATAATACCAATGGATAAAAATATGAATAAAATGAAACATGCCCTAAAATAAGTTCCAAAATTTATTCCTGGATAAGTCTTCACTAAGAAGACAAGGTCACACGTCAGTCCTATCCAGTTACTAGGGACTTGTCGAGAAGGACAAATGACCAAAAATAGGGATCTCCATAACAAAGTGGCAAGATAAATAGACAATATAAAAACTCACAAATTAAAATATATAAAGACTAAAGTAAAATTCACTAGTAGGTACTTTATTCACTGTCAATAGTCTATGTGTACAAATCTTATATAAATGACATACACAATATGCTTGTACAAAATTTAGGTGTAGATATTTTCTTCCCTTTATTATAGTAATGAAATTTATAAATTAAAAGAAAGAAATAAAACCTAAGTGTGTATAAAACACTTTGCCTTTTGACTTAGAATTTATGATTTTTGGGTTAGCTACATTGTGATGGAATCTGCATTAACACATGTAATAGTTAATGTCCATATATAAAATCTAAAATACTTGAAATTTAAATTTGTAAAGGTAATGAGAAAGGAGAGAGTAAACCTATGTGTGTGTTATATCATGTTGCTTATGGAAAATGCTTGTTTCCTAGTAAGTGGAGAGAGGATGTTTTTGATCATGTTCATTTCCCACTCATTGAAATGAACTATCCCTTGAGTAATAAATTAAGAGTGCATATGTTGTCAATTGACAACATACCCATGACCATATTTACTGGAGCAACTACACTATCTCCAATCCCATATTATATGATAAGATATTGGAGGAGGACATGCCCATTTTTTGAAGTACTCGGAGAATGTAGTTGCTTATGCCAAGTTGTTTCAAGAGTTGAGTGTGATCAAGTATCAAATTTTGGATTGTTATTTACTAATTAAGCTCATGAGTTAAAACTTTATATTATACCAACTCCTATAAATAGGGAATAATAATAAATATATTAATCCAAAAATATGGAACCATCATAGGTTCACTAGTATTGATTCCAAGGACATTGAGTGTCACTATACTCAAATGCACATCACCCATAACAAAAGATGGATCTATTCACCAAATTTTGACCCCAAGTTAAAATTGGTCACCCCCTATAGGTTGAAACTTCATAGAGATGTCTAATGTTTGTCATGGTATTTTCATGGTCTCAAGTGGTTTTAAATAGTCTCATATGGTCATATTTATCCTTTTCAAGCATTGTCCAAGTTCTAGTCTTAAGTTCACTTGTCTAATTTTATGGTCAAGTATAAGCCCTTGAAATGGTCAAACAAGGTCAAAGGTCCAATATAGTCTAAGGTCATTATAAAAGGTTATTTGAAGTTTATTTAATGTCATATTATCATGCTCTAACTTTTATTTGACTCTTATATGCAAAAAATCATATTTTGGCCACCTTTTGGCCCATTTGGAAGAGTTATACGTACCACTTCAAGGAGAGAAAGTTTCAAGAAGATTCCAAATGTCCATGATGTCATAGTTTGGTCAAAAATCTTCAAGGGTAGTTAGGGTCTGATAGAATCTATAATTCAATGCCTAATCTTGGTAAAATGACACTTTACAAGCACTTGTACGGCCTTAAAAGATCAATTTTTAGTTTTAAATGATTTATATATGTCCCTTAAGATCCCTAAGATAATTTTACATCTTTGAACGAAGTTTTAGGTTGAATTGATAGTCCCTACACTTTTTATCCTCCATCACTAACTTCATTACCTCAGTAAGGCAAATTTGCATTGAATAGTATAGTCATGAGAGAGAGAGAGAGAGAGAGAGAGAGAGAGAGAGAGAGAGAGAGAGAGAGAGAGAGAGAGAGAGAGAGAGAGAGAGAGAGAGAGAGAGAGAGAGAGAGAGAGAGAGAGAGAGAGAGAGAGAGAGAGAGAGAGAGAGAGAGAGAGAGAGAGAGAGAGAGAGAGAGAGAGAGAGAGAGAGAGAGGAGATTAAAATTTGTAAATTTTTAAGGGTAAAATTAAGATTTAAATAATTAGAATTGGTTTTAATATTGGTTACCTATTCTTTATGAATGATCATTAAGAGTGATAGCAAGTCACTATGGCCTACTCATTCAAGAGGGGTCTGCTATTGCACCTATTTATCTAGTTTAGAAATCGATGGAGAGGAATTATTTTTATGTGATTTTTAGAGGTCTTGTATCTATTTTTCATGGTGGTTTCATCAGCCAACTCATCTCCATGAGGTTCCTTCACTTAAAATAAGAATGGCTTGGTGTCCAAGTTATTCTATTGGATTATGATATAAGTCTCTATTTTATATTCATGGTAGTGATTCTCAAATGTTTATAATGATTTATTGTTTATGTAAACTCCATAATTTTCATGGAGTCCATGTGCTCTTGTTTGAGATGTGTCTTTTGTCTATCTTCTTCAAGTGTATGTTTTTAAGGCATGGTTAGTGTTTGCACAGTCCATTAGAGGTTTGATTTTCAATTTGGTTCAAATACTAGTAATACATCATGATATAATATTTTTAAATAGAATTTACACTAATTAAAGCATGAGAGAATCAAGATAATAGTCTAACACACCCTCAAAGGAGAAGTCATGAGTGTTTATTCAATACACAAGCCTGTACAGACTATAGAAGTAAATAGGATATTATTAGAGTTATAAATAGGATCTAGCACATATCCTCACTCACATAATCTTGATTTCCTCACAACTATCATCAATGTGATACAAGTTAACTAAATGATCAAATTCACAACTCATAGACCTCATGCATAAGATGATTATATGTAGTCCATATAAGACTATAAGGTGAGTTGAGGGTCATTATGATGCTTGTCTTGAGTTTTGAGACCATTGAGAAATGATAATGGGATTATATGTGGATTGACAGACTTGAAAGAACCTAGGACTTAGGAAATGTCTCTTTTTAGACCTACGCAATTAAATAGAGACCTACAAGCCCTAAGCCTATAGGTCCTCTTTTGTGACCAAAGTCAACCTCTCCAATATAAATCAAAGCTGAGAATGAAGATCTAAATTCTATCCAGATGAAGATAATATTAGAAGACCTCAAAGAGTAATTAGGCCACTCTCAAGTTAGAGACAATCTTGAAACTAAGTTGACAAAGAATCAAGTATCCACCTACAATAGATTGTATAGACTGTATATGAGAGCAAGTAGAAAATGGTATGAAAGTGTCACAATGAGTTATGATTTAACTTATTTAGGAATAATGGAGTGTTATTCCTATTTTATTTAAGGGTATGGATTAATAAATCAATATAGAATATATCAATAATTATAGTCCTAATTTGTGCAACTTTTTATCTTTTTCACCTTTCTAAAAATAGTAATAAATAAGAAAAAATACAACTTAGCTAGAAAATAGACTGAGATGGATAATACAGAGGTTAAAAATCATTGTGCAAGATTGGGAAGGTGCCATAAAACTAAATCTATATTTCATTGGGTGAAAGGATAGGAGCACCATAAAGTGGATGCTTTTCTATCTAGTGATATTGTTCATTCCTATTGCTATTGTCTAAACTAATCACAGAGACCTAAAACTTTCTAGGTAGTTGAATTGTGCCTGTGTGAGTGTGCTTGTGAAAAATTGAATGCTAGTTGTTGATGAAACTCACTGTGGAGCTGATTTTATCTTCAAACCCAAACCCTCCATCATGCTTTATAAAATTACATTTGAGTCACTTGAGAAAGAGGGGGGTTAGTGTGAAAGATATATTGAATGTGCAATCCACACCCCTTGTGTGGGCATGCTGCCTACATACCTATACTCTAAAGAGGGATCAAGCCATATGTAGTTCTCCCACCTAGTGTGCTTTGTGCAATAGTGTGATGCAGATGTAAATTCCAAATTAATAGTGTTTTAGGTGGCTAGGACCTAGAATGAGGATTTGAGTAGGTTTATAGCTATGTTGGAGGACTATATGCAAATAATAGGGAAGTTTGCCTTAGTTATGCGTTTGTATTCCTATTTTTTTATAAGTTTCGTTAACCCCCTTATAAATGAGCTTCGAGTGGGATTTTATAGGGAATAATTGGTCATGGGTCAAATTTATTCATGTTAGGCTGACCTAATTAAGGCTAAGGATGAGATGAAAATAACCATTGGGGCTCAAAGTGCAAATAGTTAGGAACACCAAAGATGGGACACTTCTCTTTGGGGTGCTATAGTCCAAATAGGGTGCTCCTATCCTATAGGGTCGACACTTAGGGGAACAAGATTAGTACAGGGAATATTATCTAGCTGAGGTGGAATGACTGTTTAGAGGGTTCTAGATGAATGAAAATGAGTAAAAAGGTTTCTAAAAGGGTCACAAGAGCATGCAAAAGGGACCTATGGATGGGGTGTCATAACCCACACTCAAAATACCAATTTGGACATTCTATATGACTAAATTCCCCCCCTGCTTTATTCTAGTGATGCAGTAAAGTGAAATACTAGGATAAAATAAAAATAGAAAGCTTACCTAAAATTACCTACAAGGGTGAAACATATGAATATGTGTGATGTTGAGTGTGTGTAGAGAGAGCACAGTGTGAATCATACATCTGCAAGAGAAAACAAGGAGTAGATCAATTCTTACTAGACATGTTATGTCTGAAATAAGAATGTATAAAGGTTGGGTAAAAGAAAGACGAAGAGAAAAAAATGAATGAATACACCTCACTGGGTACGTGAACCAATATAAAACCTATTGTGATGTTGAGTGATGCTGAATAATGTTGAGTGATGTTGGGTATGTACTGTACCAAGAATAATATTGTGAACGGAACTAAGTGCTCAATTTTTTGAAGGTGGCTTAAGAATACAAAGGCTGGCCTTTTGGCTCCATCATTGCCCATTATGTAGTGAAGTTATGCGATCATGTGTGTGTTAATCAATGTTTGGACTATGTGTCTAATCCCTCTAAGTAGGTAGCTTAATAATACAAAGGATAGCTAGTCCTTTTTCTCTGTTGTTTCCCACTAAGTGTGAAATATGAAATAATATCGATATGAATGTGTGTTGAATGAGATAGATCATGAAGCCCATGAATGCTTTGTAATCTAAAAATGTGGCATGGATAAATGAATGTGTATTGAAAACTAGGCCAATCTTGGCCATTTTGAAAGGTGGAGATTAGGCTTGTATGAAAGACACTCCAAAAATAAGAACTAGGCTTATATGAAAGCCACTCCAAAATGATTGCAACTACCTGTAGATAGAATAAGGCACACAACTGCTAAGAATACCTAGGTAATACAATGAACTAGAAATAAAAAAGGTAAATATGTCATGCACATTACCCCCAATCACTAATGTTTGTAACATGGATTCTAATCTGGAAGTTATACCAACTACCAATCTAAAACTAGAAGCGAGAGCCATCGTGCCGCACATGATGCCCCCTATATTTGGATAATCTATGTAAAAATATACTAAAATTATCCAATCTAAACTAGATTGTAGCTTAAAAAACTATAATTGACCTTACCTTTCTATCTGTTTCTAAAAATTTTAGGTTTTCAATTGTTTGGATAGGAGCACCAAAAAGTGGATAATTTGATATAGGGCATTGTATTTTGAATGGGGTACTCTTATCTTTTACTATTTCAGATGACTCTTCCATGTTCATCTCTATTTTTTTTTGGTTTGTTCTACATGTTTTGAATTTTGATTACTATTCTGAGTGTTTTAAAAACTAATTTTGATTGGTAGAGGGCTTTGATCTTTGTGACAAAACCCCTGCTTGTTTCCCCCCTCTTCTAAGGGTAGGAATGAAGACCCTGCAATGACTACACTCAAAAGAAATATCCCTGCAAGTGTGTTATGCTATGAAATACATGATATAGTAATGATGATGAAAAAATGCCTCAAGATATAGTATAGTTTGTGTTGGATATTTTTAGATCAACAAGGGTATGCCTAGATAGATACACCAATGTAATAACATGTGCATTATATTGAACTAAAACTAGAAATATTGTTAGCTATCAAGGAGGGATGGAATATGATGTCCATCATGGTATCTAATAAGGCAAGATAATGCATGATGTGGATCATGGCATTGCAAATAAATGAGAAGCAAATAACCATGCAAGGCAAGAAGCATACAAAAGATGCCAAGGGGCCAAACAAACAAGGGACATCGGTACATGTCACTCAAACTAGGAAAACAAGCATACAAGGCATGTTCAAATGCCCACATACACTTATAATTACAAACAAGAAAGATTGGCATGAGGGCCACAAACACATATAATAGTATAGGGAAAGGACATTGGTAAATGTCCTAAGGGACACACAAGTAACAAAACATGAACTAATAAATGCAATCACATCTAACTAGTCAAATCAAGAAAGGAAGGCATGTAAATTATAGAAATAATATTGCATATAATTGATCAAAGCAAGAAGTGAAAGTATGCAAAACATGTAGTACAAGACTAGGCAGATAATAAAAAATACACAAGTATTATATACTAGTGAGTGTTGTTAGAATAATCTATGTGTGCTAGTTAGTAGTGTACATCAACATGATAACTAGAGTGTGTGGTGTAGGAATAACATAACCTACATGGTGTAATCATGTAGAAGATGCCCTCAGTGGGTAGATATGTCGATGGATGTCTCAAATTCAAAAATAGGATACTCCCTCAATGGGTAAAGTGAAGCAATCAAGGATTTGGATATCACTACACACACTCAAAGAAGATCAAGTTAAGCATGGTAATGCAAATAAATCAACACACAATAGCATAAAATAAAAAAATTTAAGTCTAGCATGGTAGTAGAAATGTAAAGCATGGATAATGCATATAATTGAAAAATCAAGCATGAAAGGTAAAAAATGAAGCTTTGTATTAACATATAGTAAAATTCATCATTCATATACATGATAGGACCGAGTATGGAATCCTTATTGTTTGAAAGAAATGTTTTGAAATAAGTGATATCCATTTTTAATTTTTATGTCAAATCTAATTTATATGTGTAGTGAAAATTAGAAGAATATTGCTAAAAACATCAAGGAATTTTCCCTAGGGTTTCTAGGGTTTTTATGTGCAAATGAAGTAAGTTGGGTTCGCCAAATGATTTAACTTATATGGGAATAATGAAGTGTTATTCATAATTTAGCTAAGGGTCTAGATTAATAAATTAGTATAGAATATAGCAATAATTACAACCCTAATTTGTCCAATTGTATATCTTTTTCACCTTTCTAAAAATAGCAATAAATAAGAAAAAATATAACTTAGATGGAAAATAGATTGAGATGACTGATATAGAGGTTGAAAATAATTGTGTAGGATTGGGAAGGTGTCATAAACCTGAATCTAGATTTCATTGGGAAAAAGGATAGGAACATCAAAAGGTGGATGCTTTAGTGTCTAGTGTTGTTGTCCATTCCTGTGATTCTTGTCTAAACTGATCACAAAGAATTAAAACATTTTTGGTAGTTGTGTTGTTCTTGTGTGAGTGTGATTATGAAAAATCAAACACTGTTTGTTGACAAAACCCACTATGGAACTAATTTTGTCTTCAAACCCTAACACTCCATCATGCTTGATTAAAAAAAATTGAGTCACTTGAGAAAGAAGGGGGTTAGTGTGAAATATTTACTAAATACATAATCCATACCCCTTGTGTGTGCACGTTGCCTACATACCGATACTCTGATGATGGATCAAGACATATGTAGTTCTCCCACCTAATGTGCTTTGTGAAATAGCGTGATGCAGACACAAATGCTAAATTGATAATGTTTGAGATGGCTAGGGCCTGGTATGAGTAGGTTTGAAGATTTTTTGAGTTACTATGTGCAAAGAATAGGGAAATTTTGCTTTGTTTTTTATTTTTATTCTTGCTTGCTGCGTAAGTTTGGTCACCCCGCTTATAAATGAGATTTGACTGGGATTTTATAGGGAACAATTGGTCATGGGTTAGATCTATTCACACTAGGCTACCCTAATTAAGGATAAGGACCAGATGAAAATGATTGTTGGACATCAAAGTACAAATGGACAGGACCATAAAAAATGGGACACTTCTCTATGGGGTGCTATAGTCCAAATGGGGCACTCTTGTCCTACAGGCTCAAGACCTAGGGGAATAAGATTGACATGGTGAATACTATTTGGTTGAGGTGGAATGACCATTTAGAATGTTTCATATGACTGGAAATGAGTAAAAAGGTGCCTAGAAGGGTCACAAGAGCATGCAAAAAGGACGTATGGATGGGGTTCGCAAGCCACACTCAAAATACAAATTTAGAAATTTTATATGACTACAATTGGTATACCCTATAAACATTGAAACAACTCATTTGGTCTCTTCAAGGATCAATGACAAATGAAAGACTTGATTCAAAATTATGAAAACCCTATACATAGTCCTAATAGGCACCTATAGGCCTACTTAGAGAGTTAGTTTAGTTATCAGACCTAAAGGAGAAGCAAAGCATGTTTGAAGGGTGTTTTGAAACTCAAATGGAATTATATCCATGTTCAATAACATTGAGAGGTCATTGAGATAAGAGTGAGGTTTCTAAACCCTATTCACAATCAAGTGACCCAGAGGTAAGCTACAAGCCCTATTAGAGGATCAACAAGTTGGTTCAAACCTAAAGGAAGGGTAGAGATGTTGATAAGAGATTGAATTTAATTGGGACTTCAACCGACATTCAAGACCATTATAAAATTCAGGTATGTGAAATATGAATTACTAAAACACATAGAGTACAATTAAGGTGGTCTCTAACACCTACAAACCTACTTTAAGAACAAATCATTATCTAAGATGAAGACAGGAGCAGAGTAATACAATATGATAAATTTTGAACCTAATATAAGACTAAAATTAGGTTTATAAATCATTTATAATGTTAGGATGTGAATGGTGAGATCCAAACACACCAAAGTGATAGTCATAGACCCTAAAGAACACATATAGGCATACATGGACAAGCTTGTCTTAAAACTTAAATAAGACAAGGTACATATAAAGGACTCTAAGGTCTACATATAAATTGATAAAAGTTCATATAGGTTCATTCTAAGATCAAAAGAGAAACATGAAGGAATATGAACCAAACTAAATTTCATGACTCGATAATCAATCATATCAAAAACCTGCAGTCACACATAGGCTACAACCAGTCAGGAGGTAAGATTGATTTTTGAGGGTTATAAAGGTATACTCATTCTTTGAAATTGGAATAATAGTAATTTCATGAGTGGATTGAGAAATTCATGATCCCTTAAAGGCTACACAAATAGTGGACCTATCCACTATATTTTCTTAAACTTGGCCTACTCCTTTGGCAAGGGGCAAACATGAGACTAAGAGATCATATTAGAATCAAAGCATGAAAAAAGTTGACATACCTCATGAGGGGAATATGAGGGTATTTAAAATTAATATAATAGGTCTCCATACATTCTTATGTGACAACACATCTCATATTTCCATCTAGATGCCCTTGAGGGCTAGTAAAGAGAAGACAAGCCTAAACCCCAAACACTCTGACCAGTACACCATGAGCATATAGTGGGGTAAAAAATACTAATAATTAATGTGTAATATTGTATAATTTTTTTTAGGTGTATGAGCCTCTAAAAATAGAGGGAAGGAGTTTTGAGACTGAAAACTCAAAGTAGACTTCTCTCAAAGCTCAAGAACACTAAGCATGCCACCTAAAGAGCAACTTGAGATACTCATACCATAGCTCATAATTTTCATGGTAGGATGATCCATTTTGGATAGTTGAGGAGGTCAAATAAGATTTTTTTTCAAGTAGAAGGAAGTCAATTAATGATATGTTCTTTATGAGTAATCATTAAGACCCCAAACAAGTCTTAAACCTCTTTTAAACCCTGATAGTGACCAATCATGGAAAAAAAGACCTCAAATCCACATAAAAAGGCATATTTTTCTCCTAAAATCTCTTGGATGTTGTTGATAACTCCAAGGAGGTCCTGAAAATGTACTTTGATACTAACATCACTTGTATGAATTGTTATAAATACCTTATTTTTGTATGTTTTTGGTGTTTTGTAGGTGTTCTAATAAGGGGAGAACTCACAAATCATGGTAAGAGGTAATTTGAGATTTTTTATATCTATTATATTCCAAAAAAATTAACAAGATATTTTTGAGGTGATCAAACTAGGCCCATTTTCCAAGGCAATCTCAAAGAGGCTCAATATGAGGCTAGGTGGTAAGGCCATTTCTTGGTTTGTATACTTTCATAGGGTTTCAATACCCAAAAATTAACATTCAGGTTATTGATATCATATGGAAATTTAATAACATGATTTTAGGTGATTTTAAATGTGTGTTAGAAGTCTAGAGTAAGAAAACAAGGTCATAAGCAATTAGGCCTAATTGAGACCTAATTCAAAAGAGAAAAATGCATAAAAGATGGACTTCCACTCATAGTGTCAAGATGAAATTTGACATGGAGATATAAATTAATAATGGGTCCTATAATATTCCATTGGTTTATTAATTTCATCTATAAAACTCCATATACAATGAGGTTTACAATGTTTTAGGGATACAAGGAAACTGGGCCTAGTAAGGACTTAAGGAGAAAAAAAAGTTAGGAGTTGTTCTAGGAACCAAAATGGCTCATTTCAGACCTGATAACATATTTTAATACAATTCATGGAGTTTTTTAATTATAATATTATGTACTTGAGTTTTGGACCACTTGGACCAAATTATGTGTGGGAAATGAAGAATTTCAAGACACCTATGCACTTGAATGATGAAATGTCAAGACAAATAAGTTTATTAAGGAATTCCAGATGTTTAATGAGTGGTATGAGATTATTTTAAGGTCAATTCATGGTTGTAAATTCCATTTTTCACTCCTTTCATACAAAAAAGGGCAGTTTTCAAGAAGCTAGTTAAGGTGTCAAGCTAATTTGTAACCCCTACACCACTTGGAAGGTTGGAGATGCTTCAAGAGTGAGACATATTTCATTGGAGGTCTATTTAGACTATATAATATATACCATTCTATTTTTAACTCATGGACACTTTTAAACCTTCCTCTACTACACCTCTCTCTCTCTCTCTCTCTCTCTCTCTCTCTCTCTCTCTCTCTCTCTCTCTCTCTCTCTCTCTCTCTCTCTCTCTCCACCATTCTCTACATAAGTTACCATTTTTGGATAAGTTTTTAATATCCACACTTGGTATGGAAAAGAAGTACTAATTTGAATACCATATTTTAATTTTAATAAAGATTTTCAAAATGGTTTTGAGTTCATAACTTATTTTATAAGTTTGTGAAGTAGTTCATAGTTGAATAACAAGTGATAATCATCTACCCTTGTGTTCACTTTACTCTTTTATGTTTTCTGCAAGTAGTTTGCTCTCTAACAGGTCACATGAAGTTTAGTTAGTGTCTTTATATATATCTAAGTGTAAGGAATAGCATTAGTGTCTACAATCAAACCTCTTATTCAATAACCTTGAGATGTGCATTTCATATGACCTTCATGTTTGAAATAACTATGTTAGATAAATCTAGGATGTTGAAGTCAATTTTATGACTCATCTTTCATAGTGAAAGTACATGGTAGTCTAGTGTAGATTAATTTAGTACATCACCTCATTATATTAGGTTTGTTTCATGTTATCACTTTCCATTTTCAAACCCAATTAATTTAGTAGTATATGTGATGAGCTCAAATGAACATATCAAGGGAGCTATCCCTTCAAACTAAATGTTTACCCTTGTTATAGACAACCCACAAGTCTAGGGGTAATCTCATGTTCCACTCAATTTGGAGAAGACTTGAACTACCTCTCCAAGGGTGAAAAATTGAGTGACAACAGTTATGGTATGACTAATGGGAAAATTATTTCAAGCACATCTTTTTAAGGTTAATTCTGGTCTTGACAACATCACAACTACATAAGTATTCCTCACTCAACATTTGGAAATTCCACTGAAGGTATAACATCTAGTTACAGGCCAATTTATTATTTTTTTGTTCATGCTTTATGGTCCTTACTAGGTCAGCTTATAGTATAATTAACCATCCCACAAATTCACCCTTTGATCTTGAACTTCCTCTTGAAGTCTAATATCTATAGCCTATCTTGACATTTGAGAATCATGAAGAAGAAATTGAAGATCAAGAAGGTTTTGAAAGTCAAGAAGAGCAATAGAGTGAAGAGGAATTTTAGGGAAACATATCTAGGCAACATGATTTCCCAACCTTTAATACTAAAAATCCTATAAACCTCAATTCCTATGATGATATCCCTCTCAATGCCACCAAGAGTGTTCCCGCCTCAATGGGGAAGGTCTTATCACCTCAAGTGAGAATATTAGAGACATACCCAAATTATGAAAATTTTATAATGTCACTGAAGTTAACATAGTAGTTAGATTACTTTCCATGTATCTTAGAGGGAAAGCCCTTGATTGGTATAAAACATTTCCAAGAGGATGTATTACTACTTGGGATGAGTTTAGAGAGTTGTTGACTCAAAGGTTTGAAGATAAAAGTGATCATACATCACCTATTCATCAGCTTAATGTGATTCAAAGAGGGCCCAAAGTGACTATTCATGATTTCAATGAGAGGTTTTAAAAAACATGTAATAGGATGTCACCTCCTATGACACCCCCTACAAATTTTGTTTTCCAAACATACCTAAGAGCTATTATGACTGATATAGCTATCATATTGTAGTTCATGAGTGGGTGCACTTTGTATAAAGCCTATGACTAGCCATTAGAGCTGAGAATGGTTTGATTCAAGATTATAAAATCTCTCCAAAAGTCTCTATGCTCATCTTTCCAAACATTTATTCTAATCCTCCAAGTCTTGCTCCAATCCCAAGTTCAAGTAACAAATCTAGAGTTATCCCAAATAAATTAGATGATGCCATTAAGTGGGAAGCAAAGTGTAATGCCTTAGAAGCTCAAATTAGGAAATTTAATCAATGATTTAGATTTCACCAAAACCCCTAATACTAATCTCTATAAGAAAATATATTTCCACCTTAGCATAATGGTTAAGGGAGGGGACAAGGTCAACATAATTGTAATAGGCCACCCAATGCCTATAATCTAAATTCTACTCCTAAAATAAGAGCTATGGTTCTAGTCTATAGTAACTTGGTTCAAGAAGAAGAATTGTATACTTAAGGATAATATATGAATGATAATGAAGGGGAAGGACACACGTTGTTTTATTAATGAGGGACTCCTCTTCATTTGACATTAGAAGATGAGAGATTCATGCAATCATAATCAAATGGAGACTATGTAGGTCAAGGAATGAGCTTGGCAAACTTTCAAGTGGAAGATAGACTTGTCCTAAATCAAAGATCCTCATTTAAAACCAACATAAGGTTAAATAGAAGATATTTTGGAGATGTTGGAGATGTGGATACAAGTCCAAAAAATCCTCCTCCAAAGCAACAAAGTGTGAATACAAATGTGGTAGCCTTTACAATTCTTGCACCTCTTTAAAATCAAAACTTGGGAAGGGTGACTCAACCTCCATTGCATCAATCTCAAGGTACTTAATTTCCTACAAGGATGAAATAAAAAGTGAGTGTTTCTTGTTTGAATATCATTGAATCTTTGAAGAGTACAAATACTAGTATATCTATTTGGAAAGTGCTTCACATGCCCACTTAAAAGGAATTACTTCAAGAGTAGTTATCCCAAATCCATATCAGTTCTCAACCATTAAGACATGGTGGTGTGGCATTCACAAATGCACCTACTCATATTGTTTAACCCTCTACCAAATCTAAAAATACCCCACCTTTCTATCTTACCCTCATTGTGGGAGACCAACTAGTTCATAATTGCATTATGGATAGTGGGGTAAGAACTTCAATTATACCCAAACTAGTTGCAAAAAATTTGGGCTTGAAATATGAGCCATATAGATAAGGAGTGTTTCATCTTGATTGGACACTAGCTAAGTAAATATGGATCATCAATGTTTTGAAGGTATTCTTGCATGACTGCCTGAGCTTTCTAATTTTACAAGATTTAGTGGTGGTAGATTCGCTTGCACATTTTGTTATTTATCTATCAAGAGACTTCACTACCAAGATAGGAGGATATATTTATATTGATTGGTTTATATTGGACTTTAGAACAAGGTATGGAGCTAAGGTGATAATTAGAACACAACCATTGGCCAAGTTCCACATTTAACCATATGTGAAAGCTAGCTCTAATTTGAATTATACTATCCATGAACAAGAAGAGAATGATATAGATGATGGAGCATATTCCAGACTTGAGGGTATCTATAATAATTTCTTGGATGAGTATTGTATTGACACTTATGAATATGATCCATATACTTTCATTGAAGATACAAGTCTTACACATACATCATCCATGATGAAGGTAATGAACATTATGAGGTAAGCCTTGATGGTCCTCTTTAACAAGTTGCAAAAGGTAAATATATTATTCATATGTATGATGATGATGAGTTTTAAAGTGTGATATAGCATGATGATAAGGAAGATGATTCAATTCTACCTACTCAAAAGGAAGAAGTTTATGGATGTGATAATCATGAAGAAGAAGATGATTTATTGTAGTAGTCGCATGCCATAGTTCAAGAATTTGAACAAGGAAACTCTCCTTCATAAATAAAATGAGCTTGAAAATGAGGTAATTTTATTAATTAAGGAGAATGAAGAGAATCATCAAATCACTGTTAAACAAGATGCAGTCTTGAATGAATGCAATGAAGCCAAGGCTAAAGTTTTTATGATTGAAGAGTACCCTAGGTAGCAGTCTGATGTTGAACCACTTGTAGACATGTTTGAGCAGAAAAAAGACAATTTTGATGGTCCTAGACATAAAATATATCATGATTTAGAGGAAGGTGAAGTTGAAAAAGGTGTCATGGTTACAAAGGAGAAAATTAACAAGCACCAAATGATCATGAAGGAGACCAAGTAGACTGCACTATCAAGCAGTCCTAAAGCAGAGCTAAGAGGACCATTTAATGAAGTTTCAAATGGTGTACTTACAGATAGAAGAGGTCCTATGAATGGTAAGTCTTTTGATCATCTTCACATTAAAACAAAATTCAATAAGCATCCATCATATTGTGACTTATTCTCATGGAGCACTTTGACTCAATAAACATTATGTTTGATCCTAGTTGAAGCAAGAGAAATGGTTCCATCACCTCAAACATGTTTTGAGGTCTATATATATTAGGTTAGGTGTGTTATTTTGTGTCTTTTGTGTGTGTGTTTTACCTAAATTATTTTAATCATAGTGTGTGTTTCCTTATTTTTATGTGTTTTATGTGAGTTTGAATACTTTTGAAGGCACATCAATTTTAGATTGAGTAGAAGAGTGATTCCATAGCCCAATGGAAGAAGAAATCTACTAGTCCAATAACATTTCAAGCATGATACCCCTATGAATTACTAAAAATGTTGACTAAATTTTTACCCCAAGTAGAAATTGGTCACCCCCTATAATTTTAAACTTTATATAGGTGTCTAATGTTTTTCATGGTCTTGTCATGGTCTCATTTGGTCTTAAATAGTCTTATATAGTCATATTTGTCCATATTAAGCATTGTGCAAGTTCTAGTTTTAGGTTCACTTATCTAATCCTATGGTCAAGTATAAGGTCTTGAAATGATCAAACATGGTCAAATGTCCAATAGTTTATAGGGTCATTATAAAAAGTTATTTGAGGTGTCTTTAAAGACATTATCATGATCTAGCTTTTACTTGACTCTTATATGCAAAAAAACATATTTTGGCCACCTTTTGGCCCATTTAGATGTACCATTTCAAGGAGAGAACATTTTAAGAAGATTCTAAATGTCCCTGATGTTAACCATTGTTGGTCCTACAGGCCAAAAAGTTGATCTCCTTCTTTCCCTACTATTCTGAGCTGTTAGTCTTAGATGTATCCACCTTAATGCAAATGCTCAATTTCCCTTTGAAATAAGTCCTATTCTTATAAAGAGTTGATAATATCTAAGACTTGTAGGTTTTTGGTTCAATATGGAGATTATTTCACTTTAAACAATTGCCTTGGACAAGCCTTTTGGAAAGAGAATGGGCCAACAAGAATGAAAGTCTTTTACAAATCTCTAAAGACAAAGTGCCTTTGCAAAGGGCAGTCAAAACGCTCTACCAACCTATCCAAAAACTCCTGATAAGATGTGATCCAATCATGATGGAGTGTCACCATCCCGTGGTGCCACCAATCGTGAGTTACTCCCTCAAGATGTAGTGTCGCATATCTGATAGCATCTTCCTCAGCCATCGGTCACAATGTGAGAAATGTATCAAGCTTACTAACCTAGGCCTGTGTTGTCACCTTACCACTACCGTCAAACATCGCTAGAGTGAACCTGCTCGTAGCATGCTTCAAATCATTATTCTGGGGTCTTGGTCTCCCATTCTATCAACCTCGATAATATTCTTTCCTTTGTGTGAGGAATCGATCAAAAGTAATCATCTCCTTGACCACAGGTGGTAATAACTCCCACTCATCAGTCACTGCCATAAGTGTGTCTGTAAATGACTCATGCTCTTCACCTGCTATCACCTCCTTGGCCTCCTGTCTCACAAAGGTAGGCCTAGTAGGCCTATTAGCTGTACGAGAAGTAGTCCTAAGGGCTCTCTATGATCCTGCATCACTCTTGACATCATCACGGTGTGGGGAATGTCTCCTCAGAGTACCCAATCTCAGCAGTGCTACTGCCAACTACTGTAGTACTGCATTATTCTGCCTTTGCCCTTCTCATAATTCTCTAAGAGTAAGTAAAACCTCTACATCATCTTGATCTCTAGGATAGTGAGGAATACAGGACCTATCAATATCATCACCCATGTCTTCTGGTTGCTATTCTAAAACTTGAGTGCCTTCAAGCAAAGCTCTACTGCACGTGAAATACCTGTGTGGTCCCAACTCTTGTGGCTGCATAAGATTGTCAACCCCTTAGGATGGTAGGATTTAGCTCTGATACCACTTTAATGTCCCTTACTTAGGGGCTCCTTTTTCTAAGCAAAGCTCTGATAATAGCAATAAAAATCTCTGATACCATTGTAATATCCCCACGGATACCAAAACAAAGCACTGAATTGCTTATCTATATTTCTACAAAATATCTTCAAATAGATAAATAAATCATAGTATAATATCTTATTTATTTGCTCATATGCTTATAATAGAGGAACTCTGTCAGGTATACAATGAATATTGAAAATATGGCCTTAATAGCCTAAATATTTTGCAAGAACTAGGAAATAAATCTAGAACTGGTACGTCTCGGCCTGCTGTGTAAAAAACACAATCGCCGACGTCGGTTATACTACCGTAGTTGGTCGACTGAAGTCGTTAACCTGTCGATGCCGGTGATATGTTGACCTATGTCGGTCTCTGTAGGTCTCTACCTGCTGATGTCGGTATCTGATCTTTTTGTTGATGCATACAGATTTTCACATATATGTATGGACTTCATACGACCACCGATATAGCACACCCTGTATGCTTGATCTTGATCTATAAAACTATGGGCTAATACAAAAGATCTATATCTAGATAATTCTTGAATCAAAACCCAAAATAAAGAAATACCTGTAAACCCTTGTGATAGCTTCTGTGTGAAGTTATCTCTCAAACTTGTAAACACCTGTGATAACTTCTGTATGAAGTTATCTCTCAATTTGGCAATAGATCGGCTGATCTCTCACAACCTCTGAATCGCACACAATGAAGAGTTGACGTTCTTCAATGCAAATGGAATCTTGGAACCCTTGGCTCAGTCTTCACAGAAGAATTTCTTAACAAGAATCAATATCAATAATCAATCATCAATAAACTCTCTCCTATGAGAAACCCTTATACCCACCAAAGATGTGCTTGCTAAAATTAGATTTCCTTAAATTAGACTTAGGGCTTCTTAAATTAGAACTAGGGTCTTAAATTAGACCAATTCTTAAATTAGAATTAGGGTCTTAAAATTAGACCAAATAATTAATAATTAATAATTAATTAAAATTAGACCAAATAATTAATATTTGATTAAATCAATCAAATATTAATATCTCCCTTAATTCATGTCCGAAAGATCTCGAATGAAAGCCAAGCCCAACTCCATCAAGACCCTCTATCCATCCCATCAGCTTATGAGGGTCGCATAATAGGCTAACCATCAACTCTGGACATGTCAACTAAAAAGGGGACGTGACATTGATAGTGGTTATAGACTAAATATATGTAATATTATATTCTTATAGACTATGGGTGTAGATTTGGAATCAATACAAAAATCATATAATAATATTTGAGGGTTTGATGATATACCACAACAGACATTGGGTACTTTTACTTTAGATATCATGGTGGGACCAAAAACCCTCCCTACATAATTCCAGGTCATGCCAGGTCCTCTCCACTATAATATTTTACTCAAATGACCCTAGATATATAATATGGGGGCCATTCCTTCCACTCTCCATCGATGTATTAAGTTCTTCCATGAGGTATATATATACACATGTCCAACAAACAACCAACCATTCATATATTATCAAACTACAGAGTTATCTTTGACTATTTCACCATATGGGACACCATATCTCACAGTACAACCACTACCTCATAGCATTTCTCTTGATCAGATACATACATATGAGGTTGGAAAGACTAGCACTTCTTGCATTAGTCCACTTAAAGTTACACCATTAACACTAGCTATTCTGTCAGTCATAACAACATCAACCATTTTATCTACTTCATTGGTCACAGTTCTGACACCTATTGCATATCCACCATCATCGACAATAATACCAATAGTTTTAGTTGATTCCATAGTTACTCCACTAGTTATAGATACCTTTATATTAGCACCATATTTTACTACTATTGATGAGGAGACTCCTATATCATAGTTAGCTGTCGTGGTAGATTATGAGTTACCATATGTACATGATGTTGATACAGATTCACAAGCTTCTTCAGATGATGATACGACACCCACACTCATGGATGACTATTTGTATGAATTGAGGTTTACACAAGTTAGACTAGGAGCATAATGAGATGACTCTAGAGCTCTCATACCACATCCTACAACACTTTTATCATCTTGCACTACACTCTCAAGGTATACTCCACACTCACAACCACAGTCAAACCACTTAACACATATAGTTCACATGGTTACCTCTATGGATATAGAGATAGTTATTCAGATTCAAGTAGGTAGCACACAACATTAGCCATAGTTTATGTTATAGATATTGATTGATCATGGATTGATCACATTACCTATATTATGACATAGATCTAATTGTTGATTATCACATTAGGTTGGTTGCCCATTTTGTACTTTTTATAGGATTATAGGCCATGATACAAACTCATGTACATATTTACAATAGAGATTGGATAGACTATAGGATTGATGCATTATTCATATTATAGCACCACCAAAATCACTAATTCCACCACTTCTACTAAAATCATATACTAGTATGACTAAATGTCTCAGAGCAAAGTTAACATATCCACCACCAAAGCAACCTTCAGCTCACCTTCGACATGATACTACCATAAACATAACATTTGTAGCATATGATGATAATTATTATGATAATCTTGAGGAATTTGATGATGTTTGTGGACCTTTCCTCCATTTTCATCCCTAATAGGCTCCATCCTTGGATCCCTTCCCCCCACTAGCCTAGTATTTTATATTATCATGTACATATTGTTTTACTTGCATGCTTGTACATAGTTTTTTTAGAGTTGACTGAACATAATCTCTTTTGCATGATTATACATAATTAAAATATTATATATATATATATATATATAAACATTCAAATAATTCAAAACATACCAAAAACATTTTGATTATATGCATCATCCATGCTTTACATTACTACTATCATGCTAGGATGTACATTTTCTATTTCAAGCTATTGTTTGTCAATTATATACATTACAATGCTTCACTTGATCTTCTTTGAGTGTCTAAAGTGACATCAAACTACTTGATTACTTCATTCTACCTATTGAGGGGGCATTCTACTTCTACATTCAAGACACACATCTATATACATACCCACCGAGGGCATCTTCTACATGACAACACCATCCAGTTTATGTCAATCCTACACTACACACTTTGAGTTATCATTTTATGTACATTACATCCTAGATTACACAAATTACTATATCAACATTTTTCTAGTATCTATAACTTGTGTATCTCTTCGCATATACCTAGTCTTGTACTAAACATGTCTTACATACTTTCACTCTTGCTTTGATTAGTTAGATGTGATTGTACCTTTCCAATTTTTACATGCTTTCATTTCTTGATTTATGTAGCTAGATGATATTTCATTTCTAGTTCTAGTTTTTTTTCTTATGTGTGTTTTAGGACATCTTCCAATGTCCTTTGCTTCTATTCATGTGTGTCTACCTTTGTACATTTTCCAATGTCCCTTGGTTATACTCTTCTATGTGCCTGTGGCCTTGTGCCAATATTTTCTTGTTTCAAATTGTATGTGTATGTGGTATTTGAACATGCCTTGTATGCTTGATTTCTAGTTTGAGTGACATATGCCCATGTCCCTTGTTTACGTGGCCCTTTGGCCAACCTTATATTCTTCTTGCTTCTTGCTTCATGTGCTTGTTTGCTTGATTGATTTTTTGATTGTTGCAATGCTATGATCTATATCATGCATTTACCTTATTTTATCAGATGCCATGATGGACATCATTCTCCATCCCTCCTTGACAACTAACAACTAAAAACTAATAACTAACAACTAAAAACTAAAAACTAACAACTAACAACTAAAAACTAACAACTAAAAACTAACAACTAGCAACTAACAACTAACAACTAACAACTAACAACTAACAACTAACAACTAAAAACTAATAGCTAACATCTAACATTTCCAATTCTAGTTCAGTACATTACACATAATTTTACATTGTTATATCTATCTAGGCATACCCCTGTTGATGTAACAATATTTTAATACAAAAATTGATATATATAGAGATATCTTGTCAAATATCATTTCTATATCATGTATCTATATAGCTTAACACACTTGCAAGACTCTTTTCTTCTTAGGGTAGTCATTGTAGGTTCATCATTCCTACCCTCAAAAGAGGGGAAAATAAACATGGGTTTTGTCTTAGAGATCAAAGCTCTTAGAAGTCAAAAGAAAAACATTTATATCACCTAATTCATAATCTAGAGGTCAAATGAGTCATAAGAAAATAGAAAAATAGTGATAATTCTAGATCAACAACTAATTTTAACATAGGAAAACAACTCCAAAAATAGATAGTAGGGCCAAACACAAGGGTGTCCTCATTTTGGTGATCTTGTCTAGGTAGAAAAACACCTAGGTTTTCTAGTAGTAGGAAAAAAGTTTAGCTCAAGTATAGTTTTGGCACATCTAGATAAGTCAAAATTTGTAGTTTTAGTATAGTTTTCTTAGGGAATCCAGATATAGGTGTATCATGCACAACATGATGAATCTCATTTCTAGTTTTAGATTAGGCAGTTGACATAACTTCCAAATCAGAATCCATGTTCCAAATACCAATGATTGGGGGTAATGTGCAGGGCATATTGGTCTTTTTTTGTTTTTGAGTTCAGTTTATTACCCATGCATTCTCAGTAGTTGCATTCCTTACTCCATCTTCAGGTGGTTGGCATCTTTCTCAAGTTAAACTTTCATACAAGTTTAAATTTTTGAATACCTGAGTTGGCTTTCACATAAGCACATTACATCAATTTTGGAGTGGATTTCATACAAGCCTAAACTCCATCTTTAGAAATGGCCAAGAGTGGCCTAGTTTCCAACACACATTTGGCTATCCATGCCACATTATCAAATTTTTAGAGCATCCATGGGCTCCATGAGCCATCTCATATGACATCTATTCTATACTAGTATTACTTCATAGCTTCACTTCATGGGATAATGAAGGATCCAAAGAGTCAACCTTTGTATTCTTGAACCACCTATTTAGAGGGATTGGACACATAATCCAGACATTGATTTTCACATGAATGATCATCTAGTTTCACTCAGTGGGAAATGATGGAAACAAAGGGCTAGACTTTGTATTCTTGATCCATCTATTTAGAGGGATTGGACACATAGTCCATACATCAATTATCACATGCATGATCATCTAGCTTCACTCAATAGGCAATGATGGAGCTAAAGGGATAGCCTTTGTATTCTTGAGGCACTTAGTTCCATTCATGATATAAATTTTGGTACAACATCATCCAACACAATCCAACATTACTTAGCCTTACTCAAGATCAAAATAGGTTTTTTATTGGTTTGCATACCTAGTGAGGTGTATCTATTCCTTTCTCTTTTACTTAGCTTTTGTATGTTATTTTTTTATATCATATATAATAAGAACTTATCTAATCTTTGTTTCATTTTATAGATTCACACTTGCACAAGGTGCTCTCTATGCACTATCCAGAATTAATCTCACACAAGCTTAGATAGTAACCAATTAAGGTGCTCTCTATGGGCTTCACCTTTGCAGGTAAGTTCAAGTACACTTTTCTATTTTTTCTTTATCCTAGTATTTCACTTTGTTGCATCACTAGAATAAAGAGGGGGCAAATTTAGTCATATAAAATGAAAAAATTTCTTACTTTAGTGTGGTTAATGACACCCAATCTATAGGTCCTCTTACTTGCTTACACAACCCTCATGGGTTTTTCTTTCATAGATTCCCAGTCATCCATAACCTTTTGGACGTAACCCTTATAGACCTAGGTAGCTATTTTAGGCCTAGATCCATCCCCATAGGTCTCATTCCCTCTATACAATAGTGCTGAACTTGACAAGAGCACTAAAACCTAGGATATCTTACTTATGACACTGTTGTCCCAGTGAAAATTTGGTTCAAACAGTCAGTTTTTCCTGAATATTTATCCTAATTCATGTCAGCCTAACATGAATTCATTTAACCCATGATAATTAAATCCCCTATAAAAGGCCATTGAAAGTCTATTTATAAGGGTTGGCACTCATTTACAAAAGAGAAGCAAGAATACAAACAAGTACACTCAAGCACTTTACCCTATTCTCTACATACAATCTTCCAATATTATTCCAAGCCTATTGAAGCCCTTGCACTAGTCCCTATCCATCCAAAGTACACCTATTTTTTCATCTAGTTTCATTTTTCATACACAATTACACCAAGTACTTCAATGGGAGAACTACATTATCTTGTTCCCTCCTTGGAGTATTGGTGTGTAGGTAGTGTGCCGACACATGAGGTGTGAAGTGAATCTAGCATATCCCTTACACACTAACCTCTTCTCTTTCTTTTCCAAATTTTCTTTTGAGTTCAAGTACAAAGATCTCATAGGACTTTTGAAGATAAAAATAGATGCACAATGAGCTATGTAGACTTCTAGGCTTCGATATTTCACTGATAGGGTAACATAGACATGCTGAGTAGAACCCAAAAAGCTTAGATGACCTAGAAATAGCACCATAAATGACTATAGTGGCAAATAGTATGGTGTCCCACTTTTAATTTTTTTATCCAATCAAAAAATGAAGTTCAGGAACCTATTTCTGACATTATCCCAGTCCTGTACCTATATTCTCAGGCCTTGTCTTAAACCAGATAGATTAGAATAAGATAAGTAATATTTTATATTATTTATTACCATTTTTAGAAAAGGAAAAAATACAATTTGTTTACATAAATTATTGGCTTAATTATTGCACATTATTTACTAATTCATTTTACTCTGAACCTGTTTATTTAATTAGGAATAAAATTCCATTATTCAAAAAAAAAATGAACCAAAATGGCTTGTTGAAAATATAATAACATATTTTAATAAAATTTATGGATTTTTGGTGAGTTAAATAAAATTTACTTGATTTTTAGACCACTTGAACCAAACTAGGTGTGGGAAATGAAGAGTTTTAAGATAACTATGCACTTGAATGATGTAATGTCAGGTCATAAGAGTTTATCAAGGCATGTTTTATGTATAATAAGTCATGTGAGATCAGTTTAAGGTGAATTCATTATTGGAAAGTCCATTTTTCACTCCTTTCATATAAATAAGGGTAATTTTCAATAAGCTAGTCAAGGTGTCAAGCTAGTTTGTAACCCCTATGCCATTTGGAAGGTTGGAGTTACTTCAGGAGTGAGACACATGGCCTTGGAAGTATTTTTGACTATATAATAAATAAACTTATGATTATAACTCATGGAAAATTGTCAAACTTCCTTTATTATGACCCCTCTCTCTCTTCACCATTCTCTACATAAGTAGCCACTTTTAGTTAAGTTTTTTAGATCCACACCTGATATGGTGAAGCCCTACTAGTTTAAATACTATATTTGAATTTGAATAAAGATTTTAAATCTAGTTTTGAGTTCATAAATTATTGTCTAAGTGTGTGAATTAGTATTTTAATGATGAGTGATAATCATCTATCCTTGTGTTCCCTTTAGTCTTTCATGTTTTATGCAAGTAGTTTTCTCTCTAACAGGTCACATGTAGTTAGTGCCTTTATCTATCTCTAAGTGTAAGGAATATAATTAGTGTCTATAATTATACATATTGTTTATTTACCTTGAGAATTACATTACATATCACCTTCATGTTTGAAATACTTATGTTAGAGAAATCTAGGATGTTGAAGTGAGTTTTGTGAATCATCTTTCATAGTACAAGTACATGGTAGTCTAGTGGAGATTAACTTGGTGCATCACCTCAATATATTAAGTTTGTTTCATTTTATCTCTTTCCTTTTTCAACCCCAAAAAAGTTATTAATATAGGTGATGAACTCAAATAAACATATCAAGGGAGCTAACCCTTCAATCTAGAGGTTTACCCCTACTATAGACAACCCATAGGTCTAGGGGTAATTCCATGTTCCACTAAATTTGGAGAATGCTTGAACTACCTCTCCAAGGATATAAAATTGAGTGACAATAGGAACCATATAATAGGTTCACTAGAAGTAATTCCAAGGCCATTGAGTGTCACTAGACTCAAAAGTACATTACTTGCACAAATTTAAATAACACCATTATAGATGGATCTAGATTATGATTTTCATATGATCGAAAGATAATGAAGATTAGTCATGCCCCCATCATGATTGCATTGATTATGATTTTTTATAAAATATTTTTTCCTTGAATTTGGAAAATTTTCTCTTTGATTTTGGATATTTTCTCTTTCATTTTAGATTTTTGTTTTTTGAATTCTAAATTTAGCAATTTTTCATCTTTAAACAAGCTTGTTCATGAATAAGTATCATGCCCCCTTTGAATATGTGACAATAGTATAAAATGCTATACATCTATATGATCAACTGTAATTATATTTTAAACATTTAATTTTGATCTTGTAACTATTTTGCATATGCCTATGTATATGCATTCAAGTGTGTTTGATTTTTTGTTTTGAGTCTTTGAAACATGAGTGCATATTCATATCATATGCTCTAGAAATTGTACCAATGTGTGAATATTTGTTATGTATTTGATTGAATAATTTATTTTAACCTTTAAATACTTATACTCTATTAAATTTCTAATTTTGTAATATTTAATCTTTGAAAGACCTGTAATCTTAATCTTTAAAACATGTATTATGTACAAATTTGATGTTTGAGTGCACTTGTATGTCATGTGTCTGTAATGTTAATGTGTATACTCTTTAATATATCATGCGTACATAACACATGACCAATTTTAACCATTTTGAATTATCTATAGTATGGTGAGATAAGATTATGTAATAAACATGATGGATGCCCCCTTTTGATGCATAAGATTGAAAGAAGAAGGTATATGATTTGCATTACATTTTGATTAATGAACTATTGATTATTTAATAACTTTTATTTAACATTTTGCTAATTATAGAATGATGATTTATTGTATTTGGATATGTTTTTCATAGGTCAAAAAATATGCATTTTAAGTAAGCATAAAATTTAGCACGTCTAAAAAGTTTGATTGGCATGGTAAAAATTATATTCTATTGAAGAAAATGTTTCATGTGTTCCACTCCAACATACTAGGAGTGATTTATATATGTATTTATAAAAATATCACATATGAAAGCTTTTAGAATTAATTAGAAATGGATTTAATTTTTGGAAAAGAAAAAGTGAACTCATATAAATAGGGTGATTGGAAAAGAAACTATATTTAATTTATAGATTGAAACTACACAATTTTGAGCTCTGAGAGAGACATGATGCCATACAAGAAATTTCTAGGGTTAACTTGATTTGAACAAGTCACAACCAATTTGTATTTGGAAGATGTGCCATCCTTGGTGAGTCTAAAACCTCAAATTTAGACTCATGTAAATTTTAAAAAATTATGAATTTTCATGTATTTTAAATGTTTTTTAATGTTTGTTGGTCATGTTCTCTCCAAGCTAATCCTATGCATATCCTACCAAAGGTGTCCTATGCTAGTGTAGAATCATTTGCAAATTTGTCTACCTAGCTTCAAAATCATCCAAAAATTTGCTTAGGTGGCATTGGACTTATCCAAAGGAGCACAATGTTGTCCATAAAAAGCAATATATTTTTTAGATTTTTAATATTCAAAATAATTTTATTAAAAATGTATATGAATATTTGGATGTTTCTTTTTTTGATCTTGTGGTTGTAGGGTGATATGTGGGCTAGGGAGTTCTGTCATGGTCACATAATTTAGACTATTTGAACTCTACCATTGATAGATGATGACAGTGGTACTGATGCAGGGGCATATTAGTTAGATTAATTTTTTGGTTTTCTTTAGGTTTCTAGGTGTCTTTTATTCCTTTTTGGATCTTATTTTTATGTTCTAGAGGTGCTAGGTTATTTGAAACATTCAAAAAGACATTTGCCACCAAAACTATTATTTGAATATTTGAATACTTGGGGAAAGTTGTGAGAGAATTTTGATGTTTATTAGCTATGAATGTTTGTATAATGTTAGTGTTAGGTATGTATGGGTTGATAAAAGACATTAAATGTGTGGTTAAGTGCCTCTAGTCATAATTCATTCATAAGCTCATTGGAAGCAAGATCAAGAATCAATTTGAGGTTTTGCAAGAATAAGTTAGAGTAGTTACCTTTGATATAAAGCATGTCATTTTTGGAATCTCAGTTAGTTTTTTATTTGTATTTGAAGGATCATGGGAATTATACCCAATACATAATGAATGAATATGTAAAATTTTGTTGATGAACCCTATAACTCTATTTTTACTTACATATTGTCATACAAGTTAACTATGATCAAGATGTTCTATGAAAGTAGTATCAGTAATGCATTGTTTATGAGTATTTATATATTATTTGGTATGTTGATTCATGTTTACTGGAGAGATTAATTTTAAATAATTTAATAAAACAAGATCCATGTTTAAGAAAGTGTGACACAGACCCTTGTTACTTTGTAAATTATTTTGTTGGCATACTTTGTAATCAATGTTTGTTAAATACATAGATTTACAAATTCATTTCCAAGGTATTTTAATTAATATTAATGTGTGTGATAATATAGGTTTCAATATACAAGAAGGATATTCATATTTTGAATATTGGTTCTATAGACCCCTATGTTTTTGTGTATGTTTCCAATGACTAGGCATGGACTTTATACTTGCACATGGATTCATGGAGCAAAAAATATATAACTAAGTTTTAGAGTATTTATTTAAATATAATGAAATGTAAATCATTGGAATTTATTGGATAGTTTTACAAGAAAGTAATTCCAAATTACTGTGGTGTTATCAACTAGACAGAGTACATAGACCCTATAAATTCATAGTTAAGGGCAACTAATTCTTAATTGGAATATGATGTTATTATGTGAGGTTATGTAATGGTTTTTCATGTCTAAAATATATGTGGAAATTTTATCATTCATATAATAGGGTTTAGAAGTATGTTTGAGTATTCATACTAAACTGGAGACTCAAGAGATTAGTCAAATATTGAGAGTAAGAACTCATAAATTTTTGAGTATGACTGAGTGAGAGCTTTGATAAGATTTTCCAAAGTTTAGAGAGAACTAGGATATGTCAGGTTAGTGTTTTTGACCTCATTTGGGTCTTATAACCATCCAAAAAAGAATATAAAATTGTGAGAATCACTTATTTGCCTCTCAACTGAGTGTAGATTGTGTAACCCTTGGTCTAGGGTTTAAAACTTGTGCTTATATCTCTTGATTTCACCATATAAATTGTATGAAATTTCATAATATAGGGTATTTTATCCCCCTATAAAATATTCAAGTTATTTTATTGTTGTACAGTACCTATACTCCACGGAACTAATATTGTGTAAGCCTAATAGGCATAATAGGGCTATTTGTAACCTAGAATTCACTATAAAAGGGGCTTTAGTTATGAATTAGGACAAGAGGAAGATAGGGGAGTTGATAAAGCATAAGTGGTGTCATAAAAAATGATTATATTATTAGGATCCTTAGCCATTTGATCCAACTAAGGAGGTTTATCTCCAAAAAGGGCTACAAGGACCTAGCATAACCAAGGAAAGTTCTCATTAAGGTTGGAAAAAAGTGGTTGTCAGATTGTTTTAAAATGGGTATAATAAGCTTGGATAAAGGTATATAACCATTTAATACAAGTAGAAGATTGAAACCACTGAGTGACCATTAAATCATTCAACCTTAATCAAAAAGGAATTGTTGAAAACAAAGTTAAGTATATTATCTATGCATATGCTCTGCATTAGGTACCCTAGATGCATCTAGTATCAAGCACCTTGGGTGGTTATCATTGATGGAATATGATATGAAGATGATGATTGACCTAGTTGAGTAATGTCAGTTAGATGCATGTACCTTTTGGTTTCCAATAGAGGAGATGACTGTCACCATAGAGGATATATGGCAAATCAAGTGATTGTCAATTATTGGGTGATGAGTGACCCTATAGGGTGCTAGTGAGCCAACCTAAATTACTCAAGCTAATTTATTTATGACATGACATACTCAAAATTATTCCCCGAAAGATACTATTATCTTTCTATTAGAGATTACGCTAGTAAATTTTCCATGCTTTTTGAAATTCATTTCTACCTTTTTTGTATCAGCTATTACAATTGATAGTAGTGGGTTACCATTTCATATCAGATGCATATATATATATATATATATATATATATATATATATATATATATATATATATGATATTGAGTATCACAACATGAGATATTCTTTGGTCCATACCATTATAACCTAGTTATACAAGGACATTTATATATTTACTTGAGAGAGTTTTGGTGGAGGGTTGGGCTCAGCTACACTTTTTCATTATTTGGCCTATGAACACATTAAATTTATATGTCCTATGGGTAAGCCTCATGGTGGATGGGAACATCCATAGATATATGTAGATAGATGGGTGTTGATAGCCCAGGTGATGAGAGGTGGTACAATGGAGTGCCACCAAATAATATATCATTTATCTATGAACAAAATTATATGGAAACCATATAGGGGGCTTGGTGGATGACCAAAGGATGGGATGGAGTTAAAATGTATTCATGGATATGTTTTACCCTATTGTTGATTAAAAAAATAAATCTTTGTGTGATTATATAAGTGTAAAACTAGAAATATTCGAATGTTAAAAATATGTTAAATATGGAAACTTGATAATTTAGGAAAGTAATAATAATGAATATACTTATCTTACACATGTATATACATTGACTATTGTAACTATCTAGAAGTGGAATTAAAAATAATAGGTCACTATTCATGCTTGGTATTATAATCAATAATAGAAATAAAATATGGATAGGTCCACTATAAATGGACAATGCCATAGTGCACTCTAGTTTTTTGACTACATACTTGTCCTAGTTTATTGTGATAAGGTATTGACATAAAAATATTTAGAAAATAGGAATCTAGGACTGATAGATCATATTCATAATTATAAGATATATCTAAATAAGTTTTTTTGTAAATGGATGGTGATGTCATGTGCCTAACATTGTTGACCTCAGACTTATCCTAGTTGACTATGTTTCATAAATGATTATTTCACCACCTACACATCGATTAGTTAAGGATGGAAGCACGTATTTAGACCTATAATATCATGTGAATAACCTATAATGAAAAAACCCTAGTTTCCTACACAAAAACCAAACTAGAATCAAATGGGGGTGGGGGATCTAGTGAAAGGGATTAATTTGGACTAAACTTGGTCAAGCCTCATTAAAACACCAAGCATTGCATTATACTACCAATACTCCAAACATGGATGAAATTTAAATGTAGTTCTCTTATTCACATGTGTGTGTGGGATGGTGATTGCAAATCTAGATGGTCTTTCTCCTATTTTACCCTTGGCATAAGTATGCAAATGACTATTAAGCCTTGAATATATATCTATCAAACTTATAGATACAACATGAAAATATTTGAATAGATGTTTGAGAGTAAGATGAATCATCTTTAATTCCTTTGAGGATCCTTTTACTTAGAGGTATTTTTATTTTTACTCTAGGACCTAATGGCATATAAAATCTGACCCAAGATAAGACCCAATGGATAAAAATAAGAATAAAACTAAGACTCATGAAAGACTAGCTAGCTCCACAAAAGCTACAAATACCTCAAACACAAGGGCAGAATATCAAGGTAGAAATAGAGACCATTTGTGAGTGGTTAGAGGAGTATGAATAGGTGTTAGACATAACTAAGATACAATACAATAATATAGAAAAAGGTATGCTCAATTATAAGAAATAATTGAAAACCTCTTTGGCTTAAATAAATCCAAAGTTTAACACGACACACAAATCTAAAACTATCATAGAAGATCACATAGATACTTCTAAAATAATGAGTGGCAAACTCAAATAATTATTAGATTCAAGGTATATGTACATGTAAAAATTGTATACCTAACACAATGAGACTCTACTCAACTTATTTTTAGGCATTCAAGCACAAAGGCATGTGAATAGGTTGGATGAACTATCACAAGAAATCCCAATGGAAATGTCAAATCCTAGGTCACTCATCACCATCACTGATGATAAAGACATTTAGAACCTAATGGTGATTCAAGTCATGTTACTCATATTTGTATCTATGGTGTAAGAAGTGATGATTGATTGAAATATGTTAAATCAATACTTGTCCTATCTTGATGCCACCATTGCACAGATTATTAACGAATCAAAATACATGACCTATATTAATTGCACAAGTAATTCATTAGAGGAAGAGTGCCACAAGTGCACAACCAGATCTCCATCAACCACAATAGCCTCCATAATTAATTTATATAGATCCAAATGTTTCATCCGCTACTCCAATATGTCTATCATTGTAACAAACTACTTTGCAGCCAACATAGACTATGACACTACCTAAATGGTATGTAATGTGCAATTCTATTTTTTCCTTTTTCATAATGTTTTGGTATTATTTGGTAGGAAAGCCTTAAGCATTAGGAGTGGGTCCAAGCTAGTTGAAAACTTGTAAAATTTGTCTACCTAGTGAAATTAGTCTCTTAAAAACCCAAAAAGGTGATAAGCTAGTATGCTACTTAGTTGTGTATAAAAAATAAAATATAGTTGATCTATTAATAAATCCTAGCTCAGAGAAGATAAATCATACTTACATTTTTTATTGTTGATACATTATATATTCAGGGTCATGACCAAGATGGATCCGCTAGACCTAACCAAGGGATCTCTTAGCATAATAACATCACTAGAGATGGTTATAAAGCCTCTAGTGAAAAAACACTATGTAATAACCCTATTAGGTCTTATGTTTTCATATTCACTAAGTAAATGAAAAGCAAAGTAAAATCTAATCTAGTGCTCACCAAAGCTTGTGGCACAAAGTGGGGGTAATAAATATAAAAATTAAACATGCATAGAATATCTATACTCAAGTCAATGTATAAGAATTCCTAATGCATGGGAGAGAAGTAAAAATGCAAATATATATACTCTTAAAAAGGAGAAACAAAGTTAATAATACATACATTTGAAGATGAACCCACCAAGCCTCAATCTCTCCCTTGGCCAAAGTGATTCACAAGAGGTTGTTTTGTTATGTAAGGACAACAAGGATAAGTCATCTCTAGGCTACACAATTTATCTATGCATCCAAAAGACTTCTCCATAAGACAAGATCCATTTATCTAAAGAAAGTATTGAAACACTAAGCTATGATCCTCAGGTAGAAGGGTGGATAAGCAAGTACACAATATAATCTTCTTCTTCTTCTTCTCTTATTTTTAAATGATAGAAATGGATGTGTATCTATAATTAAATCTAACCCTAAAAATTTATGAAAGTTTCACCAATAGGGTCAACCCAATTCAAAACTATATAGTTATTTGATAAAAATAAGTTTGGTCCTGGTCTAGGTTGGCCAAAGATGACCTATACCCGTAATATGCATTTAACAAATTGAATACAATGTTGGTCCAGGCTGACAGTGTACTATAAACTATCAAAAAAGGGTTTTAGGCTTAGAAAGGGGATAAGTAAGGTGATGAATTGATTGGAGTAATGTGTATGAGAGGAGGCGAGGCTTATGGAAATACATCAGAGAATGTTATGTAGATAACAAGTTGTGGTATAGAGGATAATAATCCTATGAAACATCAATGGTTTTCCTACCCTTTTCCCAAAGCACCATTTAAGGTGTGCACCCAGAGAGATTGAGACTCGATAGGTTATTTCAAGATAAAAATCATCAATGACTGATAAAGTTTGAAAATATTATGTGTATACATATTCCCACTTGAATTTCATCATGTGCCATATAGGTGCAACAAGGAATGGTCCTTCAGGAAAAAACATAACAATGCACAATGTTGAAATTGAATAAATTGTAGTAAGAAGAAAATAAGATAACTAAAAGGAAATAATTTAAAAACACATACCTTTACTTACCTTAGTATTGTAGGTTAAAAATGAAGTGAAATAAATGTGAAGGTGTCCAATGTAGGGAATATTAGGTGAAACTATAGAAATTAGTGAAAAAGAGTGGAAAATATATATATTTTTTAAAATTAAATGTAATATGTGAAAAGATTCTCTACAATGTTAGGATTCTAGAACATCCTTCAGTTTGGAAAAAGAGCTAGTAGAAATAAATATAGGATCAAAAAATAGAATTTGGTTGTAAATATTTAATAAGCAAATAATTTTGAATAGTAAATATAAATAGGGTGAAAAATAATTCATTTGTTATTTTTACTATTTTAAGAAAACATTGCTCTTAGAGACCCAGTTTGAGCCTAGAGAGTGATCATGGTGAGGAGATGACAACTATGATGGGGAGGATACTTGATGGCTATAACTAGCATAACAAGGTAAGAACACATGAATTTTAAGTTTTTTGAGAAATTTGATTTAAAATTAGGTTAAATATAGAAAATTGACTGGCAGGTAAAATCTAGACACCAAAACTAGCCCTTAGAAAAATTTAAGTAAACTAGGTGTAGAATAGGGTACTGGGTAAGAAGAGATTGGACTAATAAAATCATAATTCATTTATGGTAATTGGCCAAAAAATCATCTCATAAAAAGAATAGAGTTAACCTAGTGAACTCAATTCATCAATAAAGAAGAACATAAGGGATGATTTTATTATTAAAGGTGGCTAAATTCATGGCATTAAGTTGACATAGTATGAAATGGGAAGATGGTTGACATAGTACCCTCTAGCCAATGCAGTTCATACTATGTGGATAACATAGTTTGATAAAGGGGGTTGACAGTATACCAAAAGGTTGATTTATTATCAAATAGGTTGATATATTCTAAAATAAAAAGGATAACTATGTACCCAAGGGATGATGGTGTATAAAAATATTATAACAAGTTTGATTTAGTATTGAATGGGCCAATGGTGTAGAAAAAGAGAAAGATTATAAAACTAGATCAAACAAGTTGATGAAGTAGTTAATTTGTAAATTTTTAAGAATGTATTTTAATTATTATGACATTAATATATGATACATCCGTTATTGTTTGATATTTTTTAGAGATGACATAGATTTTGGTGCCTATTAGATGCATCATGGCTACCAGATTTGTTGGAGCATTTGGTTGACATGGATAGAGCTCGATTGGTCACCTTGGGCTTCAAAAATATCATGGAGATGAGACAGATCCATCTGAGTATTGATCTCATTGTTGTGTTCCTAGAGGCATGGGAACGGTTAACCAACACTTTTTGATGGGAGGTAGAGGGGGACACCATTAAGGTGGAAATTACTTTGGAGGACATCCATGTATTTCTTAGACTTACAATACACGAGAAACCAATGATCATTGATACACTAGAGTTAAAAGATGAGAGATGAGCCTTAAATTAGTAGGATAGAGGCTCAAATAGGATCTTGGGTTATGTGTGAGCTTGTTTGATTTATATATTTGGCTATTCTAGACATCTAGAAGGAAGTGATAAGACTTATCACAACATAAGTGTTGTGTCACAAACTTGATAGTAAGGTACCACTATATGCGATATCCTTGTGCCATTCCATATTACATTAAAGATCACTATATGATTTTAGTTCTATCATTTGGGTCTAGCTCATGCATGATATGTATGGGATGTTGTCCATAGGGTATCAAATGATGGGACCAATGATTTTTATTAGTGCATGGATATATTAGAGGTTACCTATGCATCATTTAGCTAGGTTTCCCCATGCAATCAATGATAGGTTACCTTAGGTCTTAAAATGGAGGAAAGACCATGTATTACAAGATATGCCCCATGTTATAGCCTTGTAGACTGTCACATGAGGTTAGATAGCTTGCTGCCATATGGCCTAGTTGGTCGACTATTGATACATGGTTGACACATGTGTGGATCATAGGCCATCATACTTCATGTATGGAGCTTCATCCAGTGGTTCACATACCTTGATATTTGGGACATCCCCATATGGTGTCTCCTCTAGTATTGCATGCTTATTGGGTATGCAATGTTAGAGATATGAGAGGGAGAGGAGGTAGATGGGTACTTATGGAAATACCAATGATGAGGCCTCGATGTGTTAGACCATTTGTTAGTCGAGCATGATAGTAGGAATAAATAGGGTTTTGAGAAAGAGATGTGATGGATGTGGACATGAGATAAAAATAGACACCACATCATAGGTAATAGAGACCATTTTGTTCTCATCAAATATGGAGGCACCATCGATGGAAGGCAATACAAGTACTAGTTATCATGTAGATAGATCTAGTAGTAGATCCAAGACACATTTGGTCCATAGAGTGACCATTGAGGAGAGGACCATGGTAGGCTCAATTGGTGACTCCTATATTTTCTTTATTTTGAATGTATCCGATGGAGGAGGTTTTATACGAGTGAGCACATGGTGAGACCATGATAAAATATACCAAAATTAATTAGAAATGATTTAAATTTTGATTTAAGATTTGAATATAGAATAATAGTTAAATTGTTGATTATGATAGATAGATGATTTTAGAAATATATATGCTATCTGATGTCTATCTAGTTTTTTATGGATCCTATGATAGAGGAGGTTATATGGGGAGCCTTAGTTATGGTCAAGCACCATGATATTTTAGATAGGGTGTTGGTACTATATAACACTACCACACTAGATGATCTTGAGGTTTCATCTACCCCAACCCAAGTGGGTTGGTTTAGATTGTTGGGATAGTATGCAAGGTAGTTAGAGGCATGTGGTGATGTGTCATATCCACTGATAGGGGTAGGATCTAGAGAGACACAATACTAGTAGCCCCTAACATAAAAGAGAGTTGTATACATGGTGACCACCATTTAGCTAAGACAAGTATAGGACAAGGTGGTCAATCTACAGGGATAGGTTGATAGATTGAGATCATGGACTACCTCTTTAAAATTTACTATTCATAGGGTTAAGTCATAGGCATCCATGAATAGTGTGGCTAAGCCGCAGGACAAACATGATGGAACACAACCCTAGAGTTGTAACTATTATATTTTGTACATTGTATTGCATAAAGAACATGATATATATATATATATATATATATATATATATATATATATATATATATATATATATATATATATATATATATATATATATATATATATATAGGTTATTTCACTGATCTCATAAGTTGTACTTGGATTTGGATGTGGATGTATGGATATATTTCCTTTCTAGCACATGCATTTATATTTTGTTGTATATGCTATGTGAAATGTGTGATAAAATGTTTTATTTTATAGAATTATGTGAGACACATGCATTGTTAAAAAGCAAAAATAAAAAATGAGTATAAATAATTAAAACAAATGTAATACACACTATATCACGATGGGAAATGTGTAAACCAAAAGATGACTAAATATAATAAACCAAAGGTGGGTAAAAATTAACGGATTTTTTTAAACCATTAAAACATTTTCATCAAATTAAAAAAAATAAAAATCACACTATATCACATTGGGAAGTATGAAAAAATTGTAATAAAATGGAAGGTACATGAAAAACCAATGATATATTAAAAAAAAATTGAGTTAATAAATCATACTAAATCAAGTTGGGAAGTATAAAAATCAAGAAAAAATGTAAAAGGATATTAAATTAGTCACACTAATTCAAGCTGGGAAGTATGAAAAAATTAATAAAATGGTTGTAAATATACATGCAATCAAAAAATAAGAAGATAAAAGTGAAAAATTTATGAAGTAAGCATAAAACATACTAAATCAAGATGGGAAGTATGGCAATGACATGTAATTCATAATTGTACACTACTTATCTGAAATTTGTTGCATGTAATTTCATTGTGACTTGGGTATATTAATAATATTTGGTATTGGAATATTTTGTGATGAGGGCCTGCTCCTATCTATGGTCTTACACTACAACTCACAAAGGGAATATGATTGAGGTGAAAACAACTATGGGAATGATTTTTAAAAATGTTTGTAATTTGATAATTTGTGAGGAGGGCCTAGTCCTATCCATGGTCTTACATTTTAAATCATAAGGGGAACACCAATGAGGTGAATAGTAATAAGGAAAATTTTTATTATGAAAATTTATGAGGGGAGTCTGGTCTTATCCATGGTTTAACACTTAAACTCACAAAGGGAAACCCTCAGGGAAAGGATCAATAAAAAAAAATTCTCAAGGAGAAATATTAGGAATATTGTAATGAAAGAGGGAATGTAAAACACATGACATAGGCATCTATGATAAGACCTTAGGAAAAGTGATGCATACTAGGTATAAATAAGAGACACTAAGAGTCTAGTTGCCATTAGAATACAAAAGGATACCCACTCACAATAAACACAAAGATGTATAGGAAAGTATGTGAGATACTAATTTTGACTCATTCTAGTTATATGAACAAGAAAATCAAAATGGACCTACCTTCCCACAACATGTTCCCCATTCCTCAGGACCTCTTACATAATCATTGGTCTACTATGAATATTGGGTACTTGTGTGAGAAAGTAGGTAGCACTAAAATATTTTTTTGTTTTCCTTTCCCAATCTACTAGTCTACTGCACCCAAATGGACTTGGACTCTATCATGATGCCAACTATGGAGTTTGAGATTCAATTATAAAAATGAGATGTGCTATGAATCATCTCTTGTAGTGTGATTTGAATTTTAAAATTTATATTTTTACTATTATATCATTGCCTTTTATGTAAATGATTTGGATTTTAACTTTTATGGCTGTTATGTTTCCTCTTCCATACAGATTTGGAATAACCAGCATGAGTGATATAAGTGATACACATGAATGAGCTTTAGAATTTGGCTAAAGGAAGCTAAGTCTACAAAGATATGACTAACTAAACACTTAGGATTACCTATGAACTAGTCGTTAATCTTAAGTTTCAATCATATTTATGCTTAGTATGTGAAAAGAATATAAAGGAATAAAGTGAGATCCAAAGTAGATTGGTAAGATAGAATTGCAATGAGATGTCTTATTTACTAATTGATCATATGGTAAAGAAAGTCTACTAAGGGGAATAGGTATTTTATAACCATGTCACAGTAATAAGTATTTAATTTTTTGAGTTGAGAAAGCAAACAATCATTTGTAAAAATAAATCCATGAAAAAAAGGAACTCATAGACATAAGTGTGCAATCATGGAAAGAATGAAAATAATCCATAAGAAAGAGAAAATGAAACCATATATAATACATAAAGCATAATATAAAGATCCATGTGAAATATATAGGTGAAACTAAATTTGACACATATTCAAATGATATAAGATATATAAAGGTGTATCACAAGTCCAATCCAAAATCATAATGAAGAACAAAGTGAAAAAACACCATGATGTGTTCACAAATACTAATCAATCTATCCAAAAATGTTATCCATGACATCTAAAACATATTTATGAAGCTGGATCCTAATGACAACAAGAGTCTCATCAATCCTCTTGGAAATTTGTTCAAAGACCTCTTTTTGAATCTCCTTAACATAAAATGTAGGCATATATGAAGGATTTTGCTCAGGAGGGATCTTATGAATACAATACTCAAGGAGAGGAATAGATGCCAGAATGGGAATGGTATTTACATGAAAATAAGGAGGTATTATTGATAGATAAGGAGCAGTGGGTGAGAAAGGAACCACAAATGGGGAAGAAATCACATGTGGGGAAGAAGGTGCCATGGGTGAATAAGGGGGAGCCTTATTGCATGGGTGACCTATGGAAGTTAGAATAGATTGTGCAGGTATCATCATAAGGTGATCATAAAGGTGTTTTTAGAGAATATGATACTGATCATTATGATGGGTATCATACTAGTGATAAATATAATATACCTCCCCATATTTAGGGATATACCCACTTGGGAGGAGGTATAGCCTTGTCTTTGGGTTGAGCAAGGGTGGGACACAATATGTCAATATATTATTAAAGCTTATAGTAATGAATGGTGTTATAGGTACAATCCATTGGGAGGGGATGTGGATCAGTGATGGAAAACAATCCAATTCTATTTCTAAACCCTTGAAAATACTTAAGCATTCAACATAGACATTTATGAAGTATACAGATCATTCATAGTTGTGAATAATAAACATAATGGAGGATCACATACACAACACAAGATCTATGTGGGAAACCCTCTTGGAAAATAAAACCCACTCTTAAGCCTAAAAACACATGGAATACTATCATATAAGATGATAAAAAATAATAAATTGATCAAGTCATTCTAATTAGGAACCTTCAATCAAGTTATTTTGACCTACAACCTTGATCAAGTCCTTATGATCAAAGATCTTTAGTGAAACCCTATTCCACAAGGAGAAATTACCCCTAAGGAATATTAAGTAATTTAAAAGCTCCTTGAGAAGAACACTACCACTTTATAATTGATGTATTCTACACCTGATGATGGACCTCTTGATTATTTGTCCCCTACACAAACTCACTCTCTTTCTCAAATAATCCTCTCACCTTTCTTCACTCATATAGTCCTCATATACATACTCATATCTCTCCACACAACTTTAAACTACAAGAAAACTATAATATCATCAGAAACATGATCTACATATCATACACATAGTCCTTAATCTTATTTTATCATCAACATAATAGCTGGGCACCCTCACTCTCCTCTACTTTCTTTCTCTCTTTAACTCTCTCACATACAAGTCTCACACCCTTTTAGTCTAAAACCCAACACATTTGGTTTTAATATATATAGATAAATCATGAATTGTCAAGTCCATTAATAATCCTTGTCAGCCATAATACATGATTTCACCCTTAAGACATCTCACATGGGTCACACTTAAGCACAATCCCCATTTAAAAATAGGCCTAAGTCACTTTTAGGTCCTATGGAGACCCATTCAGCTCTTTAACACTTATATAAGCATAATAAGAACACAAGACCACTTAAAAACACATAATTTCACTCCTTATGTCCCCTAGGACATCCTCAAAATATCATAGACATCTTATATTACCTTTGTGTATGCTTAAACAATTCAAACAAAGACCTTATACATATGAACACCATTATTGAATATACAATCAACTTATTTAGAATTGTTCATAATCAATATAGATTGATCACACCTCCAAAATATTCATAGATCATCCTCATGGAGTCTAAAACACTCCAATAGACAATTCATCATTAAACATCGAAACATTATCTACATAATCTCGAATATCCTTCTGAGGTCACTGGTAGAACATATATGAAAACATAGTCAACTTTGAATCTCAATAAATTTGTTTGTACACATTTTCATAGCTTCAAGTCCATATTTATAGATGTTACTTGGAGTCCTCTACCACTTTAATTTTCACTAAAATAGTAAATTCTACTTCTATCAAATTTGTGGTCTAAAAACTAGAAATTGGTATTTCCTTCACAAATTCAAATATTCAAATACAAACGGTCATAGTTAAACTTAAAACACTATGCTCGCATCTCATATCTTCTCATCTCAGATCAAATATGTTATATCGATATTGATTAATATTTAACACATAGGTGCCAATACTCAAATTATAAACCTCTATCATGTTGGCCTCATCTTGCATAATCTTGAAATGTTGACTCAATGCACTCCATCGATCTCTATGGATCAACTAGGTCTTTAACGATCAATGCTCACTATTTGATCAATCTCTATGAACGCCCAATCACCATTGGATCCTTATCCTATACCTTTACTTAGTCATTAAACATCATTCAACTTTAAACATCTTATTGCTTCCTAACTTTTTGGAGTAACATGCATCGTTGATCTTGTTCGAGCTTTAACACTTTCAAAAATGACTATGGACTCCCTTTCAACATGCCTCAGTAGAAATTTTTGATCCTTAATAAATTCTTTTGTGCTTTGATATAGGATCTCAAATTTGGACCAAATGATCTCACATAAGAGAATCCAATCATGTGACACACTACTCCTAAAAATCTCATGCGTGCAAGATATGACACCATTAAAAAGCCTTCTTAAAAACTTTTGTCACAAAGCCAACTATGTCAAAACCTGCTTGAGAGGCCAACTTTGGGCAAACATAAATTTTGTTGCACTGTAGCACATGATCTCAAATTTAACACAAATAATCTATGATCAAAACTTAAAAAACCCATATGATCAATTTCTATTGAAAACTTCACATGTAAAAAATACGGCACCATCAAAATTATTACTTGGCTTTTCTTGCCATATTGAAAAATTGGCTAAGTATAGGAAAACATAGTCAAACTACTTGGGAGCCCAACTTTGCATAAGCATATATTTTGATGTGATTCATAACATGATATGAAAATTAGTGTAAATAAACTAGGTTTAAAACTAAATAAATGTATATAATCACCTTCTCCTAAAACATCCACATGTGTGAGATATTTCATCATCAAACTGCTTACTTGGCTCTTTTTGGCCACACTATAAATTTGGCTATATATGGGAAAACAATGAATTCTGACTGAGAAGCCAAATTTTCACTCTCATATATTTAATCAAACTTTGACACATGACTTGAGATATGGTATATAGTAAATAGCGACTAAATTGATCACAACCATATGACCAACTCCCCTTGACTCATTCCCATGTGTTAATGTTGACATCATCAAATTGCTTACTCAGATTTGATGCCACTCAAACAAACTATCTAGATGAAAAGTATGGATAACCAGATTAATTCCAATTATACATATAAGCACTCAAAGTATATATAACATCTCAAGGACCTCTTGCACATGATCCAACCACCATACTCATCCTTTAACATCTCTAATCATGCCAAAACTAAAGATCAACCAAACCAACATAAAACACACTAGAACAAGCACATTGCACACTTTTTCATTGTTACTTGGACTATCAAAGCACTTCATCACTCACTAGGACACCTCCATGACATCATTGAAAACTCTCCAACAATCTTCCCTTTTTATTTGATGTCAACAAAAATCATATATAGCAATATACAACTCACATTCTCTCTCTTCAAGCACTCCCACAACAGGAAATTTCTCCCCTTTTGACACAATGACAAAGTGGGCACTAGCTGATCCTGATGACCTAAAAATACTATCAAAAAATAAATTACCATCTTATAAAGATGATACAAACTCCCCCTTACCTTTTGCCTACCTTTTCTTGCCTTAATAACTTCCTTTTGCTCCATGCCAACACTCTTTTCAACTAAACATAATAGTTAATAAAGATAAAACACATAAAATCACTAAAATCTGATGTAACTCACCAAAAAACATTTGAGAGGGACTTACCCTAATATTTTTGAGCCATTTCACCATTTGAGCATCTTCAGAACTCCACATACCATGAAGAATCACCACATAAACTTACTAGCCTTTTCTTTTAAGACACTTCCATGACCACCAACAGAGCATCATACCACCACATAAATTAGGAAATATGTTCTAAACCAACTTTATAACTCACCTTGAAAAAATCATGCTTTGATCTTTTGGAGAAACTAAAAAAAAACCACTCTTCTTCTTACTAGGCCTATCTAGTCTTCTTGTAGCCCTACTTGAATCTAGCAGATCCCAAAAAATTTAGTAGACACACATTCAAGACCTAAAACTTCATATTTGGATCAATATCATATGTCCCCTTAAGCACACCAATTTTAATCACTAGGATCATCCTCTGCAACATACTTCCTTCACAAACCTACTAGGCACTTATCCCTCCATTTTGACATTAAAAAAAATAACTTGAGAACCACAAACCTTAAAATATCTGTGAAGATTGATTTGACCACCCATTTGACCCATTCAAAAAATTAAGAATTATCAAATGTCACCTCATAAGGAAGGTCATTTTTCTAGTAGAGCCCAAAACCCTAGAATATCAAAACAAAGTCAACACAAAATTGTCCAGTCAATGTCTACCGTTGAAACTTTTTGTACACTCAAAGATAACTGTTAAATAATTATGGACCAAGATTTGAGATTTCACAGCATTGGGAACCTTGACTTCATATAACCCATTTTAGGACCTACAATTTCTTAAGCATAAACTGGAAAACTTGAGAGCAAACAAAAATCTCCAAATAGACTTTAACATACCATCATATCATAAAACCACCTGGATCATGATAGAATAAGGTCAACAGAACTTTCTATGTAGAAATATTACCTTGAAATTTCACAAATCCACGTTTGCCAGGTGGGAACCTTCAATTTGACCCTACAGACTATTCCAACTAAAAAACATCACAATAACACTTTCTTCTACAATTGAAAGGAGTCTCTTAAGAATCATAGATAGAGACACCCTCTATACCTCTTCAACTAATGAGACCTCTTCAAAAAGTGCAGATAATGAGACCTCTTGGGACTCTTCAAATTTTGAACTATTCTCCACCATAGCAAAAAGATTACTTGGACCTGTAGCCCCATCAAAATTGATACTTACCACCTTTGGTCTCCATGAGTTCACTTGCCTTTTATCTTTCACTTTAGGAGCTTAATAAAACCTATTTTTTCTTATAGGCCTTTGCTTGTATAATCTAGCAATGTAACCTCTTTGTTCACAATTGAAGCACACCATAATTTTTGAAAAAAACTCTTTCTACTTTTCCAAATTTGGACAAAATCTTGTAATGTGTCCTAGTTCATAATAACTGTGTCAATAAATATCTCTTAAAGGAAACTCAACTTGTCTTACCTTAAATGGAAAATGTTTTTCAAAGTGTTCCACATCATTATAGTTGAGACACTTAAACTTGCTTAAACCTTTTGAATGATAACCCCCATCATAGTTTCATGCAAATTCATCCTTAGAAAGTCTTATACATTCTCTATCTCTATGCACAAAATAATAGCTATAACCATTGAAATTTGCAAACCTCATAGAATTTGGCTATCTGATCTATTTTGTATTCATTCTACCAACATCTTCATTCCTTGTTTGATGATTTTTATGCAAAGGATGATATACCTTGTTCACATTAATCTTTATCTTGTCTTGAGTTATAGTCTCTGATTCTTATTTGTATCCAATACTAGTCTTATCACTTGCATGATTTTGATCATTTAGAATGTTGTCTAGATCACTTGAGCTCTTTTCAAATCTTAAAAATGGCATATACTTGCTAGATACCTTCTATAACTCAGATTTTAATGACTTATTTTCAATTACATACCTTGCACATTCATCTTTTTTAGCTTTTAGGCTTGTAGACAGAATTTCCAATTGACAACTAAGATGTTTGACCATATCTTCATGCTCTTCACATCTTAATCCATTATTTCCTCAAACACACTAAATTTATCCTCAAAGTCCTTAAATTTAGATTTTATCTTCTTATTGATCTTCTTCTCAATATTCAGTTGTTCATGAACATTAGACAATGTAGTCTCATAGTCCACCTTATCTTCATCATCATCTAAATCACTCCAAGTAAACACTTTTCTGATGTGAGTAACCTCCTTACTCAACCATGAATAGAGCTTCATCTTTAGCAGAACCATCATCTTCATGATCATATTCTAAGTCACTGTCTTCACTCTCATCTAATAAGCTACAATATCCTTTGGTGTAGAGACTCTTCTTGTCCTTGAAGTACTTCTTGTTATTAAACCTTTTGAATCCCTTTTTTCTTTTATTAAATATAAAAAATCTCTTGCCATCATCATGACCTTGATCATGTTCTTCATCATCATCCTTATTGTACCTATGAGGGAACTTATTAGCAAAATGTCCTATCTCACCACAATTGAAGCATTTGAGGGGTAGATTACCTTTATAATTGCCTGAACTTGTTTTTAATTTCCTTTAAATCAAAGTAATTATTTCATCATCATCTATATTATAAATGTCTTCCTCCTTGATCTTATTACCTTGGAACTTCTTCTTTGTTTGCATTTCAGTCTGGAAATTTTCTTCCTTATTTGGAGGTATATCATCATTCTTCCTCATATCATAGGTAGTAAGGGTGCCATGCAATTGTTCCATCTTAAAATGAGTAAGGTCATGAATATATTCTATAACAGATACTTTCAAATCAAACTTGGGGGATAGAGACATTAATACCTTTTGAACAATAGTAGTCTCTTCAAGATTCTCTCCAAAAACTTTGATGATATTCATAATCTCATCAATTCTCTATAGAAAGGATGCCACAATATCTTATTCATTTATCTTGAGACTTTCAAATTCCTTATGTGAGTCTATAACTTAGAAATATTAACCTTTGGATCTCCTTCAAAATAGTCTTCAATTTATCCCATATTTCCTTGGAAAATGTGCAATGGATTACTTTGGTGAACTCAATTTTTGTAAGACCACAAGTGATGGTATTAATTGCCTTAAAGTTATAACAACTTATTGTTTGTAGTACTAGATGGAGGAATAGTAGGAGCAATATAACAATCCAAAATAGATTTCCATGTATTAAACCCTAGGGACATAATGTATGTATTCATCCTAGCACTCCAAAATGCATAATTTGATCCATTGAACATTGGTGCTTACTTAGTAGAGAAACCACCTTACACATTTTGACTATCCATTGTACCTTAGATCAAATTCAAGTTGTCTCTTTTACCAAAGGACCTCACTCTAATACCAATTGTTAGGTACAATCCATTGAGAGGGGGGTGAATTAGTGGTGGCGTTTCTATACGATTTTTGCTTTCACATTCAAAAAGGAAATGAGAAACTAAGAGAAATGGTCTAGGGCTTGTACGTACCTGGATGAAGTCTTATGCACCAAATTCAGATGATAGCAGGAACTCCTCTTTGGTTGTGGAGGATGACACCTGTAGCAAAAAGAGACTCAAACATAAAAATGGTTAGATGGCTAGAAAGTGGACTGCCAAGTGAAAGCTTGGTCCTTGAAGTGCAAAGACTTCTCAGGGGATGACAGTCCACTAATAAAAGGTAGAATATTGACAAAAATAGAAATGACAAAAATAGAAATAAAGAAATGAAAGCAAATGCGTACCTATTTGCAACAATCTGCTTTGCACAATCACTGACGTCGATGGTCTTACCAGCATCTGTCAATGAAGGTCGCCGACGTTGGTTAATATGCCGACGTTAGTAGGGGAAATGGTCGAGGTCGGTCGGGGCAATGGCCTGGGACAAGTTTTAGGGCTGGTTTCAGGGCAGTCTGGTCAATAGAATGGTCTACAGAATGGTCTGTGGTAGTTTGAGAGTTTGTGTAGGGTGGTAAGACAATAGATAGAATCTTTAGGAAGAACTAAGGTAGAGGGTATGTTGTCAGAAAAAAGGGTAAATGGTAGGAAAAAGGCCTCTCAGCCTTTCTGAGAAGCAGTTTAGTCAGGTCGACCAGAATGGTCTTGGGAGGGTCTGTAGGTCTTTGATAGCTTGTGTTGAGTTGATTGGACAGAGAGTATTGTTTGAAGAGAGACTAAATGGGTGTCAGAGGCAAAAAAGGGGAATAAGGGTGAGAGAAGTCTTTTTAGCCTCTCTGGGAAGAATAGGTAAGGTTGTGTCAAGGATGCTTGGAATAGACAGTAAACAGAATGCTAATATATTTGAAATGACACTGAAATAAAAATAGTACAAATACTTAGCTGTGACACGAATTGGAAAAGTTGCAGGAGCTGTGTTTCCATTATGGCTGGTGATGGAGATATCATGTAATCTTCAAACCTATATGGAATGACTGGTGCAAGATCTCAATGCCTGGAAAGTGCTGTCAAGAATGCTGATACCTGCAAGAAAACAAGAAGTAAGAAGGCTGGAAAGCAAGAGCATGAGAATTCTATTTCAAGGGAAGAGAATTCAAGATTCGTGATTAACTGACTAGTGATTAGCGATTCGTGATTAGCCTAAGCGAGAGGTTATAATTTGGTTTAAGTAAACCAATGTCGGTGATCCCGCCAGTGTCAGCCAATAGTTGACCGACGTTGATGGGTGGAGAACAAGTAAAAGGGCCATCAAGCCTATTCTCCATCTGCCAAGTGCATAATCTATTGGAGAATTGTTGAAGGCTGGGCTAAATACATGCGAGAGTTGGTTAGGTGGTTATAAAGGACTAAGAATAGGTCTTGGGTGAGTCATGGGGTGGGAAATAGTCCAAGGCAAGGTGTCAGACGAGGTGTTATAGGTGATGTGTCAAAGGGGGTTATTAATTCAAAATAAGTTTATTATTTTAAATTAGTAATTGTGTGGGTTAGGAATGGGTTAGGAATGGACCAAGGGGGAGGATGACCAAGGGTTAGACATGATTTCAGTGTCTACATTTGCCCCTTTTTGTCTTGTTGGTTGTTATGACGAACTGCAAGACAAAAATAGGAGTTGATTGCCCCAGGTATAGGATGAGATTGTTTTCGTCCTATTGGTTGTTCTAGCGAACTGCAAGACAAAAAAATGAATGTAGATTTCCCCGATTATGGGATGAGGTATTCCCCCTCAAACTGAGAGTCGAGGGAAGGAAACTTGAAATTGGGTGTCGATTTGACAGAGAGTGGATGAAAATGGTGAAGATGGAGTGTGAACGCTGTAAAAGTCATGATTGCATGTATACCACTTCACGAGATGGTCAGGTCAAATTATCACAGGTCAAGGTTGAGGAGTGCCAAAATCAAAATAACTGGGCCCCAACATTTAGTCGTAGTTGATTGGGTTATTTGATCCAAGCTGTAGCTCCAATGGTCATCATGTTCCAAGTATCCCGGGCTCAGGAAGTGCTCCTGGAAACACAAAAAATATCACAAGTAGTGGGGATCAACTTGCTCATGATCCTATACTTGTGAGGGTCAAAATGTGGGTTGCAAACAATTTTGCTAACCATTCATGAGGTAGCATACATGCAAAAACAACCAAGGCAATGTTTGTCTTAGAAGTGGTCAGAGTCTGAGGAGATAGTTGTGATCTCCATGGTCATTGGTCGAGGTGGATGGATGGATGAAGGAATGGCCGAGCTAACCTCAGAAGACCCCATGTCAACTGAGTGCTGCCTACATAGCCCCTATCGTTAGGGCCTCAGGCCAATGTACTTCTCCCAAAAGGGAGGAAAAGGGTCAAAGTTATGGATTTTTTTGGTTGAGGTCAAGTCATGGTCAAAAGGAGCTTATGGTTTGTCCATCAAGTAGATGAACAAACGAGGGTGGTCAAGCTAACCCCAGAAGACATCATGTCATCTGAGTGTTGCCTACATAGCCCTAGTCTTAGGGCCTCAGACCAATGCAGTTTAGACAAAGAGTCAAAGAGGTTGATAGGTTGGTTTGGTCATGTGTCAAAATGATGAGGATAAGACGATGTTATATCCTTTTCCATACTGTGTGATGTTGTATTCTGTAACATTGGTCGAGGGGTCTTTCATCCCTAGCAATTTTCCATATTCATGATGGATGTATGCTAAAAATGAATTGAGGTCTATTTATGCTTCAGCAAGTAATGGTTTATGCTTAACATAAATTGTGTCTTGGTCGATAGTTTCCATGTGTATTGGTCTCCATAGAAACTATGTGAAATGGACTAGGATGATGTATGATGTCATGATGTCATGTTGTTGATCTGAAGATGTTGGGTTGAGTTGGTTTGACAAATTATGTAATTAAATGTGACCAAAGTGTAGGCAGAAAGTGAAAGGCACAATCACCCTTTTATTGACAAGGACCAGACAGATAGCATAGATAGAGGTTGTTAGAACCGAGAGCCCCATTCATGCATTACGTCATTGACCATGGGTTGTGTTAGAGAGGTAATCGAATCATTTTGACATTAAAATTAGCTCGAAGTCCCTTGAGTAGGTGATGTGATAGGAGGAGAGGGTAACCCATTTTAGAGCAGAGAGAACCTTGCCCCTTTTTATAGGAGACCCTGAGATGACTACAAGTCAAGTCCATGACCTTTTTTTTTTTTTTTTTTTTGAGCAGACTGATCAATGCAGGAAGTCTACATAGAGATGTCATTTTGTTATGTGGTCATTTGTGAAGCTGATCGATGCGGGAAGCTTCTAAGAAAGTGCTATTTATAGTAAGAGTTTAGTCATAGCCATCCTTCAAGGGAGTGGTCTATGTTTTTGCTTTATATATGTTTGAGGGATTTGAATAGCTATCCTTTGAGGGAGTAGTCTATTAGCTACAACAATGATAGTATAGCTGTCCTTCGAGGGAGCAGTCTGCCTTTAGAATTTATGACCTTTGATATTTTGACATCAATTTATTTTATTTTTTTTTGACAGAATTTTGAGTCATGGACAAGACTATAGAAGTTCAAGGTATCCCTTTTATTAGGACAAAGCATTCATACTTTATAAAAGGGTTACATAGGACTTGATTTAGAGAAACAGGGTTGAAAGAAATGAGGATTAAGAGGACAAGGGTTGTTCAAGGGACGAGCTCAAGTTAAATGTCAAGTGAGCGAGTACTCGACTAACAATAGAATGGTCACAGATGCAAGGCATTAAGGGGCTCAGGTTCTGGTCGGCCTTCAAGAGAAGATAGATGATAAGTCCCTGATCCATACTTGTGTGTGATGATGTAAGGTCTGAGCCAATTAGGAGCAAATTTGCCTCATTTACTCCATTCCATATTGGTCACGTGTTGGTTCTCTTTGAGGATGAGTTATTTGATGTTGAAATCTCGTTCTCTCATATTTTTGTTATAGGATCATTTGATGTGATTTTGATAGACATTGAGATGGTTGAGAGCAGCAAGACGACGTTCATCGAGTAACTCAAGTTGAGCTAATCGATCGTGATGAAAGTCATCATTAGAAAGAATGTCATGCAAAGAGATGTGAAGAGATAGGATATGTACTTCGAGAGGTAGGATAGCCTCTATTCCATACACTAGAGAGAAAGGGGTAGCACTCGTAGAGGTTCAGATGCTAGTGTGGTAGGCCCACAAAGTGAAGGGAATGTGAATGTGCCAATCCCTTCCAGTGTCGTTGACCACCTTCATGAGAATTTTAGTTAAAATTTTGTTGGAAGCCTTAGCCTACTCATTTGCTTGTGGGTAATAAGCTAAGTTTTTAGACAGTTTTGTTTTTGAATGACTTACTGTTATCGGTGATGATTTTGTGAGGTACATCAAAGTAACAGATGATGTGGGTGTTGATGAAGTCGACAATTTTGTCAGCTTTTGTGGAGATGAGAGGAATAGCTTCCACCCATTTAGTGAAATACTCGGTGGCGGTGATGATGGACTAATGACGAAGAGATGAATGCGGGTTAATCTCGCCGATGAGATCTAAGCCCCACTGTGAAAAAGGCCAAAAATCTTGAGCGACTTGTAGAGTGTGGCTAGGGAGATGAAGCAAGTTAGCATGCTGCTGACACTTGATGCAACGCCGAACATAGTCGCTACAGTCTTGATGAAGAGTGGGCCAATAATAGCCTAGGTGAAGGATGCGCTTGGCAACTGAATTACCACTAAAGTGTCCACCACAAATCTCGTCGTGGACCTGTTTAATAGCATGAGAGGCTTTAGTGGAGTTTAGACAGTGAAGAAGGCCATCGAAACCTCTTTTATATAAAAGACCCCCTAGCATGGTATAACAAGCTGTGCATTTGATGAAAGTTTGCCGTGCATTTCTAGAGAGATTGGGAGGAATGATAGAATGAGCTAAGTAGTCCACAAGGTGTTTATACCACACATCCTGTGGACTAGAGTCTATGGTGTTGACGAGGTTGATGTTAGTGGAATTGTATGAAGGCAATGGCACACGATGCACCATGACATAAATTCTTGATGAGGATGATGAAGAGGGAATATGTGAGGTGAGAGAAGCCATGGTGTTAGCAAACTTATTCATAGATCAAGGAACAGTCTACAAAAAGTAATGGTCGAAAGACGCTAGAAGAGTGTCAACACAGTGCTTGTACCTTTGCCAAATTTTAGTTTTACAAAGATATGAACCATTGACTTGATTGACGACAATTTGTGAGTCGCCGAAGATGTTGATGGTCTTGATGCTTAAAGAAAGGGCAGTTTGAAGTCTCAAAATTAAGGCTTCGTATTCAGCCATATTATTGGTACATTCAAAGTTGAGTTTGAAAGATAGGGGCATGGGCTCACCCTCATGTGGGATGAGGATGATCCCCGCACCTCCATCGAGTTGACATTTGGAGTCGTCAAAGAACATCGTCATTTGGTAGAATGTATCATCAGTTGAGAGAGTGGCGATAGATTCATCGGGAAACTCGCACTGAGAAGGTTGATTGTCGAGAAGAGGGGCATCTGCCAGTTGGTCAGTGATTGTTTGCCCCTTTATAGATTTTTGATAGATGAATTCCAAGTTGCACTCAGCAAGAAGCATGAGCCAACGAGCCATACGCTGGTTTTGGTATGGTTTGGAATGCATGTATTTAAGAGGGTCAGTTTGAGTGATGACAAAGGTTTTGTGATTGAGAAGATAGTGACAGAGCTTGGTAGTGGCAAAGACTAACGCCAAACAGAGTTTCTTGATATGAGTATACCGAGTTTCATAGTTGACAAGTGTTCGGCTTATGTAGTAGACTACTTGCTCATGGTGTTGCTCGTCTTGGTGTACGATCATGGCACCTAACAAATGGTTGGTTGCTGAGATGTAGAGGTAGAAGGGTTGGTCATCTTTAGGTGGAATGAGGATTGGTGGGGAGACTAGATAGCGTTTAAGGGCTTCAAAAGCCTCATGATAGTCTTTATCCCATTTAAAGGAGACATCCTTCTTGAGGAGATGATGAAAGGGTTGGCAATGGTTAAAAAGCTACGAGATGAAGCGGCGGATGGACTGGAGCTTCCCTTCTAGACTGTGAAGTTGTTTGAGATTGGTCGGAGGTGGCATCCCAAGGATAGCATGGATATTAGTGGGATCTATCTCAATGCCACGAAGAGAAATGATGAACCCTAGGAGCTTTCCTGAGAGGACCCCAAAGATGCATTTCTTGGGGTTAAGGTGGACATTGTACTGAAGAAGGCGAGAGAAGATGATCTTGAGGATAGTCAAATGGTTGCGATGAAGCTTAGACTTGCCAAGCAGGTCATCCACATAGTCCTCCATGATTTTATGGAGGAGATCGTGAAAAATTTAAGTCATGGCACATTGATATGTGGCGCCTGCATTTTTTAGACCAAAAGGCATGACCCGATAGCAAAAAGTCCCCCATGGGGTAATGAAGGTAGTCTTGTGCTGATCTTCTGGTGCAATCAGGATTTGGTTATATCCTGAAAACCCATCCATGAGTGATAACATCTCATGACCAACCATGAGATCAACAAGTTGGTCAATGTTGGGAAGAGGAAAGTCATCTTTGGGATAGGCCAGGTTGAGGTTGTGATAGCCCGTGCAGATTCAGATCCCCCTAGTTGCTTTGGTAACAGGGACAATGTTAGATACCCACTACGGATAATCAATGGGTTGGATGAAAGAGACTGAGAGAAGACGCTGAAGCTCCTCTTTGACAAGGAGTGCAATGCGAGGATGCATTTTGCAAAGCTTTTGCCTGATAGGTTTAGCCTCTAGGTTTGTGATGATGTTATGGATGACAATGTTAGGGTCGATACCAGGCATGTCACCATAGGTCCAAGCAAAGGCCTTGCTATTGTCTAAAATAAATGTGGTATAGTCGATCTGCTCTTGGGCATCCAAAGATTGACCAATCTTTAAGATGTGAGGAACATCAAAAGATGGAAGGTTAATGTCAATGGTCGGTTCATTTAACATAACTTGCATTTCAGAAGGGAGGGAGTGCTGAACGAAGAGTCATCGACACCCATGTAGGTGAGAATGGCGTCATCATCTACACAGTGGACAATGTTAATGGTTGTTGATTCATCATCTATCATGTTGGGATAAACGAGAGGGAGAGACTTGGAGACCCCGTTGAGTTGATAGGTTAGGGGTTCCAAGCAGATGGTGTTTATGCAAAAAAAACTAGGAGGGATGGAAACCACCGAATCTGTAGGTGAGGATGGGGGAATAGGTGAGCCTGGAGGAGATTGGTCAATGGTGGGTTTAGGATAAAAGTTTGTAGAAGCCTCGGTGGGTTCTTGGAAACCCAAACCATATCATTTCTTGGCATTGTCGTCATTAGGTGGTTTGATGGGCTGATGGGAGCCTTGTTCATAGCGCCCGAAGCTAAAACCCTTCCATGCACACCTATAAAGGTAGGTGTGAGCAAAGTCAGGGTTGCCAAGAAAAGAGAAGTCTGATGTGAATAGTTGAGTTGAGGAGAGAGGATTCCTGTCAGTAGGAGCTCGATCCAGCCCCCCATAGACAAGATTGGTTTAAAGGCTAGGAGGACCATAAGGAATGACCATTCTGATCCAATGGCCATAACTTGGACTTTGATGAAGCTATCCATACTCTTGTAGAGTATGGAACATGTCTAGGGTAAGTAAGTGATATTCCCCAAGTGAAAGTCATTGGAAGATATATTTTATGGGGTCCTTGGTTATCGCTTGAAAAGGTGATGTGAGGGCAACCACCGTTTGCGTACTGGTTGAAACTTCCGTGGATGGAGGTGGTGTTTGGGTTGGTGTCTTGAGAGGAATGAGAATGTCATTTGGTCGATAGGTCGTGTTACAAGTCTTGAAAGGGGATGGGTCAATAGGAATGACATGGACTTGTCTGTCGTGTTCAAATTTGACACAATGGTGAAGTGTAGAAGGGATGCAAGCCATGGCACGGATCCAGGGTCATCCTAATAGCATGTTATATTGGAATTCTCCCTTGATGATGTAGAAGAGCTCTGGGATTGTGCATGGGCCAACGCAAATATGGAGGATGACGGTGCCAATAGTGTTAGTGGTGTGTCATTAAAGGATTGTGTTGGTTTTTGATACACAGTTCTTGGGGAGGGCTAATTGCTCAAAGGCATGGGTAGAAATGATATTAATGCTAGTGCCCTCGTCAATCATAACTCACTTAATGCAGGTTCGATCAATGTAGGCTATGATGAAGAGGGAAGTGTCCTGATCTTCTGAGGTAGAGGAAGGAATTTCAGAATTGCTAAAAGTAATAGAGGTGATGGGGGATAAAGAATGGACCAGGGTAGCTAGTGGTTGGGGTGTTCAAGTTGGACCTCCACTGCCTGTAAGGCTCTGATTAGAGCTTGACAATGCTGGGGTGAGCTTTGGATGAGGTCATACAGGGTCATCTTCACGGGTGTTTGGTGAAGCTATTTTAACATAGAGTCATGGATTGCCCCTGAAGAAGAGGGTTGGGATGCACCTAGGATGGAAATCTTGGGCTTTGGTGGTTGAGGTGGTTGGACAAAAGGGTAGGTCCAAGGAATAACAACTTTTTCTTTTGCCTTATCCTTTTGTGACCTAGTGGTTATGTGGATGGCATTAATTTTGAAGAGAGGAGGTGAAGGAGATGAAGGGGCCATAGTTTGTTGATAAGATGTCGATGTCAATGAAGAGGTTTGAGGGATATGGGAAGGTGTTGGAGGTCTGTCGTTAGTGTCCTCAAGGAGAAGGGTGTCTTTCTCCATGTATTGGTGAATGACCACTTTGAGGGTACAACAATCCTTGGTATCATGTCCTAGTGTATGGTGACATAGGAAAATCTTAGTATCATCAAACTAGGAAGGTTTTGACCTGAGGGGTTGGAATGGCTTGATAGGCATAAGGGTTATGCTAGAGGTCTGTAAAAGTTGGCGCAATATCAAAGCGTATGATCCCACTAAAGGGTCTGTGCTTGTTGATGTGTGAGATGCTAGTGACTTTTGTTTGGGAGGTGTTGAAGGAGGCTTTCATACCACCTTTTAGGTTGGTGGTGCGGCCACATGTGAAGACGACACTTTCTTCGTGAGAGGTGCCAAATTTTTCAGAGAGGGTAGGCTTGTGGTAGGCAAAGGAAGTAGTGGAGGTAACTTCTTTTGGTTAGGGGTTAGAGTAGGGATCACTCCTATTAGGGTAGAAGGATGAGGGCCCAAAATGGAGGGTAATGGTGATGGTGGAGGAGGGGTTCACTACCGTGGCTTAGCAGTCTTCTTTGGTTTGGTTTGAGGATTACTATTGGGCGAGGCCTGGATCAAGTCTACCTTCACTTGCGGGTGAGTGAGGTTAGTGATGGGGTGAACACTGAGTGACTTGATGGGTTTTGATATGGTGGATGAGGGTTTATGTTCTGATGTGGATGGTTAATGTTTTGAAGGTTTAAAAGTGGAAGTCTGATTCGTGTCAGCGACTTTGGGGGATTTTGTCACAAGAGAGTCGGTGGCATGAGATGAGACAGGCTAGGCAAGATGAGGAGCTTTGAGTCATTCCCATAATGCCTGATGTTTTACTTTCCTCAATTGGAGAAGTCCTAGTTTCTCTACTAATCGAGAGAATGGTTGGGAAGATGTAGGATGAGACTTTGGTCCTTTAGAAGATGAGGATGGTTGCGGGGTTGATAATGTGTTAGGTGTGGCAGTCTCAGACCCAAGGTGTGGGGGAGTTATAACTGGATTGTTGTTGGTCGAAGAAGATGGACAGTCAGGTTCTTCTCTTGGTGGAGAAGGAACTAGAGAATGTGGCTCCTCAAGAGGGTAGAGGGCAGGGATGATTGTGCCTTCTACGTGCGGTTGAGGAGTAGGAAGGGTAGGGTCCTCCATTGGTAGGAGGAATGATGAAGGTGAGGCTTGTGGTGCTGGTATGGCCAAGGCATCCTCCAATATAAGGGAAGTTGATGGAGAACTAACAAGAGAAGAGGATTCATCCACGTGTGATGGATTGATGGGTGGACTAACCTCTTAAGATTGTGAGAGAGGTTGGTTAGATATAAGAGGTGAGACCATGTTGACTATACGTATATTATGTTCTTGGGAGTCATTAGTCATGGTCTGCACATTGTTTTGGCTAGGAGGATGATTGGAAAAGGGTTGTTTAAAGATATCTATGCTTTGATTGGGTGGCACATTAGGGTTGTCTAAGACAAGGTCACCTTTATCAAGCATGTCCTGAATGATGTTCTTGAGCATCTTACAGTTGCTCGTGTCATGGCCTTTGACACAGTGGTAATTCCAAAAGTCATTCTCCCTATACCACGCAAGGATAGCGCGCGAGGGATCAAATTGAGGAGGTGGTTAGATTTAGGGAAGATTGAGAACCCCCTGTTTGACAAGTTTGTCTAGCACAGATGCGTATGATTCTCCTAGTGGAGTATACTGACACTGCACATATCTTTGTTGGAATTGTTTGGTGATGTAGTCTGATGTGGAAGGTTGAGATTGGTTATTTGTTGAAGAAGATGATTTAACAACTACAGCATTTTTTGATGCCTTAGATTTGGAATTAGAAGAAGAAGGTTTAGAGGAAGAGTCATTGGACTTGGAGTTGGGGTTTTTACTCCACAACTTGACTTTGTTTTCCTCGATGGCACGTAGTTCAATTTTTCTAGCCATTGTGAAAGCTTCGTCAAAGGTGCGGAATGTCTAAACCTGCAAGGTAGAAGAGATGTGCTTGGCACATGCTCTTGAAAAGAGCTCAATGAGCTCAGGTTGAGGTAAGGAAAAGGAGAGCTGATTGATTAGGCCTCTCCAGTGAGCAACGAAATCAGCTATGGATTCGTTCTCAAACTGCTGGATAGAATATAGATTTGTGATTGAGACCTTTTTGGTGATATTGATAGAAAAGTGATCAAGGAAGAGTTGGGCTAGCTAGGTGAATGTAAAAAGAAAATGGCTAGTGAGAGAGCTGTACCAGTCGAGAGCAGCACCAACAAGCGACATGGGGAACATGCGTAACAACAATGCATCATCATGTGCTACGAGATAACAAGCATGTCTGAATGCTCGTAGGTGCTGTTGTGGGTCTTCCTTACTCTGGAAATGAGTAAATTTAGGAAGTTCCCACTGACTGGGATACGGCCAGATCAGGACGGAGGGATGGATGGATTCATTGCAAATTTGCTCATACGAGAGAGCATTTCATGAACCAGAAACAGAGGTCTCGAGACTAGACATTTTGTCCATCAGCATTTTGATTATATCAGCTGACAGATTGATGGGTGGAGTGCCCCCTAGGTTGTAGGGCATTTGAAAGGTATTGAGAGGAGCGTATGATGTGGTTGGTTGTGCTTGTATAGGCGCAACATATGGGTAGCTAGTTATTGGGGCAGATGTTAAAGCCAAGGGCACTTGTGTTATGGGGTTGGTGGGCACAAATTAGATAGGGGCTATCAAAGGTAGTTGAGGGGTGGCCACACTTGTTGAAGGGTAGATAGTTACTCTTGTGTTGATAGGTGCAAGAGTAGGGGGATAGAGACCACTAGGTTTTGGAAGGGTGTAGAATTTGGTTGAGTAGTTTGAGGTTGAGGGGGTGTTGAAACCCCCATGGAGGTAGGTCTAAAAGGAGAGGCTAAATTTTGAAGATAGGACATGGTCGGGTTATTAGTCAAGGTGTTGGCTTGATTGTCTATAGGTTGAATTGTGGGTGCTGTTGATATGGCTGCTGTCTCGAGTAAGGAGGTTGGCATCCCATAAATTGGGTTGCCTGAAGAGTCTCGCATTTGGCTTCTCGCGAGATAATGTTGAAGGGCTTTGACATTGAGGTCAAGGAACCTTTCGAAGTCTTGGTCCCCCTCAATGACAGTGGGAGACTGAGTCGGGGTCGGTTGAGTAGGAGTTCGTTCGGTTTTTGAATGATACTCCATTAGAGGACTGGTTATGGATGGTGAAGGCAGAAGTGGTTATTGCCTCGCATGGTCAAGAAGAGCCTTGGTTTGACTGCATGTCAAAACCATTCAAGGCAAGAAAGGGTCAGGTTTTAGAAACTGTGTTTTTTAGTCTCAGAAAACCAGAATGGGTGTTGGACGGCAAGAAAGTTGGATTTTAAGCTTGCTATTTTGGGAAAAAAGTTTTGGATAGTGATTGACATCGATTGAAAAATTGATGTCAGTGAAAAAGACTGCTGATGTCGGTCAAATGACTGATGCCGGTGAAGAAAAGTTACCGACGTCGGTGGTAAAACTGATGTCGGTTACTGTATTTTCTAGAAACTCAAAGAATTTGAAAGTTTTTGGAAAAAAGGAAGAAAACGTCCTCACTAGCTCAAAAAAACTAGATGGGAACAAAAAAGATGAAGAACACAAGTAGATCCTAAGCGTTAAATCCCTAGGAATAAATTATTAAGATCATGGTGGCTTATGCCTTAGAATATGTTTAGGAGATTGGCTTTTGAGACGGGTCCTAGAAGAAGTAGTCTAGAGCTAGTTTTGGGTTTGTTTCGGTGCTCAAGAGTCTGTGTTAGGTTCCGTACGTGGCCTGGTGCTAGGAGCTTGCTCCCCTCACTTCATGAACCCAGAGCCAAGCTGGGCCGCTTAGCCAAAATATACTTCCCCTAGAGATTATCCTCTGCCAGAGAACAGAGTGGGCTTTCCCCTTGGTGATGAAATCCAAGTGGGATTGCCGGGATGGGTAAGGTATCCGCTGGGTGATGAAATCCCAGTCAGGCCTTGTCTCAGGTAAGTTTTGATGTTTGATTTGTGCAAGTGATTTGGTTGTGTAACATAAGTGGCCTACGATTAATTCATGATGCGGTTGTTAATTACTAGATGTGTGGACTAGATATGCATGAAATCAGAAATGAAATGCAATGTATTTTAAGCCCAAAATGAAATGTGAGTTCGGATGAAAACAAGTTGAGAAAGGGTTGAAGAATATGACTTTTGACTAGCCTAAGATGCAAGAAAAGAAAGAAGAGTTCTTTTTAATCCTGCTAATGGTGTCTTTTGAAAGAGATAGAAGAAAGAGGTGAAAAGGAGAAACCTAATGCACTTATATGAAAAGAAAGAAAAGAACCCAAGGAAGACCCTAGGGTCCCACCGGGCATGCCAGAATGTTTCTATACAATTTTTGCTTTCACATTCAAAAAGGAAATGAGAAACTAAGAGAAATGGTCTAGGGCTTGTACGTACCTGGATGAAGTCTTGTGCACCAAATTCAGATGATAGTAGGAACTCCTCTTTGGTTGTGGAGGATGACCCCTGTAGCAAAAAGAGACTCAAACATGAAAATGGTTAGATGGCCAGAAAGTGGACTGCCAAGTGAAAGCTTGGTCCTTGAAGTGCAAAGACTTCTCGGGGGATGACAGTCCATTGATAAAAGGCATAATATTGATAGAAATAGAAATGATAAAAATAGAAATAAAGAAATGAAAGCAAATGCATACCTATTTGTAGCAATCTGCTTTACATAGTCACCGACGTCGGTGGTCCTGCCGGCGTCGGTCAATGAAGGTTGCTGACGTCGGTTAATATGCTGACGTCGATAGGGGAAATGGTTGAGGTCGGTTGGGGCAATGGCCTGGGACAAGTTTCAGGGCTGGTTTCAGGGCAGTCTGGTTAATAGAATGGTCTACAGAATGGTCTATGGTAGTTTGAGAGTTTGTGTAGGGTGGTAAGATAGTAGATAAAATCTTTAGAAATAACTAAGGCAGAGGGTATGTTGTCATAAAAAAGGGTAAAGGGTAGGAAAAAGGCCTCTCAGCCTTTCTGGGAAGTAGTTTAGTCAAGTCGACCAGAATGGTCTTAGGAGGGTTTGTAGGTCTCTGATAGTTTGTGCTGAGTTGATTAGACAGAGAGTATTGTCTGAAGACAGACTAAATGGGTGTCAAAGGCAAAAAAGGGGAATAAGGGTGAGAGAAGGCTTTTCAGCCTCTCTGAGAAGAACAAGTAAGGTTGTGTCAAGGATGCTTGGAATAGATAGTAGACAGAATGCTAATATATTTTAAATGACACTGAAATAAAAATAGTACAAATACTTAGCTGTGACACGAGTTGGCAGAGGTGCAGGAGTTGTGTTTCCATTGTGGCTGGTGATGGAGATATCATGCAATCTTCAAACCTGTATGGAATGACTGGTGCAAGATCTCAGTGCCTGGAAAGTGCTGTCAAGAATGCTGATACCTGCAATAAAACAAGAAGCAAGAAGGCTGGAAAGCAAGAGCACGATAATTTTGTTTCACGGGAAGAGAATTCGAGATTCGTGATTAGCCGACTAGTGATTAGCAATTTGTGATTAGCCTAAGCGAGAGGTTAGAATTTGGTTTAAGTAAACCGACGTTGGTGATCCTGCTGGCGTCGGGTGACTGTTGACTGACGTCGGCAGGTGGAGAATGAGTAAAAGGGCCATCAAGCCCATTCTCCATCTGCCAAGTGCATAATCCATTGGAGAATTGTCGAAGGTTGGGCTAAATATGCACGAGAGTTGGTTAGGCAGTAGGAAAGGAGTAAGAATAGGTCTTGGGTGAGTCATGGGGTGGGAAATAGTCCAAGGCGAGGTGTCAGATGAGGTGTTATAGATGATGTGTCAAAGGGAGGTTATTAATTCAAAATAAGTTTATTAATTTAAATTAGTAATTGTGTGGGTTAGGAATGGACCAAGGGGGAGGATGACCAAGGGTTAGACATGATTTCGGTGTCTACAAGTGGTAAATAATCCAATTCAATTTCCAAACCCTTTAAAATACTTAAGTATGCAACACAAACATTTATGAAACATACACATCATTCATAGCAGTGAGCAATAAACATAATGAAAGATCACATACATAACAAAAGATCTACGTGGGAAACCCTCTTGGGGAATAAAACCCATTCTAAAGATTTTAAACATATGGAATACTATCCTTAAATGATCACCAAAATAAGACTCATCAAGTCCTTCTTATTAAGAAGATTTGGTCAAGTCGTTCTAACCTACAACCTTGATCAAGTCCTTCTAATCAAAGGTCTTTATTGAATCCCTGTTTCATAAGAAGTAACTACCCCTAAAGAAGATTAAACCCTTTATACCCTCCTTGATAATAACACTAATACCTTATAACTGATGTCTTCTACACTTGATGATGGACCTCTTGATTATCTGACCCCTACACAAACACACTCTCTTTCTCAAACAAGCCTCTCACCTTTCTTCACTCAAAAAATCTTCATATACACACTCAAATCTCTTCACACAACGTCAAACTAAAATAAAACTATACTATCATTATAAATATGATCTATAGATCATACATACAGTCCTAAATATTCTTTGCCCATCAACCCAATAGTTTGGAACTCTCACTCTCCTCTACTTTCCTTTGTTCTCCAACTCTCTCACATATAAGTCTCACACCCTTTTAGTCTAAAACCCAACACATTTGGTTTTACTGTATATAGAGTAATAATGAATTATCAATTCCATTAATAATCCTTGTTGACCATCATACATGCCTTCACCATTAAAGAATCTCACATGGGTCACACTTAAGCACAATCCCCTTTACCAAATAGGCCTAAGTCACTTTTAGGTCTTATGGATACCCATTCAGCTCTTTGACACTTCTTTGAGTATAATAAAAACATATGACCACTTATAAACACATAGGTCCACTTCTTATGTCCCATAAGATAGCCTCAAGTTATCAAAATCATCTTAGCTTACCTTTTCATATGCTCAAATAACTCAAACAAAGACCTTATACTTAGGAGCACCATTACCACACATACAATCAACTTATTAAGCATTTTTCATACTCAATATAGATTTATCACACCTCCAAAATACTCATATAACATCCTCATAGAGTCTAAAATAGTCCCTAATATCTAATTCATCATGAAATATCGAAACATCTACATGAGATCAAATATCCTTCTCGGGTCACTTGCATAACATATATAAAAACATAGTTAAATTTTTATCTCAATAACTTTGTCTATAGACACTTTTAAAGCTTCAAATCCATATTTATATATGCACCTTGGAGTATTATACCACTTTTATTTTTAATATAATAGCAAATTTGACTTCTATCAAAAGTTATGGTCCAAAAACCAAACACTAGTCTTTCCTTCACAAATTCAAATATTCAAATGCAAATGGTCATAGTTAAAATTCAAACACTATTCTCACATATTATGTCCTATCAAATTAAATCAAATATGATCCATCAACCTTGATTGATCTTTAACATATAGGCACCAATTCTTAAAGATTAAACCTCTATCATGTTTACCTCATCTCGTGCAATCTTGAAATGTTGACTCAACATACTCTTTCGATCTCTATGGATCAACCAAGTATTTAATGATCAATTCTCACCATTCAATCAATCTATATGAATGCTCACTCACCATCAAATCTTTATCCTATAACTTTTCTTAGTAATTAAAAACTGTATAACTATCCACATCTCATTTATTCTTAACTTTTTGTAACAATGTGCACCATTGATCTTGCTAGAGAATTAACACTTTCAAAAATGACTTTGGGGACCCTTTCAATAAGCATGAGTAGCCATTTTTTATCATTAATAACTTCTTTTATGATTTGATGCAAGATCTCAAATTTGGACTAGATGATCTCCTCACATAGGAGAATCTACCATGTGACCCACTACTCTTAGAACTCTTGTGTGCGTAAGATATAATACCATTAAAAATCCTTCTCAAAAACTTTTGTCATATAGAAAACTATGTCAAATCCTATGTGAGAGGCCAACTTTGAGCAAGCATAACTTTTGCCACACTTCAGTGCATGATCTCAAATTTAGCATAAATAATCTATGCTCAAAATTAGACAAATACATATGATTAGTTTCTATTAATAGCTTCACATGTGAAAGATAAAACACCATCAAAATTCTCACTTGGCTCTTCTTTACATATTACAAAATTGGATAAGTATGAGAAAACATAGTCAAATTTCTTGGGAACCCAACTTTGCATAAGCATATATTTTGATGTGATTCATCACATGATCTAAACATTATCATAAATAAACTACATCTAAAACTAAAAAAACCCATATGATCACCTTCTATTGAAACACCCACACGTGTGATATATTTCATCATCAAATTGATTAATTGGCTCTTTCTGGCCACATTACAAATTTTGCTAAGTATGAGAAAACAATGAATTTTGAATAAGAAGCCAACTTTTCACCCTCATATCTTTGACTGCACTTTGATGTAATACTTAAGATCTAAAGCATAATAAATAAGGACTAAAATTATCACAACCATATGACCAACTCCCCTTGAGTCATTCCCATGTGGTAATGGTGACATCATCAAACTACCTACTCAAAAAAATTTCCATTGGACCCAAACCATCTAGATGAAAACTATGGACAACTAGATGAATTCTCTTATGTATATAAGCACTCAAAGTATAGATAACATTTTAGGGACCTATTACACATGATCTAACCATCATACTCATCCTTGAACATCTCTAATCATGCCAAAATTGAATATCAACCAAGACAACATGAAGCACAGTAGAAAAAGAGCATTGCACACTTTGTCATTTTTACTTGGGCTATCAAATCACTTCATACACTCACTAGGACACATCCATGACATCACTAATAACTCTCCAAAAAAGGGAAGAGTAATTATCTATCCCATGGAAGAAACAAATATGCTTGTTATTAAACTTTGGGGGCCTATTAATGGAAGAGGAAGAAGGAGAATCTAAGGAAGGTTGATATAAATGGTAGTATCTAGACTAATGACCATCAACTTTGTGAATGTCAAAATAAGGTTGATCAGTCCATTGGGTGGGCATGGGATTAAGATATGACAAAGGAAGAAGGCCATCACCAAGGGAAGGGAAAGCTAGTGCAGAAAGTGGGATGCACTCATTGGAAGGTAAAATAGGGTAAAAAATGGGATGATACTCAATTGAAGGTAAAGTGGGAGTAAGAACTAGACTAGGCTCATTTGAAGGTAAGGTTGGATGTGTGGAAGGCTTGAGAGTGGTAGCTAACATTTCTAAGGGAAGAAAACTAGAAATATCTTGGTATCTATCAAAATGGTAAGGACCTGTCATGGCATGATCCATGAACATGATTCTAAGAGCCTCTACTAAAACTAGAGGTGTACCATGTGATTTATCCATCTCTACCCTATGAAAAATTGGAAGAATACTAAAATTAGGAGCTATGTTGGGAGGAATATGATAAGACAAATAAAAAGGCTGAAATAAATATGTATGATATCAAAGAATCTTGACATTTATAGCTTGGACAAGTCCTCCTAAAAATGGGTTGCCTAAAGCATAGCCATCATCATAGTTAGGTATATGTAGGTCAATGGTACATATAGGTAATGACCTTATCATCGAAAGCCACATAATGAATAGAATGTTTGGTCTTAGTTAAGATCAACGGTATATCATCGATAAGAGGTTGATGAGACTCTAGTTATAAAGAGGGATGAAATTGGGTGATGCTATGAGGGGATAGATTAGAAGTTTTGATCTCAAGGCTTATCTCATTTGTCTCATCATCATCAGAATCTAGGAGGTTAGGTGGTAGGTTCCTAATGAGTTTGAGGTGCCCACTATAACCTTGGGTAAAATTGACAGGATAAATGAAATGTTAAGATTCTCAAAATGGGATACTAGGCAAAAGTTCAACGGTGGTGATTTTAAATATGCTACATTCTTGGAATTATTCAAAATTCCAAGGGTTTGTGTCTCTTTAAATATTATAAATAGCACAATAATGTGGTAATTTCATGCATTTGCATGTGGATGAGGTAATAACCCTCATACGATGAGTCTAAGGTTTACCAAGCAAGATGGTATGAGGGGAAATTTAAAGATCATAAATTTCATGAAGATGATGTTAGGAGGGATGGTAATGGGAAGCCACATGCAACCTAAAGGAGGCATTTGCCTTCGATCATAGCCTTGACATGTGTTATGTGTGGACTTGAGATTACATTCAAAATATTTAATAATTTTAATTAAATAAAGGGAGGTAATATAAGTACCTAAACCCTCATCAATCAAGGTGTGATTGACTTGGATATCACTAATTTTGATGCTAATGAATACGGGAGGATCATCTATAAGAAGTAGAATCTCATTTGGAATCATGGAAGTGATAAGAAAATTAAGGGAAAGAGAAGTGTCCATTGTTTCATCAAATTGTGTGGACATCTCTTCACATTATTTAAGGATACTATCTTTTGACCTGGACAAGGTAACTTTGCATCATGCTAGAGGAGGACAAGGGATGTTCATTTCAAACAATAATTGCATTAGATTATTTTGATGATGGGGGGGGGGAATTTTACATTAGTTTGAGGAAAGGTATTTGAGATGGGAGATGATAAAATTCCACAATGGGGTCCCATTCATCATAAACCATGGGGGATTTCTATATATAGGCACATAATTTTGTAAGATCTGCTAAGGAGGGTTGGAAGTGAAATTAAACTTGTGTTGTTAAGATGTACTTTCTTTAGTTTGATTACAAATAGGTTGACTATCTCTGGGTGGTGGGATGGTTTATTGAGGTATTTATTATGATTAGGTTGAATAAATACTATTGAAAGGTTGGAGAATGTTGTCTATATGTGTAGATATTGGGGGAAGAGTAGAGATAGAGTGAGAGGTATGATACAATTGAGTTGTTAAAAGTGGTCCTTGGAATGTTATAAGGTTCTCTTTCCCCAAATCCATGAGATGAGATGGGGAAGTGTCTTTAATGATGAAAACTGTTTGATAGATTTGATGAGTGGGTATGGGATTGGAGTTAATAAAGGTAACTACTCTTTACATGCTAGTCATATTTACCATATTTTATTCATTATTAGTGAGATCTATTAGACTTTCAACATTATTTTTATAAGGAATAGGCTTGTCATTTTTATCTTTATGATTTGGAAGAGGATCTTTGCATATAAAAATATGAACATTAGCTTAATTTAAAGCTTGATTTTTCTTTTGTGTTTCATGAGCTTTAAAATATGTCATATGCTTGTTGGTGAATGAGTGATTCATGATCAAAGTTTAGGATAATAATAAAATCCATAGATATATTATGCAAATGTCTACAAGTCTTGTGAGAATGTCCCCAACTTTCATGAAACCAACAAAAAAAATTTGGATCATACCATGATTTCATTAGATGAGTGGGGTCAAGATCTCATGGTAGAGGCGCTGGAAGACACTATTGGAGCTCAGCTAAGGATAATGATTTGTGGACATTAATGTGACTAGAGTGTTGTTTGGAGGGGGAGAATGCTCCATAGTTTTTTTATGAGCAATTTCTTAAATGTTATGAATAGTGTCATAGGTATCAGTGACATCATTGTTAGTAGCATGATAAATTTTTTTTAATGGGCATGTGTGTGCTCATAGTAAATTGAGATGGTTCAAATTGATCCATGAGAAAATATTTTAGCTTATCTTGGTTAAGGGCTTCTTTCAAAGTTCATGGAAAGAGAGTCCTAACCCAATATTGCAGCTTGGGGTACATAATATTAGTGAATATACAATTTTTTTTATCATCTACCAAATTATGCTCACATTTTTTACTCAAGTTTTTCCAATTTTTGATGAAATCTTGTGTTTTTTTAGTCTCAAGTTGTTTACAATTGATGAAGTGAGCTAAGTTATTCTTAGGGAGATCACTAATTTGAAACTCTTATACTAGGGAGTTAACCAAATCTTTCAATCTAGTGATAGAATGGGTTTTGAGTTGATTGTACCAATCTAAAGCATATCCTAAGAGTGTTTTAGCTAATAGCTTATTAGAATCAAAGGTATTAATATTGACCCAATCTTTATAGAGGTTACCAAATATTTTTTAGTATAATGTGGGATTGGTAGAACCATTTTAAGTGATGGTCAGTGTGATGCCTCCTATGTTGATATTAACCATTTAAGGTACAAGAGGATCATTTTAGATATGTTTGATCACTTTATTAATCAGGGGTGGTTGAGGAATAATGTTATCATGTGAATCCCTAAGTAGTAGTAGGGGACATTTGGATTTTACACTCCCCATAAAACCTATTGGGGTTGATTTGGAAGGTTAATGAGATGGTTTTTCATTTGTATAATTTGATTTGTGTTATTGGTTTGAAAATTATGCATTTGATTGAGTGTTTGTAATAAAATTTGGTGAGTTTGGGTAGTATTTTGACTACTAAGCATAGCATGTGAAGCATTGGTAGAAAGTGAAGCACTAGCATCATGATTAGTATTGGTAGCAAAATATGCACTAGTGGAATGACTAGCATGAGAATAAAAGGAAGCACTAGTATCATGGTTGGAATTGGTAGCAAAATATGCATAGTGGAATGATTAAGGAGAAAGGTCTTTGGAAAAGGCCCATTAGAGGTTGAACCTACCATGTTAGTGGAGATACTTGGCATGGAGGTTAAAGAAGTCATAGAATAATATGCCATGGTGTGTGAAGGAGAAAAAAGATAAGGAAAATGTTGAGAAGTAAATAAATTATCTCCCCTAAATCTGTGGGAGAAATTAGGGGAGTGTGATAGAGGTTATTCTACTTGAATACCTATCATAAGATTATAAATGGATGAAGGGTCCTTTCCTCTATTTTGAGGAAATTTATTAATGAAGAAGATCATTTCAGGTGTGTAATCTAATTAAATATCATATTCTAAATATAACAAAGGATTATGAATTGAGGATGAATGAGGAGTCCCATAATTGGTAGTGCGAGTGAAAATGTGAACATTATTTTCATCCAAACTGGAAGACACAAGCTATTTATTGGGAAACCTATTAATATTGGTAAGAATCATCATGTTTGTTGGATTTAATTATGTGTTATCTTCAAATAGTAAATTAATGATGAGAAAAATAAGCTAAAAAGTGGACAGAAAGAAAAATCAAGAGACATGATACAAAACTGGCTAGGTTAATTGTGTTATATTAGGTAGAGAACATAACAAAAAATAAGAGAACATAGTTGTATAGGTCAACTATGTACTATTATATAAGAAATAGAACAATAAACAAGAGGTCATAATTGTATAGGTCAATTGTGTACTACTAGATAGGGAATAGAATAGGAGGATAAAGATACATAGTTTAATAAATTGATTGTGTATCGAAGGTAAAAATGAATAGTTCATAAGAGACTATGTCAACAGGGACAATAGTGTTATGAAAAAGAGAAAGGTTTTTCAAGATATTATCTAAGTAAATGAAATTAAGCACATAAAAAATTGGATCAATGTGATTGATCCAATTGGAAACATAGCACAAACCTTGCACTAACACTGAATAATACAAGTTTTGTAATATAAAATACAATGATCAAAGAGAAAGTAGCAACTTGAAAGTAAATTATAGCTAATTGGTCATTCCTAAGTGTTATTAAGTTATAATAAAATTTGAAGTTAATGTGATTGAAATTTGGCTATAATAAGGAAGTAGAAAATAATATAAGGATGGTTTCAATAAGTTTTGGCTAGAAGGGATCTCTATTAGTGATAGTATTGGCTTGGTGTTGGGGCCTACCCCCTCACTTCATAATATTATATAAATAATGGTGTCAAGTTCATTGCCAATATATACCATCAACCACCTATTTATACTTGGCCATAAAACCAAGTGGGCCTCCCCCTTGGTGATGAAATCCAAGTAGGTAGGCTTTAGGAAGATAAATGTTGAATATTTTTTTTTTATGTAAAGTGATTTAGAATTGTGTGAAAAATAGAAAAATAATGTGACTAAATTGATAAATTGAAAAACTACCTAATTAATCTAGGTTTGTTACTATTTACATGCATGCAATTGAAATGAAAGGTGAACTAATTAATAAAAAAATAGGTTAGTTTTGTTGACTATGAAGATTACAAAGTCAATTCAGGTGACATTGTATGAAAATAATTCAGAATAGAGTCGACTAGGTCACTAATGTTTTACAAAATAAAGATCTAAAAGAACACCATCAAACTGGTTGACTACATCTTCTAGATAGAAAATAGGCTACATAACTGTGTCAAGTTGATTGACCTAGTTAATTGTAGGGCTGAAGTTTTATAGACTATAAACTTGTGAAAAACAATATCAAGGATGAAAAAGTAAACTGACAGAGAGAGTAAAAATGAACGTTGGTGGGTTTGAAGATACTTAGATTGAAAAAATTTATACTGTGATGATCAAGTGTTGACTTAAATATTTTTCTAATAAAGTCAACTAGATAGAAAAAATTTACAATACATGTGTGCTAAAAATAAGTTTCAAATAGATTTGACAGGCTCAACTATATTTGTAGACCTATATGTTTAAGAAGAATAACTATGAATAGAGTTGACTGGTTTGAATATCCATGCAATCTTGTACGTTGAAGAAGAAAAACTAAAAACAAAGTTGACTAGTTTGACTATGTATGAAATATTGTAGCTATAAAAAAATATTGTGCTAAGTTGATCAATCCAATCACTTGTATTTGGAGAAGACTTGCATAGACAGAACAAAGTCATTTTGGGGAAACTATGTGTTAAACCTATGCACACATTATTATAACTATACCAATAGGTTTGATACATTACTATAAAAAAATAAATATTTAATATGACGATAAAATTAATACATGAAATAAAACTTACAAGGGTTTGATTCACATCACGTTCACTAGAATGTATGTAAAACAAAATATAGTTGATTTATAAATCAATCATAGCTCAGAGAAGATAAATCCTACTTACACTTCTGATTGTTGATACATTAGATATTTAGAGTCATAACCAAGATGGATCTTCTAGACCTAACCAATGTATTTCTTACCACAGTAACATCACTAAAGAGGGGTTTAAAGCCTCTAGTCAAGTAACACTATGCAATAACCCTAGTTAGGTCCTATGTTTTCATATTCACTACGTAAATGCAAAGAAAAGTAAAATATAATATCATGCTCATCAAAGATTGTGGCATACATTAGGGGCAATAAACATAAAAATTAAACATGCATAGAAGATATATACTAAAGTTAATGTATAGGAAACCCTAATGCATGGGAGAGAAATACAAATTCAAATCTATCTACTCTGATAAAGGAAGAACAAAGTTAGGAATACTTACCTTTAAAGCTAAACTTGCTAAGCCTCAATCTCTCCCTTGGCCAAGGTTATTTACAAGAGGTTGTTGTGGTATGTAAGGATAACAAGGATAAGTCATCTCTAGCATACACAATTTATTTATGCATGTAAAATACTTCTCCACAAGACAAGATCTATATCTCCAAAGAAAGTATTGATACCCTAAGCTATGTTTCTCATGTAGAATGGTGGATGAGTAGATACATAATATATTCTTCTTCTTCTTCTCTTTCTTTTAAATGACATAAATGGATGTGTATATATTTGGATCTAACCCTAAACCTTTTTGAAATTTTAGTTGACAAGGTCAGCTTAATTCAATTTTGTATATTTATTTGATTAAAACAAGTTAGGTCCTAGTCTAGGTCAGCTAAGGTCAACCTAAACCCATAACGTGATTTTAATAAATTGAATACAGGGCCAGTGCAGGTTGATATTGTATTGTAAACTATCAAAAAGGGGTTTTAAGCTTATAAAGGGGCTAAGTAAGGTGATGAATTTCTTAGAGGGGCATGTAAGATAAGAGGCAAGGCTTAGGGAATATATAGGATAAGGTTGTGTAGATAGAAGGTGGTGGTATAGGGAACAATTCTTCAAATAACCAATGGTTTTCCAACCCCTTTCTCAATGAACCCTTTAAGGCATGCACTTAGAGAGATTGAGACTTGATGTGTTCCTCCAAGAGAGAAAACATTAGTGATTAATAAATTTTGAAAATATTATTTGTATACAAGTTGAAAATATGAAATGGTGACTAAGTAGTGCACAATGGGTAAAAATTGGTAAATGAAACCTAAATCAATAACCACGACTCTTATTTTTGGTTCAAGTCTTAAGCCTAGATTCAGATCAAAATCCTAAACTGTGACTTTGTCTTGAGATGAGACACATGTTTTAGTCTAGGAAAGTGTTGAGTTTAGAATAATGCTAGTAAGATCATAGAATGTATTCATTGGACATGCATGTAATTTGAAATCATTATATATTTTGTATAATATTTATGTATGTATTCAACCTATGTAAGCATAATAATAGATGATAAAATATGAAGAGTCACTCCTTTTGGGCATATCAAAAGGTTGGAATATGAAGAGACAGCATTGGGTAAAACTCTATATATAAAACTCAATTTTATTTATATATGGTTTCAATGTGATAGATATTAGTACATATTGTTATTAAATGGTTTTCCTATGTATATTTTATCATTATTTTGTGCATAGTGATTACTTCATTTGCTTTAACTGTTAATCGTATGATTTTATGTTGGTTGTTAATATTCTAATAAACTTGTGTCTATTTGTGCATCTATCTTTTTATCTAGTTAATGAATATATTCCATTTGACTATGGAGTCAAATGTTTACTTTTTTTACTCCATGTGCAAGATATCCATAAATTACCATGTTCTTAAGGGTATACAAGAACCTATTATAACATATGTTTTAGTGAATCTCCTTCAAGTCATGAATAGTTTATCTTGTGCATTTTTTCATCTTTAACTCCCTAATCATTTTTTTACATCTTGTAAATAAAATTATGATAGAATAGTTTTTAACATAAATTATAAAACTCTTCTTGTTGAGGATCCTATGAGCTCATAATTGTTTTGAATCATCAATAGTCAAACCTTTAACCCACCATTTCATTTTTGAGGTCAACAAATATTGCTTAGGGTCAAAATACCTATCATATGGTGTTAGGGTTAAAAAACATCTTGCATTGAGATCTATATTTATTTTATTTATACCTAGACCAATAATGTTTTTTGGACTAGACTTAATAGGTATCTTAAAATTCATTACAACTATCTTTGAGTATTATTAATTTATTTTCCATCATCTTCTGAGTTACTACACTTAGCCTTCCAAAATTATCTGTGATCTCGTGAAACCACTTATTATTTATCTTAACTTCTACACTACTTATTCATGTTAACAAATTAGGCACACGGGATGCATCCCCTTGGAATTAATGATCCTTATCTGAGGTATCTTCATCACTTTAACTTGATCTTGACTTAACCCTAAAATTCAACATTACTTCTTGAATAGACTATCCTTATTCATCTCTAAATCATATCTTCCCCTATAACTACTTCCTAAAACTACCCTCTAACTACTTTAGTTTCTTTTCTAAAACTTCTCCATGATATATTTGGTCTTTTTATTCTACTCCTTCTAGGTCACTTTCCAAATTCTGGATGATCTCTACAATATCTTTGGCACCTTCAATTCCTTCAAGTACTCTGCATCTCTATAGTCTTGAAACTCTCTTAAAGGTATAATGCCTCTCATAGTTTTTGCATTCTTCATCCTACTCTTATTTTTAGTTATTTGAGGATAACTCTATTTATTCCATCTCTTATATTGTCACATCTCTCTCTAAAGTCTTATAATTACTTTCTCTAGGTTCAAGTTCAAGTTTATTCTCATAATTATTTATAATTCACCTCCTTTCACTCAGGATCCCTGTAGCACCATATAACACTACTCCACTTTGGCTAAGATTGGAACCATGGCCTTCTCCATAACCAACATTTTCATAAGTATAGGTATTATTTTAAGTAGTTTTCCTTTGATGCCTCTTACAATCAAGTCGTGCAAAACTTCAAATGCAATGTATCCTTGCATGAACAATTTAGTGATGTATCAATTAATTATGGTTTTTATCTAGCAATCTATCATGCATGTCCAATCGATATACAAGTTACATATTTACTCAAGATTTTATTCATTCTAAACAAATCACTCTAATCTCCTATGGATGAAACAATAATATTCAAGATGTAACAACCAAATGGTTATTAATATAGGTAATTCACACCATAATATTTCATAAATCTCTCCATATATATGTTTGGTTATGAATTATCTCACAAAGTCTCCTATTATCCTAGCTTGCTTGTCTATGAATTTTTTAGTTTTTTCATCTAGATAACATTCAATGTCTCTTTGACCAAGAAACCATCTCAACATGTTTCCATTCCATGCTCACTGCACCATTGTATGTAGAGGCTCTTAAAAATTCTTGTAATAACATGCTAATGTTTATATTGTGTGATTTTAGTTATAGGTTTGGGATATTTAAATATGATTAAGGAAATTAGACTAATTATTACTCATTTTCTATTCAGCTAGACACAATTTATTACCCATAATCATACATCTTCATTATATTAAAAACATAGATTCTTACAGAATAGGTAAAATTATGTACACAAAACAACATGGAAAACATTCAAGGTAACCATTAAATAATCTCTATATTATTATCTCACAAATCAACACTATTTCTTATTTGCAATACAAGTCTTTATATTACTATGATGGAGATCTATCACTTCATATTATTGAATTTTCACTTCCATCTGGAAGGAGTATTTCCATCTTATACCATATTTTAATAATCAATCACATGTTGAATTACATACAAAATATTATACATTTCACACTTGTTACTTATACAAAACTCTTTAGTTTTACACTTCATAGTCTATTACCAACATATGAGCACCTTTGATGATAGTGAGATAGTCTACAATGATTCTGATTTCCATGTTTTATCTATAAAAGCATACATTTATCAAAAACCCATATATATTATATTATTTTATAGTGGATCAAGTGAGAATGCATGTACAATGAAATTAATTAATTCATTGGGTTACACACAACATGACATACAAGAAACATCTAAAAATGTTAAAACATTCAATAAGAAACAACAAACTACTTTGGGACACATTATGTTAACTTGTTAGGTGGGTATTGCTATATTATACACTTTTTTTTATAGTTATACCAAATAATCTCTATATTTTACCTTCCATGGTACATATATTCCTAAATTACATTCATTGTAACCAAGTGGTCATAGTTTTAATAATTATATATGAGTACCCTCTACAATCTATGGTACCTCCTCCTCCATGTCCACCAACTCAATGCATTGATACATATATTTAAGAAAAAATAATTTACAAAATTTTAACCTATTTAAAATCATTCTATGAAATTAATTCTAAAAAAAAGTGCAAAATTCTCAAAAACAACCAATTAAAAATTAAACATCATATTGGAAAAAAAATGTTTAGTTTAAAAAAATCACCATCACATGCAACATGTTATAAATTGGTGATACATGTAAATAAATGTCTTCAACAAATAAAAAAAATGGAACAACCTTATACTACTCATCATCAAATTTTAAACCATTATAGGTTCTCTAGAGCTACTTCTCCCACATAGGATTACACAAGTAGTGACCTAGATAGTTTCATTACAACACATGATGCCTTTTTTGATTTTGAGACTTCCAAATCTAACACTTTTCATCCATGAAATATGAATGTTGTGGCATAGAATTTCACCCTATGAGAGGGTTCTTCAGGATCTCTCACTCTTAACCACACAATGGGATCAACCCCAGGTTGTGTGTATCCTATGATGGGTCTGAATCTCTAGAGAAGGCTAGTTCCTCTTGGTAAATCACCTAAACTACTAATTTTGCTTGGGAAATGGGTATAAAAACTGCATAAAAATTAATAAATTCATAAAAATGGTGATTCACCAAACTAAATGACACTCTTAATTTCTCAAATTCAATACAAAGGTAAATTAAAGATCCCTCACTCACACAATCTCTAACACTAGCTAGTTTACATGAATAATTCTAAATAAGGCCTTCTAGACAAGGGATAAAGCATAAAGGAATGGTAAAATTCACACTATACCTTCACTTGTTACTAAAACAACATAAATTCATACCTGTAAACACCTTAAACCACCTTAAAAAGTTGAGGAGAGGACAGTCACCAAAAAATAAGACTTCTTCACAACGCAATCATGCACAAACTACCTAAAACACAAAGTGTAGTAAAAGAGATAGGAGAAATAGGTAATATTATTGCTTTAAAGGCTATTATTTAAAATTTTTGATAAGGTTTTACCTTATCAAATGATATTATATCTTACAAAGAGAAAAAGAGCTATATATAGAAGAAGAGAAGAGAAAGAGGAAGATAAATCTTTCAATATTCAATTAATGTGCGTCAACCACCATCTTTGGCCATGAAATTTAGAAGAGGAGGATTAAATCCATTAAATAACCTTCCATGGTGCTTAGAGGTTGATCATTTTTTTTTCTAATCTCATTTGATCCAAAAGGGGCTTCAAGAGCTTTGAAGTTTACAAACATCCACACCCAAAAATTGTCAAGGTTTTTACTTGTAAAAACACATGTAAAGTCTGTCTAAATATTTATTAGGGGTTTTAATTGGAAAAACACATGCAAAGTCCCTATGAATCTCCAACAGGGTTTTGTCTTGCAAAAACACATGCAAAGTCCCTCCAAATCTTTTTCAGGGTTTTGGCTTGTGAAAACACATGCAACTTACCTCTAAATATGAATCAAGGTTTTGGTAGGTGGGAAAATAGAGATTTAAGTACATTTTACAACTTTGATACTTTACAACATTACAAATTTGCAAATTTTCAAAATTGGGAAAGCAGATATATTTTGCAACTTTGAAACATTGCAAATTTGCAAAATCGAGAAAGTAAAGATACTTTGTAACTTTGTAAATTTATAATTTTTCAAAATCAGGAAAGTGGAGATACTTTTCAACTTTACAAATTTGAAACATTAGGAAAGCAAAGATACTTTCCAACTTTGCAAAGTTGCAAAGTGCATAGAAATATCTAGTTTTCACTTAGGTCTTAGTAAAAAGGTGATTATGCCATATTAAAACTTTTACTCAAGGCTATGCTAGTTTGGTTGTTATTCCCACCACTTCATACTTGCCACTGGATAGTGAATAACCTTGAAAACTAGCTTGATCTAGTATTTGTAGCGTAAACCACACTTTTATGCATTTACAAGTTTCCAAACTTACCTAAAACTTTGCTAAAAGCTTGACAAGAAGGCTGAGAACATGAATTAGGGACATGAACCTTATCTCCTCCGTTTAACATTTGATCATCCACCACAATAGGATCTTGAGATAGTTTAGTTCACCATGCCAAGACCCTCGAAGATAGTGCACTGCATCATTAAGTCATGACTAGAAAGAGATTAGTCATCAAGGTAAAATTTTTGTATGTAGGCCAATTTAGGCCAACAATGACCTTTTTCAATTTTATTATAGATCCTTATTATGAATTTCTTCTTTATGGAATCACTGGTTAACACATTTTTCATTTTCAAAAATCTAAATAAAATAAAATAATTTAAATATTCAAAAAAAATTATACATAGCTTATTGATTGCTTCATCATTATATTCTTCCACTTTTTAATAATGACCGATTTGATCAATATTATAACCATTGGCTCTTTATTTATTTTTTTACCTCTTAGATCTAATTTTTCACTTTATTTAAACAGTCCAAAATAGGGATTTGTAACTGCCACTTTTTTATTTAGCACGTTATTTTCATAGTCTACATACTGTATTTTCCATCAAAGACAATATTGAGTAAAAATAGTCAAGATAAAATTTCACTATTATCCTAAACCATTAAATATTGACCTATATAATACAAAGTAAAATAAAAAATTAAGCAAACAGATCCTTAATACATCCAATTTTCTGATACCATACTTAGTTTCAGTTTACACAACACTATTATTAATGACATGTTTTTCCTTTATATACTATATTTATCATACATGTGTGTTGCATACATTTACTAGTGTACATTTGATAATATAGGGATGTACTATTGACACTACTAGGATGTATTATTGAAAAATGTACATTTCAATATTTGGTTAGATGGATTTGCTTCTTCCACTACTCCTTATCCTTGAAAACCTTGTCTTTTTCCTCTTCCTTCATCATCATCTTATTATTATTATTATTATTATTATTATTATTATTATTATTATTATTATTATTATTATTATTATTATTATTATTATTATTATTATTATTATTATTATTATTATTATTATTATTATTATTATTATTATATGCCTTTCGATCCTTCTTTAAAACTACCATATGTTCCCTTTATTCTTTGTTTTTCACTATGGTAGCTTGTTCTTGACCTATGATATTTATATGTTCGACTAGTTGCTTAGGCTATGGTAGAGTGGTCTCTTACGACTCCTACATAGAATTTAGAAAATCAAGCACTAGAAATGAATCTAATGATGAATTTTATTCAATCGTAGTGCCTCTATGTGCTAATGCATTCCACTTAGAATATAGTGAAGGATTCAAATTATTATTCAATCTCAAGTAATCTCATACCATCTCTTAAGGTTATTGCTTAGGTTCTTGGGCCTACTGCATTTTGAATTATACTAGTAGATCTAAAGGAATCCTTTCATTCCTTGATTGTTTAGGACACTATGGAAACATAATGGGTCCTTTCCTTACACACCAAAGCTAGTGGTGGACTTTCCTAAAGTGGGGAGTGATCTACATGCATACTAGGAGATCTTACTATTGGATGTCCATGAAAGAGCTCACCTTTAAGACAATTGTGCATTTATTCCTTACCTATAGTATGTACTATTATTTATGGAGGAGGTTACATGTTATCAACCCACAAGTCTTTTTACACCTGGTTATGCACTTAGCGTGTGCATACTACCTTCCAAAAGATTTTTTTCCTCTTCTTCTTGATCATAAACCTCCTTACCTATGTCTATGAGCATTGATTGTAAAGATTTATCTTCTTTAACTCCAAGCTTTACAAGGTCGCATTTTGTAGTGATTTTTTTACATACTTATTTTTCATCCAAGATTTGGTATTGCAAGTCCTCTTATTTGGTGGTGGTAGTGAGGATTTCCATGTTTTTACCTTTTGATTTCCCTTAGTAGTCTAAAAAATATCTACTTATATCTATGGTGGTGCATGCACTTATTCTTGAGATTATGTAGGCAAGGGATATTATGAGCTTAGAGGCATAAACTGCAAGGGTTGCACTAATCTAAAATCAATGGATTTTTATTGTATAACATCTACCTTAGAATCCAACATGTTAATGAATAAGGGTAGTGGAGTTGATTTTAATTTGGGTAGCTTATGGAATTCGATGTGAATCCCTTCATGTAACTTTATGACAGATGCATGTTTCCCTAGATATTGTAGAATTTCCTTGGATACCCTAGGGTGAAATATGATTAGGGATTGTATCTCAAACCACCATTGGTTAAACCTATATAACTTATTATAGTATTTACCTATCTTGGTCTAGGCAAGGTTGGAAAATGTAGTGGTAGGCCAAAATTATTCATCTAGGTTGATGGTACCCTCTGGAAACTTCTACTGAGTAATACAAATTAGTAAGACTAAAAATTGATATCAAAACACCCATGATGTTATATAAATGAAAATTTTAATCTTGGTTGTGAGCTCAAAATCTAAAAACTTAAGCCAATTAAAGTTCTCTTTCACCCTGATTATTTTGTAGACAATTCTAATGAACCCTTTTGTTGTATGTCATGCACTTTTGGTGGTCTGTTCAAAACTCTTGGTGATGCATTTAGAGAGAATGTGCATTGACATGTCCTTGACTGTGTCAATAGGGATCCCCTTGGATGCCATATTATACTTCTCCATTGTATATAAATGAATTAGGGAAGATTTTTTTTGTAGGGTAGAATAGATTTGCCCCTAGTTGGGAGTCTTTTTTTCTCACACCATGGTTATTGGGGTGATAAAAATGGTGACATATTGTGAGAGATGGATCACACCCTCATTATATATACTAAGTATTGTGAGCATCACCTCATACAACTACCTAAAATTAGGAGTCCCTATGAGTTATACTATATAAAAGCCTTATAGAGGGTGTTGGAGTGTTAGGTATAATGCTTTTGCTTCTATTGATTGGTCATGGTTGAATATATTAGCCTCTATAGTGTCAATGAAGTCAAAATGGTTTGGATCATGGTATATAGATTTCATGAGTTCCAAATAAATATACATTTCTTTCTTCTGTGTATATGTGAGAGGGTTTAACATTTGGTCATGATCCATATTCTATTTTGTAGTCATGTTTTAATAATTTATTTGGATGTATCAGTGATATCATAGAATCTATGAATGATTGATTAAATTAGACTCAAATCACAAATATATATTTATCTCAATGGTGTGTAATGTTCCTTTATTCATCATGCCCCTTTTTATATATATTTAACTACACAAATCCATCTGATAGACTACTTTGAATGTGTTGATCCAATTGTTCACAAATTCACCTAGTGAATTGATGTTAACTGATAGATGATGATGTGAAGTTTTGATATTCTTTATCTAGAAGTAGTTTTTGATGTGATTCATCATGTTCTCATTGATCCAATTTCATTTATTATACATCTTTTCATTATGGCAATCATTTTACGTTGGTAAATATGAAATATGTCAAATGTATCATCATTAATGATTTTAAAATGAATGTTTATTGTCCTTTATTTATACCTTGATTATCAATACCTTATTATTAGACTTAATTGATTATCCCCATGTACCTGGTGCAAGTTGTCTTTCCTCCATGCTATATTTGATCATAATCACAATGTGACTTTGGATTATCAACCATAATTATAATGTCCTATGGTATATAAATCACACTATATGAACACATACAAACCTAAAAAGAAAACATGAAAATAATATATTAATGAAAAATACTAAACTACATGGTGCTACTTATCACCTTCTCTCAATTTTATGTGATAATTGATAGAGATTATTGATAGTAAGGCTTAAGCCTCCAACCATATACACATTCCAATAGAATGGTTCCTTGAATATATTATAAGATAATTTTCATTATTGTGAGACATCATGAATGATATAATCTCCCTTCCATCTAATGTGCAACTTGGCCAAAAATGATCTAGATCTGTTATCATATAGTAAGACTTCTTGTTCTAGAAATAATTATTTAAATCACAGGTTACCATCATGTCATGTTTTTTGACTTATCTTGTTAACTTCCTATGTCCATTTTCATCCTTTGAATATTTTCTTCCATTTTTTAAAAATCCATCAATTGTGCTTGCATATAATCTCGATTCACTAGTCTTATGATCATTGTAATGCATAGACTAGGAACTATGTATTCCATGCCCATTACTTCTTCAAGTCTATAGACTAGTTAAAATGGCATGAAAAATTTTGCACACTTATAATTTTTCATGTATGACCATCAGATTATATGTATCTAATCCTCCCAATTGTATCTTTGTAAATTGCATATCTTAGTGAGCATCTTACTAAGGACTTTATTTGATGATTCTGCTTGTCCATTTTCTTGTAGATGATATGCTATGTTTTTTTGGTGTGATATAATAAATTATTATATCAAAGTATTGATGGTGTTAATTAGAAAATGTGTGTCTTTATCGGTAACCAGTTTGATTAGACACCTAAATCTAGTTATAATATTTTCATATAGAAGCATGGCTACGTCCTTAGCACTACAACTTGGTGTCATAGTAGCTTCCACCCATTTGGTGAAGTAGTATATCATAGTAATGATGTATCCTCCATTACTATGCTTATTGGGTGGATTAATTAGCATTAAAATTTTGATTCCTCATTGATCAAATGGTTGCTTTTATATCATAGGATTCAATACCATCTCATCTCTCTATTTAGACATTCCCATCCTTTGGAAGATATTATGGTGTTTTACAACTTGATGTGTATCTTGAAACATAGTATTCCACCACCATATTGCATTATATTCCTTGTAGTAGATTCTCCTATGAAATGACCACCTATGATTCATTGATGTGCCACCTCAAGAATTTGAGGTCACTCATGATATAAATACACTATGTGTAGTACATCATATTTCCCAATTTAATATAGAACCCCATTAATAATGCTAAACATAATGGATTTTTTTATTAATTAATTTTTATCCCATTTTATATAGTGTGCATGAAAGATCTACTATTCTAAAAATTATGTTATATATTCCATGTCTATAGGAATCACAAAGACATGAAACAAATTTATGTTTGGTGATTCATCTTGTTGTTCCTCTAGTTATTCTCCATCATGTATTCAACTTAGATGATCTAGTCCCACATTTTACCTTCATGGATTGACATTGATCTATAATTGAAACTCTTGAAATATCATCAACTAGCGAGATATCCATCCCCCTAACATAGGCTTATTAATTTGGTATTGCATAGCCTAACGATCAATGAAAACTTTAAATAGTGTTACTAGAATGTAATGTATAAAATTTTGGAGTGAAAAAACCATGGCCAAATCTTATTTTGTTGTAGTTATATATTTTTAATTTTCAGTTGATAGTCTATGACTTACAAAGTGGATTGATGGTTTAATCCTTTGTCTCCTAGTTGTGTGAGAATAAATCCTCCCACAATTATTGAAACATATACATGAACAATGAAAGGTTTAATATATTCAAGAAAGACCAAAATTAGCATTATGATCAATATCTATTTTAGATTCACAAATGTTTTTTGGCACTCATTTGTCCACTCTAACCTTATATCTTTGCACAATAACTTTTCCTTAGGGTAGATATAGTTGGATAGCCTTTTATAATTTTCTTGTAGTATATTGTATGCCCCAAGAATGATCACACTTCTATAGAGCTTGTGGGAGGTGGCATACCGATAATTACTAAGATTTTGGCTTTATCCAATAATATCCCACCCTCACATACTATGTGTCCCAATAGAACACCAAAATGTGTGAGGAATACACACTTCTTCAAGTTTATTGCAATGCACAAATCTCAACATCATTATATCATAATTCATATCTTAGACAAGTGATCCTTGAACAAGGAAAAGATATCCCAATCATCTATGTAGACTTTAATAAAATAATGGATGAAGTATTTAAAGGTAGTAACTGTATGCAATCATAAATACATCAAATCTATAAATCAATCCTAACCCAGAGAAGATAAATCCTACTTACACTTTTGATTAGGGATATATTAGATAATAGAGAACATGACCAATATGTGAATCTACTAGACCCAATTAGGGGATATCTTATCACAAAAATAATATTAAGGATGGTTTTAAAGCCTCCAGTCAAGAAAAATCAAAGCAATAACCCTAACTAATCCCTCTATTTTCATATTCACTATACTAATAATAAGTAAATCAAAGAAACATAATATAGTGTTTACCAAATCTTGTGGCACAATATGGGGGTTTATAAACAAATGAGAATAAACATGGATAAAAGAATCCTAATTAAGCTATGTATAGGTAAGACCCTAAGGCATGGAAAATAAGAGTAATATTATTCAAAAGCTAATACTTATGCTACTTCTGTCTATTAAAGAGAGGAGCAAAGTTAGAGAATACTTTCTTGAAAGATGAACCCATCGAGACTCAATCTCTCCCTTATCCAAAGGGGATTTTCAAGAGGTTGTTTTGGTTTGTAAGGATCAGTAATAAAGGCTAAAGCATCCAAGACTTCTCCATAAGACTAGATTATCCAAGTAGAAACCCTAAGATAAAAATTCTCAAGTAGAATGGTGGAAGAGCATATTATAAAGAAGTGAAAATGAATAATAACTTTTGATGTCTCTCTAATAATGACAAAATTATCTTGTATATATAGGTTGATTTAACCTTAAACCCTTCTAAATGTTTTGGCCGATAGGGTCAGCCTAGTCAACCTAGTATCATTATTGAAAAAAATCATTAGGTCACGGGCTAGGTAGAACAAAAGCTAACCTAGAACCCAAATGAGTTTCACCAAAAATAATATAAGGCCGACCTAGTTGACCTATTCAATTAAACTATGGAAAGGGGTATTAGGTTAGGAAAAGGGGTAAGAAATATGGTAAAAGATTGAAGGAGTGTGCAAAAGAGTAGTAATAGCTTAGGAGAATGTTATAGGAGCTGGTTGGATTGGTAATAAGTGGAAATAAGGGAAAATAATCCTATGAATCACCAATGGTCTACCCACCCCTTTCACGGTACACCCCTTAGGGCATGCACTCAGAAAATATTGAGACTTGACATGTTCCTACAAGATAGAAAGCATTAGTATCTGATAAAAGTTAAAAATATTATATGTATACATATGCCTCACTCAAATCTCATCACATATCACTCAGGTGTAACAGGGGATGGCACTTTGAGAAAGAACATAAGAACACACAACTTTGAGGCTAAAAAAAATTGTAGTATTTTAAATAAAAAATAATTGAAATTTGAATGATGAAAATGGAAATAAATAAAAAAGTAAATGTGATGTGTACCTTGAATTACCTTTATCATTATATAGTTATCTATTGTGTGAATAGTTTTGATTGTGGAGGGCATAGAGACTGCTTTCAACAAACCTAAGAATACAAAACTAATGAGAAAAAATAAATAAATGCAAGAAATCTAAGATAGTCAGTGCTATGTCGATGGGATCTACTTAGAAATTTGGAAATCTAGGGTGATAAGTGTTATGTTAGAATAAATGCCCAAGTCAAAATTTAGAGTAAATCAGGTAAGCAAAAAGCCAAGGCTACTAAATATTGAAAAAATCAAACAAATTAAACATTAAGTAAGAAAGACAAACTCACCAAGTCAAACCAAGTATACATGTCAAAAAGGATGGTAATTAAACATCAATGTAAAAGCAGTAACAATCCTTACTTTCACAAAGATGGGTAAGAAAAAATGGTAAAGTAACATTGATGAATGAATAGTAATAATCCTTACTCACTCATCAATGGAAAGGTACATAAAAGAGAAAATAACATTGGTGAGTGAGAAGTAACAAGCCAACCTCACTCAACAATGAAAAAAGTAAATGAAAGTAGAAATAAACTCAAGTGTCCACAAAAAAGGTAGTATAAAAAATAACAAATGGTAAAAAGAAATCAAGGTAAGTCTAGAAATGTAAAGCCATGGTGTAAAAAAAGTAATCCATAGTTTCTCAAAAATGTTGTTTTGCTCTGAGGATAGATAAAACTAAAATAAAGTAGTGCTAACATGTTTTTTAGATGTAAAGAAGAAGGAATTTTAGAAGAGGGAAAACATATTTAGAATCACAATTTGCCTATCAAGGGGGGAATGAAATGGGTGGAAGGGAGAATGAAGGAAAAAATTAAGGTAGAGGAACTCTTTATCAAATTCAAGACATTCAAACTAGGTTTGTCAAAACAAGAAGACTATTGACCTTAAGGACTCTAAATAACTTCTCTTAGACACATAAGTCTTAGGTCAACAAATGAAGTATGTAGATCATCCCATGAAGGCTATATGCATGAAAATTAAAATGGACCTACCTTCCCAAAATGTGTTCCCCATTCCTTAGGACCCATTACAAAGCTATTTGTCTACTAAAAAGATTAGGTACTTACATGAGAAAGTAGGTAGCATGATAAAGTTTATTTAATTATCCTATTCTAATCTACTATCCTACCATACCCCAATGGACCTTGGCTCTATTTTGAGGCCAACTGTGGAGTTTGAGATTCAAATGGAGATAGGAGATGTGCTTGTAATCACATATTTTGGTATGATTATTATTTTTGAAATTTGTATGTTGGCATTTGTATATCATTACCTTTTGTTTCAGATGATTTGGATTTTAACTTGCTTGATAGATTTTTTTATTCCTCCTCCATAGGAATTCAAAAAACCAAACATGGGTGCTAAAGATGACTTTAATTTGAATACTTGGGACTTGATTGCTAAAAGAGAGAACTTAAGAGAGCATGGTGTCTAAGAGTCTCATAAATCTAGGAGAAATAAAATTTCTATCTTGAATTCAACCTTGTTTTATCCAATATGGAATGGAAGGAAAGTAAATCAAGAGGAATGAAACATGAAACAATTTGAATTACTTCAAATCATAAAAAATGTGACAAAGGGAAAAAAAGGGATATAATGATACTAAAATGTGATTCCTTATCATAAAAATGAGGGAAATGAGGAAAACATGCTAACATATAATGTTATGCAAAGTTTATCTATCAAAAGAGGCAAAAGATAAAGTTGAGAACAATGATCAAGAACTTGTAACCATTGCAAAACATATTAGAGAAAAATAATGAAAATATTGTAATTTCTATGAGGAAGGCCAATTCATATCCATGGTCTTACAAAACAACCAATCAAATATAAACCGATGGGGGTGCTAAAAAATATTAGAAAAATAAATGAGATAAGAAAGATGGTATTTGTCAGGAAGGTCAGGTCTTATCCATGGTCTTATATTGCAAATCACAAAATAGAAAACCAAGGTTGCCAAAAAGTGTGTAAAAAGTAAGGGAACAAATAGGATAAAAGTAAATCATGAGGAATATCGTGTTCTATACATAGTTTTACAATGAAAATCATGAGAAAAAGAGGAAACCAAAAGACCAATGGAAAGGACTAAGGTTTATAAAAAGAGAACTACTACAGAGGGTGAGACCTATGTAACCTTTTTTTTTTTTTGGATAGATAACATATATAAAACATGAAAAGAAAGGAAGGATTAGGCAAAATACTTCTTGAGGAATTTTAATTTGGTGGGCTCTTTGAAAACATGGACTTCATTAGTTTGAAAGAGATATGTGTATGCAATATAAAATGCATCAATTCTATAAATCAATCTTAACTTAGAGAAGATAGATCCTACTTACACTTCTGATTGGGGATGCATTACATAATCGGGAACATGACCAATATGTGGATCCACTAGACCAAATTAGGGGATCTCTTATAATAATAATAATAATAATAATAATAATAATAATAATAATAATAATAATAATAATAATAATAATAATAATAATAATAATAATAATAATAATAATAGGGAGGGTTCCAAAACCTCCAATTAAGCACAACTAAAAAATAACCCTAACTAATCCCTATGTTTTGACATTCAGTAAACTAATAACAAGTAAAGTAAAGCCTAATTTAGTGCTCACCAAAGCTTGTGGCACAAAGTGGAGGTAATTAAAAAAAAATTAAACATGCATAGAAGACATATACACATGTCAATGCATATATAATCCTAATGCATGGAAGAGAAGTACAAATGCATATCTATCTGCTCTTACAAAGGAGGAATAAATTTAGGAATACTTACCTTTGAAGATGAACCCACCGATCCTCAATCTTTCCCTTGGCTAAGGTGCTTCACAAGAGGTTGTTATGGTATGTAAGGATAAATCATCTCTAGAATACACAACCTATCGATACATCCAAAAGACTTCTCCATAAGATAAGATCCGTATCTCCAAATAAAGTATGAAACACTAATCTTGCTCTTAAAGTAGAATGGTGGATAATAAGATGCACAATAGTTGTTAATCCTTATTCTCTTATCTAATTAATGGTGAAATGATCTTGTGTATATAGGAATATTTAATCCTAATCCCTTCCAAATGTTTTGGTCGATAAGGTCAACCCAGTCGACCTAGTACTATTATTAAAAAAAGCTCACTAGGTCACGAATTAGGTTAGCCAAGAGCCGATGTAGACCCTAAATGAGTTTCACCAATAAGAGTACAAGGTCAATCCAATTGACCTAGTGCTATAAACTATCAAAAGGGGTTTTAGGTTAGGAAAAGGGGGACAAAAGTGGGAAATTATTGGAGGAATATACAATAGAGAATAAAAAGCTTAGTGATATTGTTTTTAGGAGATAAGTGTGTAGATAACAAGTGGAAAAAGGGACAATAATCCTATAAAGCACCAATGGTCTACACACCCCTTTCTCAGTGTACCCATTAAGGTGTGTGCTCAAAGAGATTGAGACTAGATGGGTTCTTTTAATATAGAGAGTCTCAATAATTGATAAAATTTTGAAACTATTATGTGTATACATATGCCTCACTTGAATCTCATCACATATCATGTAAGTGCAACACAGGATGGTGCTTTGGGAATAGAACATGATGATACATAATGCTGATGTAAATTAAAATGTAGTAAGGAGAAAGATAAATGAAAGGATTTAATTGAAAAACACATACTTTTACTTACCTTAGTTTTGTAGATAAATAAGGAGACTACGAGAGATATGAAGGCATCCAATGTGAGGAACATTAGGTGAACCTGTAGAGATTAGTGAAAAATGGTACAAAAAATTAATTTTTTTGGAATATAGGCATATATTAGTGTAAAATATTCTTTACAATGTCACAAATCTAGAACATTTTATGGTTTATAAAAAGAGTTAGTAAAGAAAAATGTATGAGGGACTTAAAAAAATTGGCAAATTAGGATTATTAAGGCAAGGTTAGAATATTGAAGGAAAATAAATGATAAAATGATGGAACATAAATGATAAATGATTTTAAAACACACTAAATCACATTTGGAAATCATGTAAAAAATAGTGTAGAAGATACTAAGTCATGTTGGTAAGTATGTAAAACATAAATGACAAATGAAATATCAATGCAAAAAAACATTAACAAATATATGTAAGTGACAAGTAACCCAATGTAAGATAAGCATGTATAATTAAACATAAATAGAAACATGAATGACTAAAAATGAAATGTAATCCAAGATGGAAGACACACATGAAGAATTCATACACAAAGAGAACATGCAAGAATGATAAATGTCATATGTAAGATAAGAGAAGTCCACAAAAATCAAACAAGAACATGATAAATGGATGAAAATCAAAATCTCTAAAGGATGAAAACTCAAATGTAGTGCTTGTTCTAAGATGAAATGTAAGAGAACACAACCACCTAATGACCTGACTAGTATGGTAATGAGATGGTGTGGTAATAAAATGGTGTAAGGGTGTTTATGAGGAAACCCGATCCTATCTAAGGTCTTATAATGTAATTCACAAACTATAAATAAAGAGGCAAAATAAGATAGATGTGATTAGCTAAACATTAATATCCAAAAAGGGGAATCTAAATAAAATATGATGTAAATAATGAATTTGAGGAACTGCATGGGTGATGTGAACATCCTTAGCAAGAAAGAGACACACTAGAAAAATGAGAAAGGTTAAGAACTATCAACAGAAAGTACTTAGGACATTTTGACTAATGAACACAAAGTTTGGGCTAACAAGTGAAGTACATAGATCAACCCATGAATTATATATGCATGAAAATTAAAATGAACCTACCTTCCCATAATATGTTCCCCATTATTTATGACCCCTTATAGAGCTGTCGATCTAGTACAAATGTTGGGTAATTTCATGAGAAAGTAGGTGGAACTAGATAGTATATGATATAATGAGACCTCCTACCCTAGTTTACTATCCTACCACACCCCAATGTACCTCAAATTTATCATGAGAATAACTAAGGATTTTGAGCTTTGACTAAGATAAGAGATGTACCAAATATAGATAACATCTTTTGGTGTGATCTAAATTTTAAGATTGTTTTTGCCTTTGAATCATTGATTTTGGATTTTTTTTTGTATTTTATGATTTGGATTTTAACTTGTTTTTTATTTTTTTATTCCTACTCCTCCATATGGATTTAGAGAACTAAACATGAGTGAAATAGGTGACAAACATAGAGAGATTACATTTGGCCATTAGAGAAAAAGACCTAGTGACCAAGGTGTCTAAAAACTCCTAAACCTGCCCACAAGTAAGTATGTAATCTCAAAATTGACCAATGTGAGCCTAAAATGAAATGAAATATAGAGATCATGAGAGATACATTTATGTAATAAGTATACAATGATGAATATGTTTGTAGCTAATCACAAGGAGGTAAAATAGTGTTATAAAAGGGGTAGGGCTATTCTATGATAATCATGTCACTAGAGAAGCCATACTAACTTACAATGGATCTATCATAAGCACCAATGAAAGTAGTAGTCATCCCAAAAAGTGATATAAAGATTTTTTTTTAATTTGGTAATTTATGATGAAGGCCAGGTCATATCCATGGTATTACACTACAACTCACAAGGTGAACACCAATGAGGTGAATGGTAAATAATGGGGGAAAAATAATCATAAATCTACTAAGGCAAAGAAAGAAATAAAAAGACAAAACTGAAAGAGATATATATGAACCAAAATGAAAAAAAATTCTAAATGTAATGTGTAAGAAAAATAAAAAACCCAAAGGTGATAATGATTCTATTAAAGTGAAACTAAAAGAAGTAAAGCGAACAAAAACATATAAACATGAGACCAAAAAATAACACTAAAAATCTATGTTAACATCTTTATCAAAGATGAGCATGTGAAATAAAAGTCTCTGTGTCTTTGAATGTTTCTTGAAGCTGAATTTATTTATTATGCATTTTAATATAAGAGTGGGCATCGTAAGATGCCCCAATGAGTAAGTGGATGTAGGTATAGGCATTGTAAGATGCCCTAAGGTCTAAAAGGACATGTGGATGGGCATCATAAGATTCCCAAACATATGAGGTGGAGTTAGGTAACATTGAATCATAAAAATGATGTGTATTGGGTTGGTAGGTGCATTTGGAGATAGGTAAATGTGTTGATTTGTTATATGTTAAGGATGTTGAAATTGACATAGGATGTGTAGGAGAGGTATGAAGAGGTAAAGAAAGTAAAGGAGGACCATATATTACATGCTTTGGAGTGGAAATTTGAACTAGGTAGTCCTTTGGTCCATATGACCTAAGAGGTTGAGGTTCAATAGATGCAATTATATGTTTCAAGTTGTTCATGTTGGATATACTTTCCTTATTAGTGTAGGAAGAAGGATCAATTATGGTTTGAACAACATTAGCAGATGAGGTATAAGTATGGGATAAGTTTTTTTGTTCATTAGGTAGTTGATGTTGATGTGATTGTGTTTATTTAGATTGAATTTGAAAAGCTTAAAGATAGTTTTGATAACATTGTTTTGTTAGAGTATCAATATTTTAATGTGGACCAAATAAGGAAAAAATAAGAAATTAGTGAAGATCACAACAAGGCTCATGAGAATGACATATAGTAACATGACACCAACAAAACTAATCAAGATTGTACCAGTTTGGAAGAGGTTTGGAAAGATCAAAGTTCATGGGTTTAGAGGTTGTAAATTTCTTCTTAAGTTATTCTAGACTCAAGGGAGGGTTGGTTGAGTTAAAATTGGTTGAATTGGATGCTCCATTTTGAGGTTGGGGAGGCTTGGATGAATCAATTTTATGAGAAAATGATTGGAAAGGTTATTTAATATTTGTTTGAGGTGTTTTGAATTGAATCATAAGAAATTATTTCCTTTTTTCTTGGTTTAAGGGTTCTTCTAAAGTTTTAGGGGAAAAGATTCAAACTTTGTATTGAAGGGGAGCTTTAAGAGCAATGAAAAATAGTTTTGAAAGAGTATCATTATTCATGTTATGGTCAACTTTTTGAGCTAGAGATTTCCATCATTTGATGAAAGTGTGAGAAAATTCATTAGGAAATTTCTTGGCATTGATGAAATGGCTAAGGTAATTTTTAGGAAGGTCATCATGTTGGAATTCTTTCACTAGATAATTGATTAAATACTTTATTTGTGAGATGTGAAGTCTAGAAATTTGGTTGTACCATTCAAGTGCATGACCAATAAAGGTGTTGGCTAATAGCTTGGTGGTAGCAAAGGTGTTAATTTGGAGCCATTCCTTATAGAGATTACCAAAATAATTAAGAAATATACTAGGGTCCTTAGTCCCATCATATGTCATAGTTAGATAAATGTTTCCAATATCTATGGATGCAATGAATGGGGATAAATGTTAATTTTTAAGATGTTGAAGCATTTTTTTATTCATTGGAGGTTGAGGGATGATATTCCCATTGGCATATCTAAGAGGAGGGACAATATTTTAATTTGGTTGAGACATGATGACTTGAGGTAGTTGACTAGTCATGTGTAATAAATATTGTTGTATGTACATCATTTGAGAATGATTAGTTATTCGCATGATGTTCATTTTTTGAACTATTTAATAAATAATTTGAGTTGTTTCAATTTATGAATTAGTATTTGGTGGGGTATTAGTGTTGTTAGGAGGGGGATTGGGTGGGAGGAAGGGTATTGGGTGAAAGATTCCCAAAACTGGTATTGGAGGAGGACTATGATGAAATAACTCAAGTACATTACATTATGTAGTGATTGGTTTTAGATTAAGAAAATATGAAGGAAGAAAGTGAATAGTTTCATCTAAAGTAATAAAATAAGTGAGGTTATGAACTAAATCCTTGATTATGAATTTTTTTTGACTAAGTAAAGGTTAAAAATATAATTCCATTATGAAATAAGACTAGATAACCACACATAGAATAGTTGAAAAATCCAAGAGATAAGACTGAATAGATAAGAGTACATAGTCGACTGGGCTAACCTAGTATTGGAAATAGGGTTTAAAAACGAAGGAAACAAAGACACAAAGTTGATAGGGTTAACCTAGTACTATAACCTGGGATAATGAATATCTTGATAAGGATATAGAGTTGATAGGGTTGACTTATTATTGTATCTTGAGAGGAAAAAATGAATATTGGGTCAACTAGGTTGACTCAGTAATATAGGTAGGGAAAATAGACAACTGTAAGAGAGTATGTCAAATAGAATGATAGTTTACGAAAATAGGAAATTTTTTGTAATGTACTTTAAAAAAATAAATGAAAGGAAACATTCAATCAATTGGGTCAATAAGGATGATCCAATTGAGGTACAAAAAATTAAACCTCACACCAATGTTGGCCAATGCAAGTTTTTGTAATACAACATACAATGAGCAAAGAGCAAGTAGTCAACTTTGAAAATTAAATGATAAGTAAGTTGTCATCCTAAATGTTATTAGATTATTAGAGTGTTATTTTAGGTTTGATATGGAATTTGGTTGAAATTAGGGAGCTAAAAATTAATTTATTGATGGTTTCAAGATGTTTATGCTGAAAGGGATATGTGTTGGCAATGGTACTGACTTGGTATTATGGCTTACCCCCTCAATTCACAATCCTATAGTGATAAGGGTGTCAGGTACTTTGCCAATATATACCATTAACCACATATTTATACTTGGCCAAAAAACTAAGTCGGCTTCCCCTTTGGTGATGAAATCTAAGTAGGCAGGCCTTGGGTAGACAAATGTTTAAATGCGTTTTAAAGTTATGTGATTTGGTAGTGTGTGCAAGAAAGATAAAAATAGTGTAACTAAATGGTATATTAAAAAACCACATAATTAAAATATGTGATCTATTCTAATCATGAAAGCAACTAAAATTAAAAGTGTGAAGGAATTATTAGCATATAAATGCTAATTATAACTTTGAAACATAATATAGTTTCAATTTAGATGATAAGTATACAAACATTACAGTACATAATTAATAGTGTCATTATTATACTATTGAATCAAGGTTCTATTAAGAATTATGTTGATAGTGTTGACCTAGCCTTTTAGATAGAAGACAAAATACAAAACTAGGTCGACCAGGTTGACCTATTTTATTGTATGAGGGTAGTTTTACAGATTACAAATTATGCAAAACAAAACTATAAGGAATAATTGAAATGAAAGAGAAAGAAAGGAGCCTTGGTGGGTTGGAAGATGCAGAGGAATGTGAGATTTTTTTTGGAGTGATTTGAATGTTACTTTCAAATTCTACCAACTGTGTGAATTGGGTCGACCTAGTTCTACAACTTCTTATTTGTTAAAGCCTGTGAAGATGACTATACTGGCCTAGTTGAACTAGTATGTTTTTTGGAAACTCGTAAGATGACTATATTGATCTAGTCAATATATCATGTTTTTCGAAAGCTTTTAAAATTACTATGTCATTCAACCTAGTAGTATTTATCTAATGAAGACCTTCACAAATAGATAAGAGTAATTTTTAATGTGACTATGTGTTAAACTTGTGCATAGAAATTAGAAACTATATCAGCTTTGTCAACCTAGTATCACAAATATAGAAAAATAATAAATAGAATGATAGAAAATAAAAAATGTGAAATAAAAATTACAAGTGTTAGATTCACATTAGGTTCACCATAATGTATCTAATCAAAAATGCATGAAGTCTATAAATAAATCCTAACTTAAAGAAGATAGATCCTACTTACACTTTCGATTGGGGATACATTAGATAATCAAGAACATGACCAATATTGGATATGCTAGACCCAATTAGGGTATCTCTTATCATAATAATAATAGGGAGGGTTCCAAAGCCTCCAGTTAAGCACAATAAAATAATAACCCTAACTAATCCCTATGTTTTCATATTCACTAAACTAATAACAAGTAAATTAAAGTCTAATCTAGTGCTCACTAAAACTTGTGGCATAAAGTGGGTAATAAAAAGAAAGTAAACATGCATAGAAGAAATATAATAACATCAATATATATGGAATCCCAATATATGGAAGAGAAGTACAAATGCATGTCTATTTACTATTACAAAGGAGAAACAAAGTCATGAATACTTAACTTTGAAGATGAACCCACCGAGCCTCAATCTCTCCCTTAGCCAAGGTACTTTGCAAGAGGTTATTGTGGTATGTAAGGATAACAAGGATAAATCAGCTCTAGGATACAAAACCTATCAATGCATCCACAATACAAGATCTGTATCTCCAAAGAAAGCATGAAACCCTAAGTTTGATCCTCAAGTAGAATGGTGGATAAACAGAAGTGCAATATCTATTACTTCTTCTCTTGTCTAAATAATGGAAAAATGATCTTGTATATATATGTGGATTTAAACCTAATACCTTCTAAAAGTTTTGGCTAACAGGGTCGATCCAGTTGACCTAGTACTATTATTGGTAAAATCTTACTAGGTCATAGGCTAGGTCAGCCAAGAACTGACCTAGACCTTATATGTATTTCACCAACAAGAGTACAATGTCAACCCAATTGACCTAGTACCATAAATTTTTTAAAGTGGTATTAGTTTAGTAAAGTGGGGTACAAAAGGTGGGAAATGGCTGGAAGAGTATACAAGAGAGAAGAATAAGATTTGAGATATGGTTTTTAGGAGACAAGTGTGTAGAAAACAAGTGGAAAAAGGGAAAACAATCCTATAAATCACTAATGGTTTGGCCATGCCTTTCCTAGTGCACCCCTTAAGCTATGTACTTAGAGGGATTGAGACTCGATGGGTTTTTGCAAGACAAAGAACATTATTAATTGATAAAATTTTGAAAATATTATGTGTATACAATAGGTACTTGGACCAAGAATGTCTTTGATTAAATAGGGCCCCTGCCATTTTTGGGCATATTTACCTTCTTTTTCATGAGTGTAGTCTAATTTAAGAATAAGATCACCAATATTAAATGTGTAGACTTTAACACATTTTTTATGTTATTTGGAAATACAGGCCTTGTATTAGTGATTATGTTATAAAGAAGAAAGATAGTGTTCATCAAGGAGATCAAGAGCGTGAAGGAGAGCTTCACGTAATTATTCCCTAGGTGTGATACCATGAAGAGACATATAGAGAGATGAAAACTCAAATTCTAATGGAATATGGAGTCAGAACCATAGGCTAGAGAGAATGGCATTGCCCTAGTGGTAGTACGTATGCTAGTCTGATAGGCCCAAAGAGTAGAATAGAGATGAAGGTGCCAATCCATGCGAGTTTCATAAATTATATTTTGGAGACTTTTATTATGTATTTTTTTGGTGACCTGAACTTAGCCATTACATTATGGATGATAGGATGTGGATAGTTTTTGATTGATTTTAAATTTAGCACATAGTTATTTGACATCTTTGTTTTTGAAACTACCACCATTATTGGAAATGATAATATGAGGGAAACTATGGTAGATGCTTTGATTAAGGATGAATTTGGAGATGCTAGTACTGATTAAATTAACAAGGGGCATAACTTTGACCCACTTGGTAAAATATTTGATCGATGTGATTATAAAGAGATGCCCATCTTGAGATTGAGGTAGTTTGCCTATGAGATCTAATCCCCACATGGAGAATGGCTAGGTAGATTTGACAGTTTGAAGCTTGGTTATAGGTGAATGAATTAAATCATCATAAATTTGGAATGAATTACACTTTTTGGAAAATTTAATGAAACTATTTTCAATATTGGGCCAAAATTATCCCATACATAGGTATTTGTGGGCTATAGCATATCTGCTACAGTGGACACTACATATTCCCCCATGTGCTTGTTCAAGAAGAGGAGGAACCTCATCTTGCATAACTCAATGGAGAAAGGTACATTCAACATTATGATAATAAAATATGTTATATCAATGTACATACTTAAAATCTTGTTTAAGAATGTGAGTCTTTTCATGAGAATCTAAGATGGGAGGATAAGTTTGATGTTCTATAAATTGAATATGTCTTTGTACCATGGGCTTTGTCAAATGGTGACAGCCTCAATGTGGTAGATAAGAAAATCTTCTAATTGAATAGAGGATGGAGATTTTCTTATTTGGATAAGAAAAGTAGGATTGAAAAAAACTTGGTGCAGATGAAAAAGAGATGCTAAAGAAGCAAGGGAATCAACAATGGAATTTTGATCTCAAGGGATGGGTTTGATGGTGAAATAAATGAAATATTTGGTAAGAGTGGTTACAATTTGATGATAAGAAATGAGATTCTCATTTTTACATTGGTAATCATCATTTATTTGGTGGAAAATGAGCTAAGAATCACCTAAGACATGTAGGTATTAGATGTATAAATTAAGAGTATCTCTCATGCCTAAGATTAACACTTTGTACTTGGCCATATTATTAGCGAGATTAAATGTTAAACGAAAAGATAAAGGAATGATTTTTCCAAGAGGACTTGTAAGAATGAAACCTTCCCCAACTCTTTGAAGGCATTTAACACCATCAAAGTGAAGGGTCCAAGTATCCTTGTGCAAGTCAACATTAATTTCAAGAAGTTATTCGAAAACTAATTTTTTTTTATTAGTATCAGGGAGGAGAGCGGATTCATTTAGATTGCTTCCTTCAAGATCAGCAGTGAAGTTATGAAAGTAATCTTTAAGAGACATAGCTTAGTTGAGACCTTTAATATAGAGAATTTTATCATTGAGAAGACTATTTTGAAGGTGATTATTAGTGAACACAGGGTCTGTAGCAAGCTAATCAACTATGATTTGTTATTTGATAGATTTTTGAGTAACAATTTGGAGATCAAATTCCATAAGTAGGACTATCGACTTGGTAATTCTATCTCCAAGAAAAAAGGCTTTAGAGAAGAAGTGATGAAGGGGTTGAAATGAATGATAACATAAATGGTCTGATAAAGTATGTAGTTTTGAAGCTTTTTAACTGTAAAGCATATGGCAAGACAATCACATTCAAATTTTGTGTAATGTTTCTAATAATCAATGAGGCCTCAGCGGATATGGTAGATGGCATACTCTTTTCTGATATCATCTTGTTGGGAAAGCATTGCCCTAACTGATATGGGTGTGGAAGAAGAATATAGGATTAAATTTTGATCATTTGAATGAGGATAAAGTTTAGGTGGGTGAAGAAATTATTCTTTCATATTTTCAAATGATTTTTTGACATGGGTCCATTCATTCTAAAGCATTAACTTTCTTAAGAAGAGAATTGATGGAGTGGATATGGTAAGCCATTTTTGGTACAAATCATTTAATTTCCCCAAGTTTATCAAGATAAGTGTGAATGTCCATAATAGAATGAGGAATGGGTATGTTGATGATAGTACTCATTTTATCAAGGTAAACATCGATGCCATGAAAAGAGACAAAATCCTAATGATTTTTTGGATGTGACACCAAAGACACATTTGTAAGGATTTAGTCTAACTCAATATTTGAAAAGTTGGTCAAAGATGATGGAAATATCAGAAAGATGAGTCCTATGAATTTTAGATTTAGCAATGAAATCATCTATATAGGTTTCTACAATTTTATGCATAAGATCATGAAATATACGAGTCATTGTTTGTTGATAAGTAGTTCCAAAAATTTTGAGGCCAAAGGGAATTTTAACATAGAAATAGATGCCCTATTTTGTGGTGAAATTGGTCTTATGTTGGTCTTTAGTAACAATGTGAATTTGATTATAACCTGAGAAGCCATCCATAAGAGATAACATTTAATATCTAGCCATGGAATCGATAATGGTAACTATTGAAGGTAAATAGAAATTATCCTTGGGATAAGTGAGATTAAGCTTAAGGAAATAAATGAAAATACAAATGACCATATTGACCTTTTTGTGAAAGGGAACTATGTTAGAAACCCATTAAGAATAATCCATTGGTTTGATGAACTTAGCATCGAGGAGTTTGATGATTTCTTTCTGACATAAAGTGGGAACTTTGGGTGTAAATTTCCACTGCTTTTGATGCATAGGTTTGGCATTGGGATAAGTGATGTTGTTGTGCACCATAATTTTAGGGTCAATAACAAGCATGTCCTCATAGTATGAGGCAAAGATCTTGTGATATTTATAAAAAATAAACTAAAGTTATCATGTTTAGTAGGTGATATTTTGCAAGAAATTGTAACTGGTTGAGTGCATGATGGAGTACAATATTTAATGTGACTAGTTTCTTTGATAAGCATAATATTTCCATATTGGAAGTGGTATGGTGCATTTGGTAAACAATAAATTGAATTAGCTTTAAGATCGATACTAGCGATAAAGGTGTTGAAAGAAGGGGTTTTGTTTTTTAAATTCTAAAGTTTATGATGTTGTCAAGTTGAGGTTCTCAGGCATGAAGTAATTTAAGAAAAGATTCATCACTAGGCAAAGTGGGAAGAGGAACATAATACTAAACATCTACTTTGAGATAAAAAATTTGATTACCATGGTGATCATATTCAGAATCTATCTAATGGACATCGATGGCCTTGGAATCTAGTATAATCATGAGAGCAGGAGAGGTAGATGGATCAGATGGGATTGGTATATCATTAGTTTCACTTATGGGGGAAGAATAATATATACTGATGAGATTTATAGGTGTTAGAGAATATGTAGGAATTTTATGAGGTTTGAAAGGTATGATTTGTTCTAAAACCTAAGGAATATCAAGAAGTGGAGAATTAACAGGAGGCACATGACTTTCATGATCTAATTCATGATCCATGAAAATGGTATGGACATCATGATTAAAATCGTGTATTTTAGCTAAGGTTTTCTGATAATGTTGAACATCTAAGTATCGAGATTGAGCTTGGGCCATTATGTAGTTATCATCATATGTTAGATACATTGTACACGTTTGATATTTAGGGGGAGTTTCAGAAGGTGAAATCCCAATATTACTAAATTTACGTGGAGACATGATGATATGATCTTGAAATAATTTGGCCACTCTATAGTCATTGCATGTGAATGCCTCTTCTGGTAAAGAAGGATCCTGAGCATTGCATGGAGGGGGAAAATTAGTGATCTCATCAATGAGAAGAATAGTAAAATCATGAGGTAATAAATGAGGAGGAATCCACTTCGATAAATAAGGAGGTAGCTTGGTAATGTTTCAAGTATGTTGTAATTCATTAGGTTCATCATCATTCGAATCATCAAGAGTGACTTGTAAGTTTGGATTGATGTTAATAAACTCAGGCAAGGGAACACTATTTATGGTAGGAATGGTAGGGATGTGATATTGAGATTTAGGATTAGGAAGTTAAATACTCCAGGGGTTGGGATCAACCTCATGATTATATCGTTTACCATTATGTAAGAATTTAATTAACTACCAAAAAAGTGATGGATTTAATTCTATGAGTCCATAGGTGACCAAGGAGTATGTTGTAAGATAGGGTAAATCAAGGACCATAAGTTTAGTTTGAATAGTATTAGGTCTGATGGTTACAGGAAGCCAAATAAAACCATGTTGATTTTGATTAGTTTTATCAAACCCATGAAAAGTAAGGCTGTTTTGCTTGAGATTATCCTTATTATAACCAAGTTAATGGATAAGCCATAAAGATGTCACATTAATACCAAAGCCTTTGTCAACTAAAAATTTATGGATAAGGATATTATTAATGAATAGTGGTGGATCATCAATGCAAAAAAGCATTTCATCATTAATCATGTCTTATCAAATAAATTCAATAGATGGTTTGGAGGAATGGCACATGATTTCAATGGTATGCACATTGGTAGGTTGAGGTTCAATAGATGGTGGTTCTTTATATATAAAAAATGGATCTTTAATTTCTTGTTATTTTTGCATAAGGAATTTACAATGATAAGGGGAAGTATGAATAAATCCATAAGTGGAATATTTCAAGGCATGGAGTTAAGTTCTTCAAGGAAGTTCTAATGGGATTTAGAAGAAGAACCAAAAAGAGTTTTGGAAGGTAAGGTGGATTTTGAAGGAAAAAATTGGTTTGGGGTTTATAAGGAGGAAGTGGTTCTTCATGGGATTTCGAATCTAAATTAGTGGTTGTAGTATATTTGATAAGTTTTTATTTTAAATATGGCTTCTTAGGTTTTGTGATAGGATCTTTGTGAACTGGCTTCCTATGATAATTGACCGTAGTGGTCTTAACATATTGATAATTATTGTAATATTGGTCATATTCAGCATCAGTGACACAAAAATAATTGGTATTTTTTTATTATTAGTTGTGAAAAATGATTTTTGGCTATTAGAAGAAGAATCTTTAGTAACATGTCATTTTTGAGAAGTAGTATTGTTCTCTTGATGATGAAGGTTGATTAATGGATTCATGATTAAAGGAATAACCAAGCATGTATGAGATAGTAAATTTAGTAATCCCTATACAATATTCATGGGAATGACCAATGTAGTCATGTAACTAATATAATTGATTAGGGTCATACCACTAAGGAGGATTATTAGGATAAGTAAAGGGTTTAGAGGCTAGTAAAAATTGTTTTATTTTCCATACAGTTAGTGGTGTTTGAGAAGAGGGAATATTGGCTTTAGAAACTCCTAGTTTGGTTTAAGCAGTATTTATGGTGATAGAATTAGTATAAGTTTGAAAATATCCTTTTAGGAATTTAGGATTAGGTACAAATTGCTTCATGAGAAAGTCTTGACGTTTAGCTTGGTCAAGAGCTTCATTATGTGTTTGGGGAGAAAAATTTTGAACCTTATATTAAAGAGAAGTTAAAGAATTGATAAAGAATTTAAAAAAATTGTCATCAGTCATATTATGTTCAAATTTATGAGCCATAGATTTCCATCATTTGTTAAAATCATAAATTGATTCGATAGGAGATTACTTAGCATTGATGAAATGACTAAGGCAATTTTTGGGAAGATCATTATGTTGAAACTCTTGAACTAAGAGATTGACAATACTCAAGTTGCCAAATGGAACATTGGGGAATTTGGTTATACCATTATAATACATCACTAGTGAATGTTTTAATTATAATTTTAGCTATGATGAAAGTATTAGTTTGGATCCACTCTTTGTAAAGATTATCGAAGGCTTTGAGAAAGGATGTAGGGTTGTTAGTCCCAACATATTTGATAGTTGGAGATATATTATCAATATTAGTGGACACAATGAATGGAACTAAAGGATAATTTTGGATGTTTTGAATCATTTTGTTATTCATAATAGGTTGAGGAATAACATTTGGATTAACTTGAGGATTGAGAGCTAGAGGTTGATTAGACATATTGATCAAATGAAATTGTAATTACATCATTTGAGAGGTATTATAAGTTTGCATTATGTTCAGTTATTATATGACTTATGCAAGAAGTTGAGTCATTTCAATTGGAGGGTTGGTGTTTCTAGGGGTACTCCTCAAATTGGTATTAGGGGAGGGTTATTGGAAGATGGATTATTAGTGGGATTATTGGATAGACTTATGCCAATTATTCCCACATTATGTTTAAGGTTTTGAAGATGAGAATTGTCTTGATATGTATAAAAAGGATCAGAGCTATCTACTTCATCTTGAGGTGTGATTTTCACCATGTTGCAAGCCATAGATGAAGGAAGGGAAGAGGTACTCCAAGAGTGAGGGTTATCTTGGGAGGACAAGAGAGGGATAAATGCACATCACATATAATATCTAAATGGATTTAAGTTATCCAAGAATATTATGATAGGATATTTCATGATGACTTGAGGAAAATTCTAAGGAATAAGAATTAGAAAATTGAGTTAGCCTGACAGGATAGGCAGTAAGAGTACATAGTCAATTGGGTTGACCAAGTACTAAAAACTAGGGAAAATAAAGTTTGATAAGAGTACAGAGTCGATTGGGTCAACCTAGTACTATTATTTTAATGGTAAAAGAGTGAGAGGTTCTAGGGGGTCAACCTAGTATTATAGGTAGGGAGGAAAAATAGTCTATAAGAGACTATGTCAAATAGATCAATAATGTAATGAAAATAGGATTTTTTTCAATGTGCTTGAAAGCAAGAAATGAAAGGAAACACATAGTCAATTGGTTCAATGAGAATGATTTAATTGAGGCACACAACACAAAACCTTACATCAACATTGGCCAATGCAATTTTTTACAATACAAAGAGTAAGCAGTCAACTGAAAAATAAATGCTAAGTGGTCATCTTGAATGTTGTTAGATTATTATAAAATGTTATTTTAAGTATGATAAGGAAGTTATCTAAAAGTAAGGAACTATAAATATATATATGGATGGTTTCAATACATTTAGGCTGAAAGAGATCTATATTAGCAATGGTATTGGGTTAGTATTGGGGCCTACTCCCTCACTTCATAATCCTTCAACAATAAGGGTGTCGAGTGCTTTGTTAATATATACCATTAACCAAATGTTTATACATAGATATGAAACCAAGTCAGCTTCCCCCCTTGGTGATAAAATCCAAGTAGGTAGGCCTTGGGCAGACAATTATTTAAGTATGTTTTGAAATTATGTGATTTGGTAGTGTGTGCAAGAAAGAGAATATTGAAAAATAATTAGTTAGACTATGTGATCTAATCTAAGCATGAAAATAATTAAAAGTGAAATTTTGAAGTAATTACTAGCATATGAATGTTAAGTCTAATTTGTAACATAGTACAGTGTCAGTTTAGATGACAGTGTATGCAAACATTAAAGAATAGAGTCAACAATGTTGCTAATATTCTATAGAAGCAAGGGTTTTTAAGAACTATGTCGATAGGGTTGACCTAGTCTTTATGATAAAAGATAGAATACATAATGAGGTTGATTTAGTCAACCTAATTTGCTTTATAAGGGAAGTTTTAAAGACTACAAACTATGTAAAATATAACTGTAAGGAAAAATTTAAATGAAAGAAAAAGAGATGAAGGAACCTTGATGGGTTGGAAGATGCTGAGGAATGTGAGATTTATATTGAAGTGACTTGAATGTTAATTGAAAATTATACCAACTATGTCACTAGGTTGACCTAGTTTTATAGTTCCATGTTTGTTGAAGCATGTCAAGAGTACTATACTAGCTTGGTCAACCTAGTATGTTTTTTAGAACTGTCTAGAATACTATATCAGCCTGGTTAACTTAATATACTTTTTGGAAGTCTTTAAGAGTATTATGTTGACCTATTTGATGAAATAACCTGTATATGATGAAGCCCTGAACAAATAGAATAGAGTCATTTTTTATGTGACTGTGTGTTAAACATGTGCACATAAGTTAGAAACTTTATCGACCTTGTCAACCTAGTATCAAAAATATAGAAAAATAATAAATAAAATGATAAAAAAATAAAAAATATGAAAGAAACCTACAAGAGTTAGATTCACATCAAGCTCACTAGAATGTATGAAATCAAAAATGCATCAAAGATTTAAATCTATCCTAACTCGGAGAAGATAGATCCTACTTACACTTCCAATTGGAGATACATTATATAATCAGGAACATGACCAATATGTAGATCTACTAGACCTAATTAGGGGATATCTTATCAAAATAATAATAATAAATAGGGTTCCAAATCCTCTAATCAAGCAAAATCAAATCAATAACCCTAACTAAGCCCTATGTTTTCATATTCACTATAATATTAATAATAATTAAAGATAATATATCTAATAGTGTTTACCAAAGCTTGTGACACAATACGGGGGTTAGTACACAAATGAGAATAAATATGCATAAGATAATCCTAATTAAGTTATGTATAGGTAAGACCCTAATGCATGGAGAAGAAAAAAAATCAATACTTATGCTACTTCTATCTTCTAAAGAAAGGAGTAAAATTGGAGAATACTTACCTAAAAGATGAAATCATTGAGACTCAATCTCTCCCTTGGAAAAATAGGCTTTGCAAGAGGTTTTTGTGGTTTGTAAGGATCACTAAGAAAGGCCAAAGCATCTAAGACTTTTCTTTAAGACTAGATTCTCCAAGTATAAACCCTAAGCTAAGATTCCTCAAGTAGAATGGTGGAAGAGTTCATTGTAAAGAATCACAAATGAATAATAAATCTTGATGTCTCTCTAATAATAGTGAAATTTTATTATATATATAGGTGGATTTAACCCTAAACCCTTATAAAAGTTTTGACCAACAGGGTCAACCCAATAAACTCAATATCATTATTAACAAAAACTCACTAGGTCACAGGCTAGGTCAACCAAGCTCTGACTTAGACCCTAAATGAGTTTCACCAATAAGAGTACAAGGTTTACCTAGTAGACCTATTCATGTAAACTGTCAAAAGGGGGTTTATGTTAGGAAAAGGGGTAAATAAGATGGTAAAAGACTAGAGGAGTGTGAAAAATAGGAGTAATAGCTTAGGGTAATTTTTACGAGCTAGTTGGATTGGTAATAAGTGGAAATACGGGACAACAATCCTACAAAGCACCAATGGTCTACCCACCCCTTTCCTGGTGCACCCTTTAGTATGTGCACTTAGAGAAATTGAGACTCAATAGGTTCCTGCAAGATAGAAAGCATCAATATTTGAGAAAATTTGAGAAAATATCATGTGTATATAGTAACCACCACCCTAAAGATTATAGCTATAGCATTCTTCAATCCAAAAAACATTACCTTATATGCAAACAATATCCCCACTCTATTATAATTTATTTTGGATTGATCCTCTAATGCAATTGGAATTTGGTGTAACCATTGAACCCATATATGAACAAATATACGTCATGTCTTGTGACTAACTCCAAAATTTTATCTTTGAATGGAATTAGAAAAGGATCATTTATAAAATCATAATTTAATACATAGTAGTCCCTATTATCATCAAAAGTTGTACCCTTGAGGAGGTTGTTCAAACCTCCTCATTTAAGTGGTAACATGGGTACTCTTCAAAGGTTTTAGGTGACCTTCCAGCTAAAGATAACATTTAAATAGGGATATCTCCAATGATGCATCACTTAAAAACTATAAAATAAGCTCTTATGTATAAGGTTAAAAGGAGAGAGAACTGAAAATAAACTAAACTAGGGACATGATGCACTAAATTTATCTCCTCCACCCTGCCTATTATGCACTAAGAACATGAACCATAACTTAATCTAATTGCATAACTCAAATGGGGTAGCTAAACATGAGTGTTTTCACATAAAGGCTATAACCTAATACATAGACTAAGGGGATGATCGAGAGGTTTAAAATATACTAATGAATGTTTTCCAATTTTGATCCATGCAAATCTATTTAGAGTCACTCCATATGACATTCAAATATAGCCCATCACTTGCAAGGAGGTACACATGATAAGGACAAACGAGAGGAAGTATCATACTATCATTATCATTCATTAACTAAACATGAACACACAATAGTTAGAAGCATATGAAAAGGATATATCCCATATTTATTCATCTCAAATTCAATGTAAAAGTGTTGATTTGGATAGGTTATGTCATATATATCAAAAGGATTCTAAACAATGCTTAAATTAGGCATACATATATAAGTAAGAAGAGAGAGAGAGAGATGAGAGAGAGAGAGAGAGAGAGAGAGAGAGAGAGAGAGAGGAGAGAGAGAGAGGAGAGAGAGAGAGAGAGAGAGAAGAGAGAGAGAGAGAGAGAGAGAGATAAGATATAAGTCTTGTCCTTT